>OV725078.1:78540960-79140960 GCA_928085145.1 Nezara viridula
GCTGCGACTGATCTCCTACTTATTTAATTACAGCATAACAATGTTCGCGATCAATAAGTCAGCGTTGTTCCACAAAAATAGAATAAAATCATTGGTAGAGAAAAAAATCAGAGCAAATGGAACTTAAAAACATTTTAATCATTTGAGTGGAGCAGGCTGCGGTTGAGCATTGTTTCACCGCTGCCTAACTAGTATTAGAAGTAATATTACTCTAAGAATTCATCACACATATCTTAAGACAAGTAACGAAAGATTATAATATGAGGAATAGGCTGAAATTTAACATCAGGCATTCTGAGTTATGATATAGTGAAATATCTATTAAAAGATCGTGATTTCAATATTATTCAACCAGAAAGGTAGAAATTCCTCTGTTGTGGAGCATGATGCGATTGATAATCATAAAATTTAGTTACGTAAAATTCACCAAGTTACAAAAATTCTTTAAAAACATTTAAAAATCTTAATAAAAAATAACGGGAGCTGAAACGCATAAGAACACTTTAACAATTTTTTAACTCCACCATAGCCCGGTCCCAAGTCCGGGTTGAGAAAGGAGGAGGGTTGAGGGTCGTCCCACCTCGTAAAAAAATTTTTTTACGCGATTTCAATAATAAAATTCTTTGGTTAGTGTATCTCTGAAAGGACACATATTTTTTAATTACATAATGACTAAACTAAATTAATAATACCACATCGACTTCCATTCATTTGACAGTCAACAGGTAGTCACAAATTTCACATAACGATATTATATCATTCTAATTTAAAGTAATTGAGGCAATCTTAATACAGAATAAAAAACTAGTTATTTCAGTTATCTATAGGCAATCCCTGTGATCTATTTTTTTAATTTAGTAAATTATCACCGTAAACAACATTTTGATGACGAGAGTGGAGCAGGCTGCGATCGATCTCCTACTTAAATAATTACAGCAAAACAATGTCCGTGATCAATAAGTCAGCGTTGTTCTAAAATATAGCATAACATCTCATCAAATGAAAATTTAAAACCTCCTGATCACTGGAGTAGAGCAGGATACGATTGACCATTTGGCGTTCTAAATCAACGGAAGATATAGGAGATCAGTATGACAGCGTTGTTCCACCAAGAAAGAATAGAGTCCATGAAATGGCATAATATGAACTTAATTGAAAAAGAAAATATCCTGATGACTAGAGTGGAGCAGGCTTCGATTGATCTCCTACTAAATTAATTACAGAAAAACAATGTAAGCGATCAATAAATTAATGGAAGATATACGAGATCAGTATGACAGCGTTGTTCCACCAACAAGAAATAGAATCGATGAAATGGCAAAGTGTCACCTTAATTGAAAAAGAAAATATCCTGATGGCTAGAGTGGAACAGGCTGTGACTGGTCTCCTACTTATATAATAACAACAAACATGTCCGCGATCAATAAGTCAGCGTTGTTCCACAAAAATAGAATAAGATCATTGGTATAGCATAAAATCACAGCAAATAAAAAGTAAAAACTTCCTGATCACTAGAGTGGAGTAGGCTGCGATTGATCATGTGGCGTTCTAAATTAACGGAAGATATAGGAGATCAGTATGACAGCGATGTTTCACCAACACGGGATAGATTTGATGAAATAGCAAAGTATCAACTTAATTTAAAAAATAAAATGTCCTGACGACTAGAGTGGAGCAGGCTGTTACTGATATCCTACTTTTATAAAAACAATACGCATGCCCGCGTTCAATAACTCAGCGTTGTTCCACAAAAATAAAAGGAAATCATTGGTATAGCATAACATCTCCTCAAATGAAAATAAAAAACCTCTTGACCACTAGTGTTGAACATGCTGCGATTAATCATATTGCGTTCTAAATCAACGGAAGATATAGGAGATCAGTATGCCAACGTTATCAGAGCAAGATCGAAGTGACACAGGACTAGATACCCATCAGATAAGACATATTACAACAAATTAACTAACCAACTAAAAGCTGAAATTATAAAATACAAAGTTCAAAATTTACTTAACATGACAGAAAAACATACTACTTGTGACAAATCACTATGGTTGACCACTAAAAATCTCCTTAAATTCAAAGATTTTAACCACCCACTTATTACTGAAACCCAAACCTGGTCCAGATTTGATGAAGAAAAATCTCAAATATTTGCTCAGCACCTCTCAAAAACATTTAATCCACACCCAGAGATCCTTAATCCAACCCACCTTGAGTTTATTGAAGCAGAATTGGATATCCCACTCCAATTGACTCCTCCACCTAAAGCATTTCATCCTTCAGAAATACCCAATATCATTAATAGATTACCTTCTCGCAAAGCTCCTGGCCATGACCTAATCACATCCCAGATCCTAAAATTTCTTCCTAAAAGAGCCATATTGTTCCTAACCTATATATTTAACGCTGTACTCCACACCACATATTTTCCTGGCTCTTGGAAACTATCCATTGTCAAAATGATACCTAAACCCACAAAGCCGCCAGAACACCCATCCACTTACCGTCCTATCTCCCTTTTACCAATTATGGGCAAAATCCTGGAAAAACTCATTTTAAAACGCCTGTATCCCATCCTAGACTCTAAACACATTATAACAGATCACCAATTTGGATTCCGCACATCCCACTCCACTATTCAGCAATGCCATCGTGTGGTAGATGAAGTCTCCTCTGCATTGGAGCACGGAATGTACTGCACGGGAGTCTTTCTCGACGTTGAACAGGCGTTTGATAGAGTCTGGCATCCGGGACTGATGTACAAACTCCGTGAATTCCTACCAGCTACATACTTCCTCATTATCCGTTCCTACCTTACTGACAGATACTTCAAAGTCAATCATAACAATGCTTATTCATCTCTTTTTACTCAGTCTGCCGGTGTTCCTCAAGGTAGTATCCTAGGTCCTATCCTTTACACAGTTTATACAGCTGACATCCCAACCCAATCCAACACTGTCATCTCCACCTATGCCGATGACAAGTATATTCTATCAGTTAATAACGATCCTTTAATTGCATCCCAAACTGAAAGTAACCCCGTAATTATTATTATTAAATGGCTCTACATCCCAATTATTTGAGACTTGGCCTGCTCCAGCATATATATCCAGTTCTCCTGGTTAGTTGCTGCAGCCTTCCAATTTCTGACACCAAGTAGTCTACATGCATCAGCAGCCACACAGTATTGCCAGCGCAAACATGGTCTTTCCACTCGTCTGTTTCCAAACACAGGCTCATTCATAGCTCTCTGTGGTGGTGCATTCATATCCATCCGCGCGACATGTCCCGTGCAGCGTACTCTTGCCAGTACGATGAATTGGCTCACATCCAGGTCATTAAACAATGTCTTTATTTCCAAATTCGTTCTCTTGCTCTAATTCTGTGGTGTTTTCTGGACCCCTCTAAATATGCGTCGTATAATCCTCCTTTCAAATCTGGTCAGGGATTTCTCAACTGCTTTAGTTAAAGTCCAACTCTCACAGCCATATGTGAGCACTGGTCTAATAAGAGTTTTATATATTCTTATTTTGGCCTGTCTTGACAACATTCTACTTCGAAGATGTCTCTGGAGGGAAAAATAGCACCGATTAGCCACTGCGATCCTCCTGTCTATGTCACAATCAATGTTATTTCGTGCATTTATCAATTAACCAAGATATACAAATTCATCAACATTCTAGATTCCACGCTGTTCCAGCCATGCTTGGTTTTCCCTTGGTAGACGTGATGATAGGGTGGACATTTATTTTGTTTTTGACGCGTTGATAATAAGACCGATTTTGGCTGCCGACTCTTCCAGACTTGTAACAGCTTCCTGTACTGCCGCAAACTATCTTCCCATTATATCAATGACGTTCGCATATTCGAGTATTTGGGTCATTCGATTTAGGAGGGTTATTGTAGTCTGGATACCAGAATCCCTTATGAATTTTTCAAGGGTAGAGTTGAACACCAGGCATGCCAGAGCGTCTCCCTGCCTTATACCTGTCGATGTTCTAAACCCCTTTGACAAGTCACCTTGTACTCGCACGAAACACTCATTACCCTCCATTGTCATTCTAACAAGCCTTACAAGTTTTTTAGGTACATTTATTTCTACCATTTCTTTGTATGCTTCCTCACGATTTATGGAATCATATGCTTGCTTGAAATCAATAAAGATGTGATGTGTACCAATTTGATATTCTTTGGTTTTCTCCAGAAGGATTCGCAAGGTGAATATTTGATCGATTAACCCCTAATTGAAAAAGAAAATATTCCGATGACTGGAGTGGAGCAGGTTGCGATTGATCTCCTAATTAATTACAGCAAAACAATGTCCGTGGTCAATATTTCAGCTTTGTTCCACAAAAATAGAATTACATCTTTGGTATAGCATAAAATCACACCAAATGGAAAGTAATAACCTCCTGATCACTAGAGTGGATCAGGCTGCTATTGATCATTTATCGTTCTAAATTAATGGAAGATATAGGAGATCAGTATGACAGCGTTGTTCCACCAACAAGGAATAGAATCGATGAAATAGCAAAATATCACCTTGATTAAAAAAGGAAATATCCTGATGACTAGAGTGGAGGAGGATGTGATTGATCTTCTACTTAATTAATTACAGCAAAACATTATCCGCGATCAATAAGTCAGCTTGTTTCACAAAAATAGAATTAAATCTTTGGTATAGCATAAAATCACGGCAAATAGAAAGTAAAAACCTCCTAATCACTAGAGTGGAGCAGGCTGCGATTGATCATTTGGCGTTCTAAATTAAATGAAGATATAGCAGATCAGTATGACAGCGTTGTTCCACCAACAAAGAATAGAATCTTTAAGATGACAAAGTATCACCTGAATAGGAAAGAGAAAACCTCCTGATCACTAGAGTGGAGCAGGCTGCGATTGATCATTTGGCGTTCTAAATTAAATGAAGATATAGCAGATCAGTATGACAGCGTTGTTCCACCAACAAAGAATAGAATCTTTAAGATGACAAAGTATCACCTGAATAGGAAAGAGAAAACCTCCTGATCACTAGAGTGGAGCAGGCTGCGATTGATCATTTGGCGTTCTAAATTAAATGAAGATATAGCAGATCAGTATGACAGCGTTGTTCCACCAACAAAGAATAGAATCTTTAAGATGACAAAGTATCACCTGAATAGGAAAGAGAAAACCTCCTGATCACTAGAGTGGAGCAGGCTGCGATTGATCATTTGGCGTTCTAAATTAAATGAAGATATAGCAGATCAGTATGACAGCGTTGTTCCACCAACAAAGAATAGAATCTTTAAGATGACAAAGTATCACCTGAATAGGAAAGAGAAAATATCCTGATGAATAGAGTGGAGCAGGCTGCGATTGATCCTACAATTATTTATGAACAACAAATATGCTTGTGATCAATAAGTCAGCTTTGTTCCACTATCATAGAAATAAATCATTGAAAGGGCAATCTAATACCTCAATTGGAAATGAGACTCATCCTGATGACTAGAGTGGAGGAGGATGCGATTGATCTTCTACTTAATTAGTTACAGCAAAACATTGTCCGTGATCAATAAGTCTACGTTGTTCCACAAAAATAGAATGAAATCATTGGTATAGTATAAAATCACAACAAATGGAACGTAAAAACCTTTTAATCACTAGATTGGAGCAGTTTTCGATTGATCATTGTATTAGTGCTGCCCAACTAATATTAGAAGTAATATTACTCTAAGAATGGACCATAAATATCCTAAGACAAGTAATGAATGACATTAATATGAGGAATAGGCTGAATTTAAATGCTATGTTCCTGGCCTCGCGTTTCTACGGCGAGTAGGGGGTTCCAGAAACCGCATTTATTTGTATTTAATACTTATATTGGTATTTATATCGGTCCCAGAAGGGAACTGATCTACCGAAAAATATATTAATTCTGTATTACAAGGTTAGATACCACAGAGCCCCTACTGTAGTATCCTAGATTGAACCATATAATTTTTATTGTATTTCCTTTCTAAAGGTGTCATGTTTTTAAATTTACTATTTCTATTTATATCTAATTGGTGGCATGCAAGGTAGATGGTAGAAGTACTAAGATGGTTTACTAACTAATATATTTACAAATTCAAATAACCAAAGACATATATACATCAGAGTCTGGCCAGAGACAGCAACCAGTCAACATATCTCTGTATTATTAAGTATCCTATTTCGTTAAAATTTCTTTGATTTCTGCCGTTTTTTTTTTTTTTTAATATTTTTTATTAATAGAAATTATAGACATTTCATATTTCCTCTCTACTCATCGAAAAGTGAAAGTATCGAAGTTTATATACTATTGCGAGCTACGAGACAGTGGTAAACAACTGAGCTCTAGAGGATTAAGCGCTGCTGTTGCTATTACGCATCATAACAACACGGCTTGTTATTGTAAGTACGATCTATTTACTAAATAACAATATGGCACAATGCCCGCTATGCAGCAGCACCATCAGCCGAGAAGAGAAAAATATTTTATGTTGTGCTAAATGCAAACTATTATTTCACAGCAGGTGCTGTAAACTCAGTGATAAAGAGTTTGAAGCTCAAAAATCCTAAAAAAAGGGTGGATATGCGCTAGTTGCGATCAGCCTAAAAAGATTCCACCAGGTGGTGAAAACCCAGATCAAAGTCACAACACTGAGCCTACACCATCAGAAATTCTGGCAGCAGTAAAGCGGCTAGATATTTTTTTCAATCAGGAATTAAAAAATATTAAAGTAGCGCTAGACAGGTACGGAGATCTGAGCTTCGAAGTAAACACTAGGCTATCTAAAATTGAAAACCACTTAGAGGGACAATCTAAGAAGCTTGAAGAAATAATTTCAGAAAATAAAGCCCTCAAATCTAAAGTCGGTGAACTGGAGGTCAGGCTGAATAAAGCCGAACAAGGCTTGCTTAGTAGATCGCTCGAGATACGGGGCATCCCGGTTCGAGCAGGTGAGACCCCCGCAGCCCTGGTTACAAGTATTGGAGCCGGTCTGGGCATTAAACTCAATGTCGAAGATATAGACACTGCAGCGCCGAAGAGCAAGAAAAGATGACCCTCGATCACCGCCTATCATCGCGAAATTCGTCAGGCAGTCAGTGAGAGATGACCTGGTGCAGAAGCGAAAAGTAAAAAGGGACTTCTCGACGCGGGAAATCGGTTGGCAGGAAAATTACTGCCACCGTATTTATCTCAGCGAGGAAATGACCCCGACGAACAGGTACCTTTACTGGCTCGCTCGGCAGAAGAAATCAGCAGGGAAAATAGAATATATATGGTTGTCCGGCGGCAGACTGCGGTGTCGAAAGGATGACGGTCATCAGGTTGTCTTTATCGACCAGAGTCAAGACCTAGATGTCTTCGGCTGACTCTTCGATCCCTGTTTACTCCTCAACATCGATAAACAATTTGGCTTAGTTTACAGGACTCACACTGAAAATCTGAAATGTATGTTATGTTACTACCGGAACTTTTTGATTAATTTATTTCTATTGATTATTGCATTCAAATTTTTTTTCTTTTTAATGGTTTTTTTTTATATTTTTATTTTTACATTATTTCATCTAATGTATCATATCCGGTCCAGCGTCTGCTCACCAAATTCTGACTTTATTTTCCTCAAGCCTAATCATGTCTAGCATCCTTAATACCTGTTACGTCAACTCCCAATCCCTCCCAATGGAACCTCTTTATTATGGGTTTGCGTTGTTAGGAAACAAGGAAGAAAATACATCATGATGACTAGACCGGAGCCGTCTCAGATTGATCCTCCAATTAAGTATGGACAACAGATATGCCCGTGTTCAATATGCAAGCGTTATAATACCAATATAGATGGAATATTCAGCAAATTAAGAATAACACATACCCAAATAAAAGTATCAGAAAAAACAGGATGATCTGAAGCAGGCTAAGATTGATTATTTGGTTTTCTAAATTTACGGAAGATGTAGTAGATCAGTATGAAAGCTAGTTCCACATAAAAGGAATGGAATCTTTGAAATGGCAAAGTTACACCACTATTGGAAAGGAAACACATCTAGATGACTAGAATGGAGCAGGCTGCGGTTGTTCATCTGGCTATCTAAAGTTACGAAATATTTTGGAGATCAGTATGTCAGCGTTGTTCTACCAACATGGAAAGGAATCTTTGGAATAGCAATGTATCACCTCAATTGGAAAGGAAATTCATCCTGTTGAGTTGAGTGGAGCAGGCTGCTATTGATCCCCCAATTAATTTTTTTATTTTATTTTTTATTTTAACGAAATTTTCAACTGTATTACATAGAAAATACAACAAGTAAATGTGGCATTGGTAACAAGACATGTACAACATGAAGAGAAACTACCCATTGGTAGAACTCAAACTAAAGTTATTTATTAGAATGTCCCGGGGCCATCTTCTTTTCATACGCCTCGGAGGTTTATCAGGGATCGAGGAGGAAGCAAGGTTTGAAACGAGAGGATTCGGATGGTTCTGTAGTTTTTATGGAAGGATAGGTATGTGGATTAGGCCAAATCGGAAACATATGGAACATTAAGGTCTTTATGGATGACTTTATTTGTGACAAAGTAAGGAGCGTTGAGGATTTCGATGGTTTAGTGGAGCCCCAAAGCTCAATTCCGTAAGTCCAAATATGTCTTATTATTGTCATATATATGAGTCGTTTGTAATTGATTGAAAGCTTAGAGTGTTTGTCTAGTAAGTGCTGCAGTAGTCAAAAACGTCGGGAGGATTTTTTTTTTTTTTTTTTTTTTTTTTTAAATCTATTTATTGAATAATAATACAATCAGCCACTGCTGGAGGGCTATAAGCATTAGGGCTAAATGTTCTCATTCATACAATATATACAAATAATAAAGAAATAAATATAAATAGAAGAAGTAAATAAACAATACTGATGAAGAAGGTAAATAAAAAAAAAATAAGATTAAACAAATAAAATGAAATAAAAACTTATAAACACAATCATAACTATATACAATATATACATTCGCCCAAGAATCTCCGAGCCAGGGCTTTTCCCCCCACACGCGTAAGGCAAAGCAAGACTCCGGAAGATCCCAGTGCCACTTTTCCAGCCGCATCACTAGTATTAGAAGCCAGTGGAGACTGAAAGAGGGCACTACAGCCACAGACGCTCAGGACATGAGTGGAGAAGCTGGCCATTGCCAGGACTCCAAAGGCATATTTACAAAAGATCTCGAGGCCGTTTCAACCTTCGAGGGGGATGGTATGGATGCTCGGAGCTGGATATGGATTGGGCTAGAGGATTGGGATGATGAATGAGGTTCTGGTGAAAGTTGGAGAATCTGGATGGAATGATGTCATGGACATATGGGATGTTAAGGTCATGGTGTAGGGTCTTGTTCGTGACATAATATGGAGCATTGACTATTGTTCGAAGGACTTTGGACTGGAAGGATTGGATGCGTTTGATATTCGATGATTTAGTTGTCTCCCACAGTCCCAAGTCCGTAGGTCCAGATAGGTTTCAGTATGGTCTTGTAGATTAATAATTTGTTTTCTGTTGAGAGATGAGATGTTCTGTTTAGTAGTCTATAAAGCTGACCAAATCGTCGGTTAAGCTCTTGTCTTTTAAGTCTCGTATGTGGGTTCCAAGTCAGTCTTTTGTCCAGAAGGAAGCCAAGGTATCGGACTGTGTCTGAGTAGGGAAGAGGAATTGAATTAAAAAGGATTGGCGGACAGGATCTGCGTCGAAGAGTGAAAGTTACATGTTTGCATTTTGATTCATTAATTTTGATGCGCCAGTTGTTGCACCACTGCTCAATGAAGGAGAGGTGTCTTTGCAGGTTCCGGGACGCTATTAGAGGATCCGAGTGGGAGGATAGGATGGCAGTATCATCAGCAAATATTGCTAGGAAGGTATCAGGACTTGAAGGGATGTCAGCGGTGAAAAGGATATTGAGAACTGGGCCGAAGACACTGCCTTGTGGAACACCAGCCTCAATTGGATAATGTTTGGAGAGTTCAGTGCCGCAGCGGACTTGAAAGGAGCGATTTGAAAGGTAAGATTTGAGGACTAGGTACAAGGGTTGAGGTAAATGGGTTTTGAGCTTAAAAAGCAAGCCATCGTGACACACCCGGTCGAAAGCTTGAGCTACGTCCAGAAAGGCACCAGTGCATTATTGCTTGTTTTCAAGTGCAGAGGATATGTGGTCCACAACGCGAAGGCCTTGTTGGACAGTGGAGTGTCTTGAGCGGAATCCAAACTGATGGGAAGGGATATTGTGGTATTCGAGTATGGGTAGGATGCGTTTGAGAAGGATTTTCTCGAAGATTTTGGAAAGGATCGGAAGTAAGCTTATCGGTCTATAGGATGATGTATAATTAACAGGTTTACTTGGTTTAGGAAAGAGGATAATTATGGAGTGTTTCCACACCAGGGGAAAGTGGGTTGTGCGGAGGATACAGTTGAATAGATATGTAAGGAATATAATTGCTTTTTTGGGAAGTTGTTTGAGGATCTGGGAAGTAAGGAGATCGTGTCCTGGATATGCGAGATTTTAGGTTCTTCAAAAGGAATTTGACCTCATAGGGTTTGACGGCTGTAGGAGGTAAGGAGAGAGGAATCGATGAAGAGAGGAATTCTTTAACTCCAGCAGTATGGGAGGGATGGAGTTCAGGATGAGGAGTGAATGTGTACGATAGATGTTTAGCAAACTCTTCTGCTCTATTCTCATCTGACGAAGCCCAGGAACCATCATCACGGCGGAGGGGGTGGGAAATGGATCGGAATTTAAGGATTTTTTTTGTTACATTCCAGAGGGAGTTATCACTTGCAGATAGTGAGGAAAGATAGGAATTATAGGATTGGGATCTAAACGTAGCCAGTTTTTGTTTTACCTGCTTGGAATAATAGTTATATGATTTCCGATCATCAGGATGCCTGGTTCTTTGCCAGATGGTCCTAGAGCATCGTTTCCTATTAATAAGGTTCAGTAGGTCTTGGGGCAAAGGATTTATTTTGCGGTGTTTTTTAGAAGGATCAGGTGAAGATGCATTCCAAACTGCTTGTTGGATCAAGGTAGTCATGGAATATACTGATTCATCTAGGTCTGCAGGTGTTTTTAAGGAAACTCTGAGGTCAATATTATCATCCAGTATTTGACGGAAGAGGTTCCAATTAACTGGCCCCCTGATAAATGAAGGTGGAGGTGGTTTGGGAATTGGTGATGTGGAGACCGTTAGGATTAGGGGACTATGGTCTGAGGAAAGATCATCAAGTCTTGAAATGCTATAATTAAGGGACCCTAGACCTTTGTGGATGAAAAAATCTAGGAGATCGGGATTGCGGTTAGGATCTGTTGGCCAGTATGTGGGAGAATTGGGTGAGAGGATGT
Organism: Nezara viridula; assembly: GCA_928085145.1. Taxonomy (NCBI): domain Eukaryota; kingdom Metazoa; phylum Arthropoda; class Insecta; order Hemiptera; family Pentatomidae; genus Nezara; species Nezara viridula. The sequence continues at coordinate 78,552,344 of OV725078.1, forward strand.
TGCTGTGATGGGAATTAAGTGCAGATAGCAATGTTCGTCCTCTGGAATTTGTGGTTCTGGCTCCCCATTGCTGGTGTTTAGCATTTAAGTCTGCACCAAGAAGGAAGTGGTGTCCTAAGGAGTTAAGGAAGGAAATTAATTGGGATTCTGAGATAGATATTTTAGGCGGGGAGTATGCTGCGACTACTGCTATTGGGTAAGGAGAAGTTTGGATTATCACGGCAGTGGATTGTAGGAAATTATGGGTCGGCAAAGGGAATAGGTGATGGAAAAGAGATTGATGGATAATTATGGCAGTGCCAGCATGTGCTGTTCCTTCAGGATGGTCGGTTCGATGGATATGATAGTTGGGGGTTTTAAGTGGTCGTTTGTTGGTAAGTCGAGTTTCAGTTATTAATGCTATATCAATGTTTTTGTCCTGTAATAAGATTGTTGGTTCGGGAGGTTTCTAATCGTTTCAGTCTGGTATTGAGGTCCAATTAATTATAAACAACAAATATGTCCGTGATCAATAAGTTAGCGTTGTTCTAGTTGGATGGTGGTACAAAAATAAAATAAAGAAGGTTGATCCTGTGAGCTTTTAAATTGAACAGAAAAGGTATATTTGTCCAAGGTGTATGATTGCATCGAAATTCCCCGAAGCGTGGAGATGATCGATACTCAGACCTATCTTTAAGAAAATAAAGCCCATGACACCTTCGGATTATTGGCCAATCGCTCAATTGACCATCGTGTCAAAAAAACTTGAAAGGATTGTTGAAAGGGTTATGAGAAGATTTATGGAAGATAAAGATATATTTTCTCCATTCCAGTCGGGGTTTAGACAAGGGCGAAGTACATACACATCTCTCTCTCTCTCTCTCTCTCTCTCTCTATATATATATATATATATATATATATATATGTGTATATATATATTTATTTATTTATTTATTTTATTCATTATGACCACAAAACTGTCTGTTTGGAAATTTCCAAGTATAACCTCATATTAATTTTCTGTATCTTGGTGTGAGTTTCTATTAATTATATTAAATAACAATATTAATAAAAGAAATAGATCATAAAACTGATGACGGTTACGGAACCTGGCAAATTGCCATTGTAGGGACGAAATAAAGCTGCATTATTCCCAGCTAGAATGGGCCCATTCCTATATTAAGCTCATTGCTATACACCGCCTCCTCAGTGGTTTTTATGGCTGCAAAATCTGATTTCCTAATGCTAAAAACCCGGTTTTCCTTCCCTACTGTATAATTTGATGGCGTTGGGGAGAGCCTAGTCTGATATTCCGAAGGAGAAAACACATAAAAATTGCTGAATCTTTGAAGCTTCAGACGAATTAAGAAGATAAATTTTTTTATCAAACAGCTTTCATATAAATGCGTTCAAATGTTTCTAATTTTATTTGGGAATCAGACAGTTTCAATAAATTCCGAAAACAACCGAATAATGAGTTAATAATGTGTTTTTGTTTTAAAATATATATGTAAGGCTGTCTCATAAGTTCTTTCTTTGTTTTTTATTTGTTGTTTAAGGTTGATTTACTCTATAATATATGAGCCATTTTGCTAAATTACCTAATTTTATCTCCGGAAGCCTCGTATACCCTTTTTCTAATATTGTTCAGAGCCGCATGCAAATTTTTCACCGAGATGCGTTTTTATTTCCCTTTCGAATTTGTGCCATTTATCAGGGAGACATTTTTTTTTTAAGAAAGATAAAAGTAATTATAGGATGGGGCAAGGTCTGGGAAGTACGGAAGATGAGGTAGAAAGTCCCCATAATTGTTTACACTGATTCTGTCTGACGGCCTCTGTAGCATGTTGCGTTGGCCGTAAGACAGAAACTCTCACAGTCTGATTGGGACTTTATAACTCATCCTCCATAATCCTCAGACCTTTCATGTAACTCTGAACAATTTTTGTAAAAAGGGTATAAGAGGCTTCCTAAGAGATAGAAGAAGATAATAGAGCAGTGCGGTTCATTTATAACACAGTAAACCAACATTAAAGAACAAAGAAGAAAAAAGGAAAGAACTTATGGGACAACCTAATATACAGATAATATACAAAGAGGTTACAGTCTTATATTACAACTAACTCGTTTAATAAGGTTTAAGTTTAGATTAATGAAGTTGAGGTTTATTAGGCTTAATCATGATGGTCGACTTGGGGTTCACGTGACTCGCTTAAAAAAATAATACAAATCTGAAATTTCCTACTTTTCTGCTGAAAATTGGGCAATTGTTTGTATGAATTCTTTTGTAGATCTTGATGTCTGCTATCATTCCGATAGTAATTTTCCTCTACGTACGGGACACCCTATATAAATATATATATGTATATATCATAGACAAGCTGTGATAGTTTTATTTTTTTTAATTTTTGTTTTTTTTTCTGGTTGCATTACAGACATTTTAGATCTTTTAACCACCATTCTTCATCTCTGTTTATCTTGGGCTATTGCTATCCAGTATGCAGTTCTATTACATCTTTGTTTATTCAATCTATCCATCCAATTTTTGGCCTTCCGTGTGGTCACTGCTTTCGAGGCATATTTTCTCTACAAATATAATTGCAATCAATTTTTTTTTTTTTTTTTGAAGCATAATTCTCGAAAAAGCGACTCAATTCAGGTTTCGGTTGTTTTTAATTACTATTGAAGTTGTCAGTGATTTTCGATAATATGCACTACAAATAAAGAATTTCTTAATTTATTTTTTAATAAATATACAACAATTCGAATAGAAAATTCAAATAATAAGTTCAACGAATACAAGAAATAAACAAACAAAAGTTAATCAAAGCTATTAAAATATTGTATTTTTGTAGTTTATTTCTGCCGTCACAAGCGAAAGCGAAACGAAATACGGCTATTTTAACCGTAAACAGGAATGTTTGTAAAATATTGAATATAATTATTAGCTTATGATTTCCGTTACTTACTTACGCAGTTGGGATTAAAGACAAATAAATCTTATCCTGCAATAGAATAATATGGGTTTGTATTAAGCTCTGGTTGTATGAGGTTTAGGGTTGCACAAGACAAAGAAGATTCATCCTTTATGTTGCTACTGTATTTAATCCCTTTGTTTGGAATAGCTTTCAGACCGTAACAAAATAAACAAAAATCATCATTCCAAAAAAAAATAAAATAATAATAATAAAAAAATAAAATAAATAAAATTTCCACCAGTAACATGGATGTTTGAATCTCTCATCCGAATGAACGAAAAAATCCAAATAATTTTATTTTACTGATGTTGCAGGAGTATCTTTTTTATTATCTCAAAAAAAAAAAAAAATTAAAATCTCGGAGCCTTGCAAACAAGGGAACTAGTCTATTCTTAAATAATTAAAAAAACAATCGCTACTTTCATTTTAAGTCTCACTTTGATAATGGAAATTTAAAAATTGGAAATGTAAAATTGAATGTTCTTTAATATCATTTAGGTTTTATATTTATTATTATTTATATTGCTAATGAGCTTGAAAGCTTTTTCTCTCAGTTGTTTTCCTCTAAAGTACCTTCAATTTGTTTTGTTTTTTACAGACCTTGTAGAACTTCTGCTGCCTTTGCTTTTCTATCTTTAGCTGCCTATCTTGGGCTATTTCTTTCCAGTTATCTCCACGCAGCTCTATTGCATCTTTGTTGATTCGATCTATCCATCTGGTTTTTGGTCTTCCACATGGCTACTGTTCAATCATTTTTTGTTGTGTAGAGGTTTACTGATGGATTGCTACGAGCTACATTTCCTGCTCATCTTAACCTCCTTGCCTTCATTTGATGAAATATTTATTGACCTGTTTCTGTTAGCTGTTTTTCGTCGATTCTTCTCATCGATGCGTTAGTACTCTATCCCAGATTTCTCTAGTTATTGTGTATTGCTCTAGAATCTTTTAATCCTGTTTTTTACTTTGATTTTTATTATTATAAGTAATTAAAGGTCTCTCATTTTTAAGAGTAATACAAAATATGAACGATGAATTTGTTAATTAACTTAAGGGAAAATGTTTTTGTAGGTTGAAAAAAAAAATCTGTTGTTTCCACACACACGACTTTCCTATCTATTTCAGAATAGTTTTTATATCTTTAAATATGTCCATTAAGAAAATAAAAAAATTGAATTAGATCTATTTTCATGAGAATTGATCAAAGAAAAGATTTGAATATGATTTTTTTGATAAACTAAAGCAATGTAAACTGGCTTATGGTAGATCAGTGTAAACATTTAAATACCCTCTAATATTGCTAACAAAAAACTGTTTGCCATAGCCTAATTTTGTCATACAATATTTTCTTTTAAAAATAGAGGAAATTGTGTGATGCGGGCAACAGATTTTCTTACTTTTACTTATTTTTCTTTTTTCTCTCTCATTCACCCCTTTCTGACATATGGACTTGTAATCTTATATACGAAATTGAATAGCTGTAACTTCGTTAATAGTTGTCCGAAATGAACGATTTTTATATAGTTTGAAGGGAATTTCATTCAGGGGGCTCTAAAACGTATATATCTGTAATTTATATTTTTAATTTGACCCGATCACAATAATTTATTTACCTAGTATACACAGGAAACTAATAAATTAAAACATGTGTTGAAAATAGAATACGCTGTATCATCGCTAATACTGGTTCGATTTAGATTTTTTTTTGTTTTATTGGTAATTTAATTACCTTTCAAAAGTTATATCACACATTTTACCATAGAACTTTTTTTCCTGAATTTTCTCGGAAATTTACTACATGTATGAAAAATGGATGGAAAATTATTAGAACATTATAGGAAAGTTCCATCAAAATCGTTAGAGCTGTTTTTGCGCCACATTTTATCGAAAAATATGTTTCTCACTTATTGCGCAGCAGCTATCGCGCTGGGAGCACCCAATTTGTGTCACAGGCATCAGTAGTCAAAATCCTACTAAAAAAAAAAAGAAGCAACAAAATCGGTTCACTATTTCTCAGAGAAACCTTAGCACAGACAAACAGACCAATGGCTAAAAATGTGTTTTTTTCGGACACAGAGGGCTCTGAAACGTATAGGTCCATTGAAAACCGCAAATCGGAAATTTTATCCGATCGCAATACTTTCCTTACCTAGTATTGGTAGGAAAGTAAAAAGTATTGCCTACATACATATTTTAGATTTTACTTATTTTATTTTATAAGAATAACGTTCTCATGATATATATATATATATTTAATTTTGTTAGAAAGTTATTATTTAATCCTACGGTTTTATTGTATTAAGTTTAACTACGAAATTTACTTCACTTAATATACATAATTGCAATTGTACATTGCAACTGAATTCATCTTATTAATTATATATAGAAAAGTAAGAAATTAAAGACTTTTAACTCAATTATATTTACTTAAACACTATTTAAATTGCATAAAGGATACGTTAAAATAATGGAGTGACCATTCGGGTGGTTACTACTAGAAGTTAGCATGTATTTTTGTTCTAGTTGTACTAGGTTTGTAGTTTCCAGTATGATATTTGAAATTTATAAAAATAAAAATTGTAAAAAAAAAATAAGGTAAAACTTTTGAAGGAAATAAAGTAAACAAAAAAGAATCATTAGTTAAACCATAATTATGATTACTATCCAATCACTATTATCATTATATTAATTTTTTATTGCAGACTTCCGTGACTAGGTTTTTGAAAATAAAGTATTGCGTAGAATATTCGGACCGAAGAAGGATGAGTTAACCGGAGAGTTCAGACGGTTACACAACGCCGAATTGCGTGAGCTGTATCCGGGTAATATAATTGAGGTAATTTCATCGCGGCGAATCAAATGGGCTTGTAAAGTTGTTGGGCTTGGTAATGAGTGAATTCCTAAAAGGTTAATATTTGTTGTGCCAAATGGTAAGCGTCCGAGGGGTAGACCGAAGCGAAGGTGGGAAGATTGCATTAAAGCCGATCTGAAGGGACTGGGTTTGGACGGCGAATGGTGGAAGGTGTGTAACAAGCGATTGGTGGTGTCGGCATCGAACCTTCGGGTTCGCTAAGCCTTATTATTATTTATTATTATTAGACTTCCGTGACTACTCCAATGGAACCTGGTAAAGAATCAAGGGTGACACTCGATATAAAGGCCATTGCCCACTTGACGAGAGTTGCCCGTGGGGCATGGGGGATGGGTGACCTCAATCCCAAGGGGCTCTTTCAGCGCCGAAATGGGCTTTGCTTTAAAGTATGACTTTTTAATAGCAGGTTAACAGAAAGAAACCTTAGAAGCATCTTTGGTACAATATTCCTTAAATATACAAATAAATGAGATTATGTTAGTTTTGTAAAACACTATTCTTGTGAAAAACATTGTTCATTCGTATAATATTTAGTTATGTAAGTAAGAATTACAGAAATAAAAATTAAATTTAATCTAGACATTTTTTTTTCAAGCCGGACCTAAATATTAAATTATACCTTCAGAAGATATTAACGCACTAATAAAAAAATAATGATTTTAACAATATCTATAAATGACATGAGTGTTTATGATTTGTGTGCCCTCTCTCAGTCTCCACCGGACTGGTAATGCCGGCGACGTGGCTGAGAGAGAAGCGCTGGGATCTCTTAGAGTCTCGCTTTGTCCTTCACACGTGGGGGAAAGGGCTGGACTCGGAGATCTCTCGCCTAATTGTAAATATTGTAATTAAGTATGAATGTTTTTCTTGCTAATCTTTTCTTTTGCTTATAATTTATTTAATTTTACTACGGATTTCTGTATTTTATTTAATTTTAACTCTAAGTTACATTTCCTTGGTTTATTATATCTTTTGCCTTTGTTATATAGATGTATTTTTTTAATTTTATTTTTTATTTATTTATTTTTTATTGTATTGTATATATGGTATCAATGTGCCTCACTCAGCCTTAGTACTCAGTGCTCTTAAGTGTGGCAAAATAAATATATTTCTCAACAAACGGATATAAACAAAATAAATAAATGACAGGTTAACTGTTCACCTACATGTTTGATGAACAAGGCTTTAAAAAAAAAAAGTGCGAGATTAAAAAAAAAATGCGAGTTCACTTCCCGGTACCAGAGGGGATTTTAAATTCCCCGCCCTCACCCTGCGGCTAAGTGAAATCCCGTACAGCCTAAAGGGCGTGGTAGGGAAGAACAGAAAAAAAAATGTTCAGCCTACAAAAACGTGCTTTGAGTAGGCATGTACTGCACTACTACCTTGCGGTACACTACTCTTGAGGCACAGGCGAAAGTTTAATGAAAACAAGAATTTTGAAAAAATGCAATGGAAATAAATAAAACCTAACTGCACAACGAGTCTAGTGAACTAGAATTCTCTAACTGCCGCAAGGTAGTAGCGCAGTGCATGTCTACACAAAGTACGTTTTTGCAGACTGAACCAACACAGTGTATCCAACACGGAATCATCACAAAATAAATTTTATCCGCTGTCCCAAAGTTACCCCATCTTACGGTATTATATATCTCTTTTCGAGTTTTATATTTATTTATTCTAATATGATCGGTGAAGGAGCTGTGGGTTTTGTTGAGTATGGATGTTATATACACCTTGGAACTTCTTCTATAGTATTTATATTTTACTATTTTATTTTATTTATTTAACCAATTTTTATATTTTTTAGTTTTTTGGTGATTTTTTTTTCTTTCATCACTTCTAAACGGTTGTTTAATATAACCTTCCTCTACTGCGTTATTTAATCTCCCTCATCCATCAGTATGTATTCGTTTCAGTACGTCTTTTCCTTCTTTTTACATATATGCATGCATGTTTTTTTCTGTCCTGATGGTGCCTCAATTGGTGAAACGTTGGAAAGTAGTTAACCTTAGTTAACTGTTCACTTTTATGTTAGAGACTCAAGACTTTATGATTTGGATTTTCCATTTATATCCTGATTACTTTTTGTTCTGTACTGTAATTATAATAATCAGATGTTTATGAAACGAACTTTAAAAAAGTTTATATAAAAATAGTCTAGAATGAACTTTAGACTTAGTGGTACTTTTCTGTTACAGACCCACAACGTAAAAAACAATTATTTTTTTAAATTATAATTTAAATATGTGCCATCATACATATAATTATGTGGACCCTGAAACTCCTGCTCATTCTCAGAATGTAGAAAGGATATGGGGTTCGGTAAATGGAAAAATAAGGGAATTCGTGGAACCCTCAGAATTTTACTAGATTCGTATTTAGCAGAATTATATGGCGTCAAAAAATTAGAGCGACGGATCCATTTAGTTAAATTATAAAACATAATAATTATTTTTATAATGATTCTTAATAAATATTTTTTGTACCACATGTTTTAAATTATAATTTTACCTTATTATAATTTCAAAGAAAAACTTTTTTTACTGGTGCGGTAATAACAGAAAAGTAACTATTTAGATAAGGAAGCAAAGTGTAATTATTATAAAAAAATAGAGATGCCCTGATATCAATTAATATTCAAAATAAAAACTTAACCTACAGAACACTACTAAATATCTGAGAGAACTTTAAATGAAATTTCAAAATAACAGCAATAACGCAAGTAGCGTCGTTGATGATAAAAGTAACTTGGACATATTAGGAGATTAATCACTATGATACATTTAAGCACGTTAAGTTTTAGCAAAGTTTATTATTTTTTTATCAAGGTTGATAAATAATCAACCACGTTTTAATAAATTATATAGATAATATTTATTTTTAGCGAACTGTTGCTTTTTATTTGTTTAAAATAAAACAATAATATACTTTATTTATTCTGGGACAAGTCCCTTTAGAATAATATGAAATGACAGAAATTTGGGTATTTGTTTGTCTGTTTTACTGCGAAGCAATCGGTAATTGCTTAAATTAAGATTTTTTTTTTTAGTTATCGCTTCCCATTCAATAAAAAACGCAACTTACTAAAAAAAAAAAACTGAACCTGGAAACCCACCTGGGGCACACCCAGCCTCCATAAAGAGGGTTAATTAAATAATTAGTTTAGAAGAACAAACCTGAAGTTTGCGCGTGATCCAGGCTCAATCACCTACCATGAACCATGAACCCAAGAACCTTAGTAGATTGTACTGGTTCAGTGCAAGTTCCAGTTACAATACAGTAAAAGTTCCTATTTTCTTTATCTAATAATTTTTAATTTTTCCTAATGTATTTTCTAAGGTAACAAAAATCAAAAATGATTAGTTAAGGCATATAGGAACACAAATGTTTGTGCCAATGGTGGCTGTTTTTTTCCAGTTCTGAAGAGGATCCCATTCTATGTATAAGAAGAGAAGTGATGGAAATGTTATAAAATGAAGAGAATAAACTCCAAAATATATGTAGTTTATTGAATTGTAAATTAAATGCCCAAAAAGAATAATTATTCCATAATATAATATTTCAGTGTAGATGAAAAAATAATTATATATATATATATATATATATAATTATACACATATATAAATAATAAATCATAAATTTCATAATGCTAACAGATTTCCTGACGCTGATTGGCTATGATATGTGGAACCAAATATTTTCTTTCTGAAAGGAGAAATAAAATGTATAAGGGACAAAATCAGAAAATCTTGACCAAATAAAATTATATACTTATAATATAAACCCTCTTATATCCACTACATTCTTATCAGCTACTATAAAGGAGTTACAGGCGCTACAATAAAAGTAATGCAATTCGGTTTGTATGGTAAGGATTTGCGGTTATTTAAATATTATTCGAATGGTTCAAATCTTTAAATGATACGACTCTATCACGAAGGTGTGGCCAGGAAGATAAGGTCAATTTAAGTATAAAGTAGAATAATAGACCTATTTATTGAATAATAATGTAGGAAGTTTCTATAAAATATAGTATGAATGTACCCAGGTGTTGATGAAATCCAAACCATCAGAAAAATATGCAAGCATGTGAGGTTTGCAAAAGAATTAGGAACTTCTTAGAAGAAAAATAAAGTATAAAAAATAACGGTTTTGGAACGATTGTATTTACATTTTTTTCCCTTAAAAATTTCTTTAATATGAAGATTTTCTCTACTATACTTAACAGAATATATATATATATATATATATATATATAAGATAAAGACCGGAGACCGGCGATATCAGCCTTAATACCGTCCTGAATGTAAATAAACATATGAAATGTATATAAGGAGGATTACTAAAGGAATAAATCAGTATCTTTTCTGAAACCGTGAGTGTTGCATTTCAAGCCCTTTCCTTTCTTTTTTTTTATTGTTAGAGTCCGCCGACGCTTAACTGGTGCCGAAACCCGAGACTACGACAGGAGAACAGAGATAAAGTCATTTTTTTTTTCTCTTGGTTTTTTTTTCTTCTCCTAGTCATAAGGAAAGAGTGAAATGCCAACAGAGGGCTTAATCAGGCCGGGAGTGTTGAGCGCCCCGGAAATCCCTCAACCTCAAGAAATTCCGCAGATACCTCAGATCGCGCAGGCCCCTCAGGTGCCTCAGATACCTCAAATACCTCAGGTACCGCAGATTCCGCAGATCCAGGAGATCCCTCCCTTACCGAGGGACACATTGGCAGAAGCGCACGCTAACGCGCTGGAATGGATGAAAATAAGAGCGGCGACCACGCAGGACCTTCGAAGAGCCATTGCGGACCTGGAACGCTTCGGTGGCGAGGTAGGTGAGCTCAACCATTTCCTGAAAGGCGGAGACCGCCTCATGTCTAGAATAGAGGTAAAGGTGGCGGAGGACCTGGTAAACCTAGGGGACGCGGAAGCGTTGAAAGCGGCTCTGGTGTGCCGAGTAAGGAGGAGCATCCTGAACCAAATTCAGGCGGACGAGGAGACACCATGGCCGGTGATTAAGGAGCGACTGAAGAAGGCCTTCGGAGGAGGCAGATGGACGCCGGAGGAAGACATCTTCCAAATGTTTAGGGAGCGCCGGTCCCAACGTCAGACGAGGGGCCAGTATGCGGGGGTACTAGTGGCAAAGTACAACCGCATAACGGAGAAAATGCGCGAAACAATGAGTGTGGGAGAGGTGGAAGCCAGGATGGAGTTCCTCTCGACGATACTCAAGGTCCAGTTGGCGAAGGAAACGGGAAGGAGAGACGGATTGCCCAGGGAGAGATCATTCCTCGAGTGTGCCCAGGAAATGATCGACCTAAGCGCAAGGGAAGAAGAGACTCGGATGGACGTGGAAGAACCAGGGTGGATCCGGGTGAATGACAGACGACCCCGGACAGCCCCGATGGGTTGGAAGAGGAGAGAAACGGTACAGCCGAGCGGAGAAAAGGTCAGGATGGGTGAAAAAAGATCCGGACAAGTGAGGCCGAGGAATGGACCCCGCAGGGAAGACAGGAAATGTCATGGGTGCGGAAAGCCAGGACATTTAGTTGCACAATGTCCGCGCACTAGATGTTTCGAGTGCGGTACCGAAGGGCATATTGCTAGGCAGTGCCCGTACATATTCCGGAGGAGAGAAAGAACTCAAGACGAGCCCATGGAAGTAAACACGCAGAAGCTGACAAGACGGGCTAGGATGCAGCGGAAGGACGGATCTTCGGGAGAGGCAACCGAGGAGTCGGGAACTTCGGGGACAGAGACGGACGAACCAGGTAGCAGTGGAGGCGAAGGAGGCAGGAGCAGCCAACGGACCGAGCAGCGACGAACGGCGGCGGGGAGGAGGAAGCTGGGCGGCATCTGAGGAGTGTGGCAGCAGAGAGGCGACCGCACAGCAACATGCAACAACATCCGAGGTAAGCCATGCTGGTTGCCAATTATCGAGGTAGACGGGGGAGTAAAGTGCCTCGTGGATACCGGGAGCTCGAGCACTATTATGACCAGAGGGGCGTTAGGGAAAGTGTGCGGGAGTGAGAGGGCACTCCGGATCCAAAAATGCGATTGCCAACTAATCACTCTGGGTGGCCCCTGTAGCGTAGAGGGAGAAGCGACAATAAGACTTGATCGGTGGGCAGGAAAAGAGGGCGAACTGAAGGTACACGTAGTAAAAAACATGACTCGGGAATACCAGGTCATAGTGGGGTGCGATTTGTTGGGGCAGGTAGGGGCGAGCATTAGGAATCGTAGAGGAGCCTGGAGTGTTAGGTTGGGAAAGAGGAAGTTCGGATGTATAGGGGTCGCGAGAGAAAGAAGGGTGCGGATAGGGGCGGTGAACAGAGTGGAGGACTGGAGGAAGTTGCTACAGGAGGAGTTTAGGGACATTTTCTTCAGGGAAGGTGAGGTATTAGGGGTAACAGGGAGGACGGTGCATGAAATCCCACTGAAGCAGGATAGGGTAACTTACGTGAAAGAGAGAAGATACCCGCAGGCGTTGAGGCAGCATATTCGAGAGGAGCTAGATAGTCTAAAAGAACAAGGGATCATAGTTGATAGCACCTCACCATTCAATAGTCCCCTGTGGGCGGTGAAGAAGAAGGCAGCACCGGGGGATAATAAGGAAAAATACAGGGTGGTAGTAGACTATCGTAAATTGAACGATAACACGGTAGACGAGAAGTACCCGATCCCCAGATTCGAAGATATACTGGATAGGTTGAGTGGAGCCGTGGTCTTTAGCACGTTGGACCTTAAGGCGGGATATCACCAAATACGGATGCACCCGGAAGACCAACACAAAACAGCGTTCACATTCGAAAGGGGGCATTATGAATTCACAAGAATGCCGTTTGGTCTGAAGAATGCGCCCATAACATTTCAGCGTCTGATGGACGAATTTTTGAGGGGTATCGATGACTCGGTATGTCAGGTATATATGGATGACCTGCTGATTTTTAGCAGAACGGAAACCGAACACGTGGGACATCTGAGGTCAGTATTCGAGAGGCTCCGGAAATTCGGGCTGAAATTGTCAAGCGAGAAGTCTCTGCTGGGACAAACGCGGATTAATTTTTTAGGCCACACTATCTCTAGCGAGGGGGTCAGACCGGATGCGGCAAAGGTGGAGGCGATCACAAGGATGGCGGTACCACGGGACGTGAAGGGGATCCGTAGGCTTCTTGGGACGCTGAACTACTACCGGAGATTCGTACCTGAGATGGCAGAGTATTTGGTACCCATTAACAATTTGCTGAAGAAAGGCGCGAAGATTGTGGTGACACCAGAGATGGAGAATAATATCCGAAAATGTATGAATAGGTTGCTGACAGAGCCGGTGTTAGCGTTCCCGGATTTTGAGAAGCTCTTTAATATAACCACCGATGCGAGCGAATACGCGTTAGGGGCCGTTTTGTCCCAGGGGGGGAGTGAGGGTGAACGACCGATAGCATACGCGAGCCGTCGGCTTACGGGTGCGGAATCGCGATACAGCGCTTTGGAGAGGGAGCTACTCGCGATAGTGTGGGCTATCGACCATTTCAGGCCATACGTATTTGGGAGGAAGTTTCGAGTCCACACCGACCACAAACCCCTGCAGTGGGTAGGGAAACTTAAAGAAACCTCAGCTAGGGTCACGCGATGGAAGGAAGTCCTTAGTCAATACAATATAGAGGTGGTGTATAAGCCGGGAAAGGAGAACGTGGTGGCGGACTGGCTCTCGAGGGCCATCATGATCAACGCGGTAGAAGAGGACGGGGGAGGACCATCGCGAGACGTGCGCCAATTCTTGAGTGAATGGACTCCCGACGGCGAAGGAGCGGAGGATATCGTCGGTATAGATGACAGGGGAGAGTCCCCGGAAGAGGAGAGCTCAGCGGAGGAAAGAGCAGTGGAAATGGAGGAGATAGACGACATCATCAATGACAAGCATCGTCAGGTAATCTGGAAAACGAGAGTAGCAGGGATGATGAAAATAGATTATCGAAGATATGGGAAAAGCAAGATTCGCGTCATCTGGTCGCAACCCGGGGTGAGTGAAGAGCAAATTTGTACGGCACTGAAGGACGCCACGGAACCTGGAAAGACGCACCATCTTTATGTGGGGAATAACACGGTATGGGATAAAATAAAGCGGATGTGGAGATCCGAGCGAATTGGTGTGGACAGAACACTCATCCGTTGTAAGTACGCAGTGGAAACTATACAGGATGAGGAACAGCAACAGGCAGTCACATTAGCTTATCACCAGGGGAAAACCAACCACCGAGGCGTGAACGAGACACTGCAGGCATTACGTCGAAAGTATTTCTGGTGGGGCATGAAAAAATCCATCCAAGAGGTCATAGGGAAATGCGAGGTGTGTATGCGCACGAAATATGATCGACACCCCCCCAGAGGGATTCAGGAAGAGACACCGACGGGGAATATGCCACTACAGGACCTCCAGATTGATACATTTACCTGGAGAGGGTTCAAGTGGGTCACGGTCATCGACGTCTTTAGCAAGGTAGCTATGGCACACCAGGTCATGGACAAGTCTGCCAACGCAGTTGCGGAAGCCCTACAAACCTGGGTGCAGTTCTACGGGGTCCCCGAGAGGATCACATCGGACGGTGGTAGGGAGTTTGACAATGCCGCGATTAGGGAGGAGGTGAAACGACTAGGGATTCGTTGGCATTATAACACCCCGGGACATCCTAAGGGTAGAGGCGGCATTGAGCGGTTGCACAGCACGCTGAGTGATCACATCCGGGTGTATCAGGGGGAAAAAGGGTTGGAGCCGGATGTTGCAATGAAGAAAGCGGTAACAGCCTACAACCACTCGATTCACTCCGTCACGGGATTTTCGCCCGTGGAAGTACTATTCGGGATGCGCAGGCCAAGGCGAGATTGCGGGGAAACAACGGTTAATGAACCATTAGTCGAGCAAATCCAGAGCAATAGGGTGGAGATGGAAAAGACGTGGGGAAGAGTAACGGCGAAAATTAAGCGGGAAAAGGAGAAGCGGGTAGAGAGGCAGAATGTTCGCGTACGTGACCAAATGGGTGATCTAAAGATCGGGACAATAGTGTACCGTAGAGTAGGGACCAACAGAGGGAAACAATTGTTACGATACGAGGGTCCATTCAGAGTGATTGCTATTAGGGAGCATAATCTACTAACGATCGAAAGCGTTAATGAACCTAGAAAGAGGAGAACGGTTCACATTGAACAATTGAAGCTCCCAATGATAGAACCGGAACATAAACTAACGGATTCGTAGTACCCTCACCACGTTATAACAAATATGTTTTTTTTTGGTTGTCTAAGCAAAAATATGGTGTATTTTTTTTTTATGTGTAAATAGAATCATAGCAATACAGTAGAGGAAAGTGTATTATTTTTTTTTTCTTCTCTGTTTTTTTTTAGGATTTTAAGAGTTCTGTTTTTGGAAGCAAGTGTTGTGTTTAGTTCTGTTTTTTTTATTTCTTTGTATTATTGTATGTCTCGAGTGAGTTTTACTTTCTTTCAACTTTATACTTGTAAAAACAATTGTAAGGTGTTAAGACTGATAATCGTTAGCTCCGATCTAGGAATATCTAAGTTTCCGAAAAATCCTATTCGTAAACTGGTGGGGGGGAGATAAAGACCGGAGACCGGCGATATCAGCCTTAATACCGTCCTGAATGTAAATAAACATATGAAATGTATATAAGGAGGATTACTAAAGGAATAAATCAGTATCTTTTCTGAAACCGTGAGTGTTGCATTTCAAGCCCTTTCCTTTCTTTTTTTTTATTGTTAGAGTCCGCCGACGCTTAACTTATATATATATATATATATATATATATATATATATATATATATATATATATATATATATATATATATATATATATATATATATTAATTTTAAAAAAATATATTTTTTTGGCCACGAGATCTGGTCTCCTCTTACAGACGTACACTGCTTGCGGGAGCATAGATTGTCTGGAGGGGATCACCTAACCTCACATTGCTACGAACCATGGTCTCCATGTTGTTGCAGCAGGCCATCCGTAGCTACATAGCCGATCCCTCTGGGACCAATCCGGCAGTGTCCTTCCCACCGACTCACTCGGGTTTAAGGACGGTGAAAAATCTGTCTAGATCCATGGATTATGGCTGCTCAGAGTTAGCAGGCGCACAAGGACCTATATTTCTTCCCCCGAAACAGACCGTCCATGGACCAAACCTCATGGGGGTTACTAACATCTCGGTAAACCATATCCCGATTCCCGATTTAAGTACACGGGGTACTTAGTCAGCGTGAATTGCCTCCAGTAGGTTGACGGGCCTCACATACCGGGGGGGGGGAGGGATTCCCGCGCAGCGTGGCTTTTTTTATGGTGGACGGTCACACGAATCGGGAGGTCACCCCCATTGACGTTGCTTAACTTTGATTGCCTATTGCAAACTCCTTACGTACCTGGCCCCAAATGTATATATATATATATATATATATATATATATATATATATATATATACTGTTATGTCTTTAATTCATTTTTACTGTTACTATGTTAGTCATTGGTAAAACCATTTAAAGAGCAATTTTGAGTGATTAAGCTAAATTCAGTTTTCTTATAAAAGAAAACACAAAAATCATGAATTATTTCACTACTTTTTTTAATCACCCTATAACTATACTACAGATAAATCTTCCATGTTTAATAAGCTCGAAGTCCACATTAATTAAATTGAGCTTTTATAACGAATTCAATGGAGATTAATTGCAAGTTGCGAATAGCATTTTTTGTTTATTTTCTGAATATAGTTATGAATGTGTTCTTGTATAAAATATTTAAAAAAAATAAATGTGTCGAACGATATAATATATTTTATGATATATTAAAGATTTAGTATATTTATGAATGAAGTATGATAATATATAAGTGACACTAGGCAAAGACAATTAATTCCTAATTCTGTCAGGTCTTAAATAACCTGACGGTCACACACTTTAAACACCTAATATATATTTATAATTATTCAAAGAGATTTTACTTTAAAAATTATTAAAGTTTAAATGTTTGACAAAGTATAATTAACATTTAATAATTATTAACAGTATAATTTTCATACGTTGGTAAACAGACTTAAATTCGACCTCTAAGCTTTATTTAAAAATGAAATTAGATATTGGACATTCAAATCCAACCTCAAAGGTTTCCATAGCCGATACGTCAACGCCCAAGAATCAATTTATACGACAGCATTAAAGAAGGATTGATACTTTATCCGTTCGATCTCATTTTTTTTTAAAGGGCCTTTCCTCTCTGTGCTTTTTAGAAAACTTTTACCTTGTTCTCAGAATTGAGTTTTATAAATGTGCGTATAAAGGTAACCAGCGTTATCCATCTCTCCCTATCTCGTACTACTGCTTCTTAATTTTCTATGGGCAGCTTTGCAATATCTACAGTGTCTATATGCGTTTATTTGATTATATATATATGAAATAATTCAAGATGTTGGAGGATTTTTTTTTTCAGAAATGTTAATGAATAGTGTAAGATAATAATGGTTGGGATGATCATTAAAAAGCTGTAAAGCTGTAAGCTGTAAAAATAAATAAGTATATTTATTTTTATTTTTGCCGACGTTTCGACCCAAAGTTCAGGCCTTCATCAGAGCTAAGAGAAAACATGAGAGTATGAGAAATTATAAATCTTGAATAATAAAAAAATAATATGTTGGTGAAAGGTACATACTAAAAAATGTAGGCAGAATAAACTTAAACTAAAATAAAGTAGTTAGAGTGAAATTGAAGTAAAGTAAAGTAGGTAGAAATTTTCTTAGGCCTGATGAAGGCCTGAATTTTGGGCCGAAACGTCGGCAAAAATAAAAATAAATACCATACTTATTTATTTTTACTATTTTTTTTTTTTTACTTATCACCCCTACCTTTCATCTCATCAATTCACTACAGTCAACCATGAAATCACAATTATTAACAAGTTAGAATAATAACAAGTTAGTACTTAAAATTGATGTCGATGTACTTTATATCTTCTTGCAAGATTTTCATTTATCTGATTATGGCTATATTTAAAATAAAATATCCATTTCCTAGCATTTTTTTTTTTTTACAGGATTTTTAGAAGTGAAAGCCATTTCGGCAGCATTGACTGAAATAGAGAAATAACTCACCTATTCCCAAGTGTGATCTTTGTCGATTCACAAGCAGTCATACTATCGATCTGCAATGGCCTGGGCCATCTAGATGTCACTAGTGCCAGAAATCGGATTAATAATTTAATTCAATAAGGAATTCGAGTGGCTTTCCAGTGGGTTCCAAGCCATTGCGGGCTACCAGGAAACGAAAAAGCTGATGACCTCGCACGGATCGCCTCGGAAATGCCACAAACCGCCTCCGCTGCCCTTCGAATCTGTTAAAACGATTTTAAAATCATTTTACAAGAAAGAGAAACAAGAGTTGGCAAAAGCGACAGGCAGCGGGGGAAAATGGGAATGTTTAACAGAAGAGCCGATGAAACAAACCAAAAATACGAAAGAATCGGTGGCAGATTTCCGCATGGTAACAGGACGCGATTACCTGCAAAGGCATTTACATAGGTTTGGAGTGGTGGAAAGTCATATGTGCCCTCTTTGCCAACAGGACGAGATGTACGACCTGCAACCTCTCAATTTGCACCGCTCTGTCAGATGTCCGCAGTACGTCTGATGGGATCGGAGCAAATTCAAACAAAGGATTCATGGCGGAGTTGTATTGGGCTGCCAGGAGCCGAATGGTCTAATAGCCATTGACAGAGGGGTTTAATAAAAAAAAAAAAAGAAAAAAAAAGAGATTTTTATATAATTAAAAAAAACTTACATAAATTCTGCAGTTTTAAACAAGAAAATGGCAAACTACAAATGAATGAATCAATATTTGAAACCTGTCTCCTAAAGAGTAGTGATAAGGAAACATCCCTGAAAGAAAAATCCAACCTTGCTTCAACATAAAAATCTGCCAATCGGTTA
The DNA here is from genome assembly GCA_928085145.1 of Nezara viridula. NCBI lineage: Eukaryota > Metazoa > Arthropoda > Insecta > Hemiptera > Pentatomidae > Nezara > Nezara viridula. Next base: position 78,571,159 of record OV725078.1, read on the forward strand.
CTATGGCATGATATCACTTGAGGTTCGGGAATTGTCCTTCCAAGTGCCATAACTTCAAATCTTCTAGTACTTGTACTCTTTTTTGGGTCTATGAAGCTGATTATCTATTAATGAGTTGAAAACTTTCTATTACTGGTTCATTTACCCTAGCTGGTCACTTATTACAATAACGATTGATTCCCATAATGGAGGTATGTTTAAAAACATATATTCAGTAAGACAATATGATACATTTCTGCAAAAGCATAATTCTATAATTATTGACAAAAAAAGTATATTTTTATACTTTTATAAGCGGATCATTGTCTTCCGTATTTCCAGTTTCAGCATTAACTCAAAGGAAGCCGCTTGTTTGAAATATCAGTATGCGGTACCTTTATTGTTTGTTATTTACTATATACAACTATTGCTTTGTCTTTGGCAATAGAACACGGAAAAAATTTAAAATAAAGTAGCAACAAATAAAAAACTTATGAAATATTATCATCAGCGACAGGTCGTTTCAACATTCTTAAATAAACTAATTAGGAAATAAAGACTAATTTATCCATCCTGAAATTTATTACTCCCCCTATTTTAAAATTATATACCTCATTTTGACAACGCACTTGCAATTATTTCAGATAAAATGCTTATTTAAAAGGAAAAAAATGTTTTAAAACAAAATAATAATGAACTCCTGTCATTGGCAGAGGATGGTAGGAGGGAGCCGTTGTCTCCTCTAAAAATATTACTGTTACTTGTTGATTGTAATTGGCAAATGTGTTGTACCTTTAATATTCTCGAGAAACCAACCAATATTTTATCTACTATCTTTTAAACTAACATCTCACTCAATATTATACTCAAATATTACATCTCATATAGATACATATTAATTATATAAGTGAGGGAGACAATAATATTTTTTTTGGGGGGAGGGCATACGTCATCAGCCTTGGGGAGAGGGAGAGGGTAAGCACTCCTGGGTTGGAGGATGATGAAAATAAATTTACGAAAAGTATATATTAGCGTCGTTTATCCGCTTTCGAGTCTACTTTAAATGGAATATAAAAAAATTGTAGTAAAACTTGAATTAAATTTTTTCTACTTTACAATGAAGGAGTTATAAATTGGTCCAGTTATATGTTTTTTTTAGTTAAACCTTTCAATTCCACGAACAACGTGACTAACATAAAAAAAAAACACAAAACAAATATTGTCTACTTTTCTGCGGTAAAGCGGATCAAAAAAAAAAAAAAATTATTCAATGTAAATCCATTTCTTCTTCTTCTTCTGCGTTCTTCCTTGCATGACTAGGTCAGGAACTAAAATGAAGAATTCGGTAGCCCTCATCAGGTCTTCCAGGCCTCCATGTAGTTTCCTTTCCACTTTAGTTGGTTAGGGCTAGATCACGATCCTTTGCTGGGAGTATACCATGCACGTTTGTAGGATATGTTCCACATTCTGTACACCCTCACCGAATTCTCAGAGGCGACTAGAGCCTAATTTGAACTAATTTGAGCCTGTTTTGCCCAATTCGTAAGCGAAAGGTCAAGACCTAGTCCATAGACCGCATCTCTGGGATCGTCAAGTGGACGACTTAATCTATTAAAAAAAAAATTATGAATTTTACAAAAAAACAGTTTTTTTTTGTTTGTATAATAGTGTTTATGTTTTGAAAGTTTTTTACCACATTAGCCGCTTTAAAATATCCTTTAAATGGTTTTAACAAAAAACAAATAAATAAACTCAACTAAAATTTGTAGTAAATTCTGTCTACTTTACTTAGAAGCAATTGTAAATTGGTTCATTTAAATACGTTTTTTAGGTATCGCTTTCTATTCAACCAAAACGTGGATATGTGTTTGCGCCTACGTGTGTGTGTAAGCCCGGAAGAAGTCCTGAAATATAGACTGATATCCTAAGAACAACGGTTGGCTTAATGAAATATTTATTTAATTACATAATCTATAACATTGATGGATTTCTGACTTCCGAAAGAGATTTTCACGCGAGGTCTGAGGATTCATAAATTTTGTTTATATATCATGCATTTAAAATATATCTTTTTTATCCTAAACTATTATAAATAGGTTTAGTCACAATTAGATTTTAATATAAAAAACAAAACCATATAGATTGAATATGTTTGATGATCACACAGAATATAACCTGCATTATTTTATATTTCTTTATACCATTAAGGATATATATATATATATATATAGAGTTAAATTTGACGATATTCAAATCAAGTATTATCAATATTGAATTATAAAAGGTAAAGAAAGGTTTTAAAGCAAATATGAATACGGGATTGTTTGCAGATCTAGAACACACTGGCGGTATAGAGAGGTAAAAGAAAATTAAATGAAATTAAATTTGAAAATTAAATTTCATTCCAAGTCTTTTATAGAAAAGGCTATACTCGTCCCCGGTTGGTTGTTGTATGAATTTAATTTATTTATAACCTCATTATTCTTTATAAATGGATTTGTCTTCAAATTCATATTTTCAGGTGTAAAGAGGTTGCAACTTCGTTAAGTTTCAAAGTGGATGAAAGCACGGTACAAAGGGAAGTTCTATATCGGAAAATTTAATAATAAAGAATTATTATTCTGAAAATTTTACATTTAATATCCAAGTTTTACTTAAAACACACATAAACGAAAATAAGTCTACAAATATATTTCTAAATTATTTTTAATAATTTTACCCAAAATTAATTGATGGGCACAATTGTAATAATTATTGACAAAGAAATCTACAGAATTAATAAGTTAATATTTTTTGTTTACATTTAAATATCATTTATTTTTATTTATGGTATAAACTTCTTGATTATTATTTAGTCGTTTTTTATTTTGCTTCTGTTTATTTTTTATTTTTATGATGTTAATTTGATCTTACCTCAAGATAACTATTGTCCAATAGACAGTATGTTACATTAATAATATAAAAATAAATATGAAGTAATTACTTACATTGTGTATTCCTTTAATTATTTATTGATGGAATTACCTGGTAATTTTTAATGATTTAATTTGAATATTCGAGTATTTTTTTATCAAATGTAAATCCACTTTTAAATACAATTATTAATTTTACAAAAAAAAGTTGTTTTTTTTTGTTTGAAGTAAGCTTGTATGCTTGAAGTCATACACTTGCCATGAGACTTAGTTCCATGATCTTATTGTCATACTCTTGTAGGAGACCTTTAGTGAACTCTTGTAGTCAACCCACACAGCCATAATATTATTCATTATGTTAAGATGTCATTTATAACAGGTATTATGAATAAAACTGTACGATATTTCGCCCCTGTCTATTGCTGCAATCCTCCTAAAACTTCGTGAATAGCTTCATCTTATCGTAAACTACGAACTTCTTAACTGCGAAAATTCTCAGAAATGGGAGGTTTTCTCATTACATTCATTATTTTAATTAGGTACCAAATACTCGTAAATACTCATTTTCCGGCCGATGGCTAATAATTCTGGTTCCGTAATGTGTTGAGATTCACCAACAGGTCTCCTATTGTTTATTCCGGTTTTTCTGAATCTAGCTAAAACTCGGGAGCTCTGGTTCATTGTGATGTCTTTCCTTCGCTCAACAAAATATTGCTGGATTAAAATTGAAAAAAGTCGAAAATAACTGTTGGTTTACAAAATGAGTATTCTTCATATTGACTGTCCCTTAGTTAATAATATATTAAAATAAAGAATACTTGTTTGCTTTTTGTGTTTAACAAAAAATAAGAGAATTTCTGACTAACAAAAAAAAAAAAGCTATTTTAACTAAAACGAATAAAATAATCATTAAATATAATTATTCCTATTCATTTTTAGGAGTATATATAGCTGCTGGTTTAAGTTCCAGGAGGCTCTGATTTACCCAGAATTTTCGCTCAAGCTAAGTGATATTTTAGATAAGTTCATAAGTATAGGCGATAAGTTCGCGGAAAAAAATTAAAGACAAACAGTCGATATTTGTAAATGTAGAGATTTAATGAGATTTGATAAGGCCATTCTTTATCAACCTCATCATTAAATATGTGCCTGACATGTTAAAACTCATGTAATTAGATAAATGGTGCTGACCCTTCACTCTCCCAAGTGCTACTTGAAAATCATGAAACAGGCCTCTATACTAATCCCTGTCCCTAGAGCCTTCAGGACATGTTTCATATATATAACATTAACATATGAGTAAATAAAAAAAAGCAACAACAATTAAATAACGGTTTTGGGAATAGAGACTTCATCCCTTAGGACCATAACTTATTTACCCTGGTATAACATTACTCCCTGAAATTATTTGCTGTAGAATAGAACTTGAATAATTTGAAGTTTCTGCGGGTCCCTTATTTTCCTATTCAAAACGATGCAAAAAAAAAATCAATTTCTGATTCGTTTTTACAGTTTTGTAATTTAATATTCGTATGAGAAAACCATCAATACGTATATTATATATAATTGTGCTATGAGTTCATTGCTCAAGGAGAAAAAAATATTTCTATACGTTTACAGGTTAATCTTAAAAAACAAAAAAGCAATATTACTAATATATACAGAATTCAGTATTCCTTACATCTTGGAAAAAAACCATTGTCCTTCCTTTGAATAAAAATTCTAATCCGACCTCACCCGAAGATTTCCGCCCAATCTCAATTCTTTCCAACCTCTCAAAACCCCTAGAAAGATTGGTGCAATCCCAAGTCTCCAACTTCCTCGAAAAGTCCAACCAACTTGATCCTCTTCAATCTGGTTTCCGTCCCAGCTACTCCACACAATCCGCCTTAATTAAAATCACCAGCGACATTCAAACTGCAATAGATGATAAAAAGTTAACAATCCTTATCCTTCTCGACTTCTCCAAAGCCTTCGATTCCATCAACCATTCCATCCTTTTCAACAAACTGAAATTATTATCCTTCTCCAATAGTTCCATCTCTTGGATTCAATCTTTCCTTTCCAACGTGCCCAAGCAGTCTCCCTACCCAACCAACCACTATCTGTTTTCCTTTCTTTATCCTCTGGAGTTTCCCAGGGTTCAAGTATATCTCCTCTCCTTTTCAGCTCCTACATTAACGACCTACCTAAATCAATTCTCCATTGTTCCCATCACCTTTATGCAGACGATTCACAGATGTACCTATCATTTTTCCCTCCTGAGTTACTGGGGGCATTTGCCAAGATCCAAGAAGACCTAGATAGAATCAGTGCCTGAGCAAATGTAAATGGGTTAAGGTTAAATGCTGCCAAAACTCAGGCCATTGTCATTGGTTCCAATCCCCTCCTTAGCTCCTATACAGACATTCCCATCCTTCACCTTAATGATCAGCCAATCTCCTTCTACTCCTCTGTTAAAAATTTAGGATTTTTCATTGATCAAAACCTCTTTTGGAATCACCATATTTCTCATATCACTCGACGGACAATTTCCACCCTCAAACTATTCCATCGCTTCCGCCATTTCCTACCTCAACATACGCGTAGACTCCTAGTTTCCTCTCTCATTTTCCCCCACTTTGACTATAGCTGTGTGGTGTATGATGGCCTCACTGTGGAGCTCCGTGATAGACCGAAAAGACTAATGAACAGCTGCGTAAGATTTGTGATCGGGGAACCAAGATACTTCCATGTTTCTCACCACTAAGCCGAGTTAAAGTGGCTTTTCCCCTCCTTCAGAAGACAATATTTCCTAGGTACGTTCCTCTACCAAATCATCAACAACCATCGTCCTTGTTACGCCTACAACCTTCTCCAGTTCAAATCCTCAGTCCATTCCCTGTCCACAAGATCTCGACCTTCTAACCTTTATATGCCTTCTCACAGATCTGCCTCATTCCAAAATTCCTTTATTGTTCGCTCTGTCAATTTCTGGAATTCCCTCCCTATCAAAATTCGACATTCCCCATCCATATCCGCATTCAAAACCCTCCTATTCCAATTCCTATCCCAAAAACAGGCAGATAGTTGCTAACCATTCGAGCTGATTTTAATAGAGAATTTGATACATTTTTATTTTTTAATTCTTTATTTTTTTCGTAAAAGTGTATACTGGTCTATAAGAGCAAATAGCTTTAAGTATCTTGTCATAGTATTAATGGTTTTATATATAGTTTAGTTTGTTTTGTATATAGAATTTTTACCTTCTATTTTTTTTTACATTATTTCTTTTTTTCGATTGATTTTATTTTGGCCAGATGTAATATTTTAATTTTGTTCTATTTTGTTATTCTCAAGGGACTGTGTCCCAGAATAAAGTTATTTTTCTATTTCTATTTCTATTTCTATATATAACTAAACAGCTGTCATCCGCCACATAGCTAGAAAATATTCCATTTTCACTATTATATTTTAATTTATCCTGAGAAGATTCTTAAGTTTATGATTCAGACGGCGGTAACGCATTTAATAACTTCTGTTACACAGTTGGATTTCTGAAGCATTCAATTTTTGTAGTGCAAAAAAATTATAATTTTTATGATTTAGAAATAATTTTGATATATATATATATATATATATATATATATATATATATATATATATATATATATATACTGTTGATTATTGTTATTCTAAGGGGACATCGTCCATGAAAAATGTTTACTTCTATTTCTGTTTCTATATGTAATTTTGATATATATATATATATATATATATATATATATATATATATATAATATATATATATATATATATATATATATATATATATATATATATATCAAAATTACATATAGAAACAGAAATAGAAGTAAACATTTTTCATGGACGATGTCCCCTTAGAATAACAATAATCAACAGTTGCAAAAGAAAAAATACATATCTGGCCAAAAACTAACTTAATAAAGATTCAAAAAATATATACAACAACATAAATCATAGTATGTGAACAAATAAAAATAAAATAAAATCTTCTCAACTATAATTATAATTGTACAGAAAAAAAAAAGAATTACATGTATAGAAAGAAAAAGCAATACCTCTAGAAAAGAAAAAATATCAAAATTAGGTAAATAAAAAGTATTGACTTTTTATTTTAAAAAATAAACAGCTAGATAAAAAATATATACATAGATTAAAGGTATATTAATGAAAGAAGATGAGCAACGGGATCATAATAATAAAAATAGATAAATACAATTAGAAGGAGCATTTAATTAATTTTATGAGAAAACAATTGTGACAAAAAAGAATAAAATAACTAAAAGAAGATAAATTATTTATATATGTTATAAAATAAAAAAATCGTATTGCAAAATATAAACAAACACGGAGATTAAGGTAGAAAAAGATATATATTTATATAAATTGAGGAATGTAAAAAATGAAATAAATCTAAAATATACACAATTTTGTAGATGGAAAAAAAAATTGATACAAACAATCGCTTATTTTTTATGCATCACATCACAATGCTATGCCAAAGGCGATACTGAATCTATTACTGAGTATTTCCAATTCATAAATAATAAACAAAAAATATAATAAAATAATGGTGTATGGAAAGAAAAAGGAATAAATTTGTTACATAATACATAATTAACCAGCGCCTGATTGGATTGTGAAGAGGATTTGGAATAAGAGGGTTTTGGAATGTGGATAAGGATGCTGTATGGCGGATTTTAATTGAATTTAATTTAATATTTGTTACTGTGAGGATCTACGCTAAATACTTAAGCAATCGCTATATGTGTGATTTTATAAAATTATAAAGCATATGCAGTTACCAAATGCAAGTAAGAAAAAAAATATCTGAATAAACATTATTGTCTCTCATCATTTCTTTATTAGTTTTTATTACTCTGGCAACGTTTCGGCTTATTGCGTCATTTTCAAGCCATCTGTAAAGACATATTTCGCCATTCATATTTTACAAAACCAATCTTTTACCTGATACAATAATGGTGTTATTCTCTATTTCAATTAAACAACGAATAAATCTAATCCCAAATGGAATTGAGTCAATAATTTAAACTATATTTTAAAATTATTGACAATTGAATAACAATATTTTATTACATAAAACTTATAGATATTAATGTATGGTTAATCCCCCAACTCCAAAAAAAAGTCCTTAGTGAATTATAATTTATTTCCTTAAATTAATGATACTCATATATGTTGTATAATTGAAAATTGCGTAATAAGCCAAAACGTTGCCAGAGTAACAAAAATTAATAAAGAAGTGGTGTGAATTCAAACAGTTTAAATATTTTTATTACTAATTAGAAATTCACCTTAAACAAAAATATATATAATTATTATTCTTGTTTTTTTTTTTCTAGTATGCCTTCTTTTTTTTTTCTTCAAGATTAATAGAATAGAATAGAAAAATCATCTTTATTCTGGGACTAGGTCCCTTCAGAATAACAGTATTGTTCATATAAATTAACAATAAATCTGGCCAAAAGACCTATTACAATGAATAAATATTACAAAATACTTGTAATAAATTAAATATAATAGCTCTTAGGATATATTAATGAGAACAGTTGGGTAATAGGGGCTCAATACTACAATATTGGAGCAAAACAATAGCATAATAATCACTGAAATTAGAGCAAACGAAATTAGAAAGGAACGCAAAATAAATTGTATAGTCAAAGCATTGTAGTAATGGAATATAAAAATTAAAAGAAAAAAATAACAGTTGATATATAAAGAAGTAAATTGTAAAAAAAATAAAATTATATACATATGTTCCCTAAGATACATATATATATATGTACATAGAGAGAAGTGTGTCGAAGATAATTAGAAAATAAAATACATTTCAAAGAAATACAATCTCATGAATAGAAAAATTACAAATTAAGGAAAAAAATGTTATCTACTCACAATTAATTACAGTTATATTGAATAAAAAAGTAAACCAAGCATCCCTTTCCCATTATTTAAATTATTTAACCAAGGTAATGTAATTGTTTGTTAGGTAATTGTAAATAAATAAGCCTTTTATATGGCTATAGTGCGCAGGATCTTGAGGGTACTAGGGAGTGTCATTGTGCATGCTGCCAATTGAACAACTTCCCCTCGCGCCCCCTCCAACGACTAGCGCCCATCATTTCGGTTCAGCGAAGACTTCCACTTCCGATCTCCCCGTCGTTTGCAACACCTTCCTCGCTTGGAAACTACATTCAATGGCATCATTATATCGGGGTTTATACCTTCTCCCGCGCCAAGGAGTTCCATAACAGCCCTGCCGTGCATGGTTGATACTAAAGGATCAGGGTATGCAAAGCATCCATTAATCGCACGGGATGGGCATATATCATTAATCCACATTAGATGATCTAATATCAGGTCAATCTAAAAAAAAAAAAAATTACCACTTATTTTCCTTATGTTGTTTGAATGAACAGTCTCCTATCCCTCCGGTAAAAAACAAGGTTTTTCAATTTCCTCGAAAATGACTAAAAAATGAACTAGTGTGAACTAGAGTGCACGGGCGGATCTACGGGATGAGGGGCTTTCGGGCTGAATCCCCGCCCCTAAAATGGTAAAATATTACGGTGTCTTAGGAAATAATTAACTCTAAAAGTATTATGGTTCGTGTAATTACATTGATAATAATAATACCTTATTTATTCTGAGACGAGTCCCTTTAGAATAATACAGCAAGACAGAAATGTGGGCTAAGGAGCCTCAGAGATACATTAACAGTAATACAGAGTAAATAAATAGGGTTAACGCCCGAATCTACGCATTTTGATTTCCTTTCTTTTATTTTTTTCTTGCCATTAACCCCTTTTATATGTTAATAATGGAATGTTTATTTATTTTGTTTTGTAACTTCTAAGATACAATAGTTCTAGAAATGTATTTATGTTTACATTATTTGTATATTTGGTTTCGTTGGCGATGTGTTATCGCGTTTGTGTATAAGCTCCAGCCCGGCAGTAATGCCCAGTCTTAAGGATTAAGACATCAAAATAATGCCATAATACTGCCAGGATGCGGTCTAAAGTCAGTCTTGAGCTATCTTTCGTTTGTGTTGGACGTTTACCCCAACCATTTTCACCGGCTCCAGGCCCGTCTGGTCTCGTTTCATCTCACCTCACCTGCGCCACTTTGAAGATCCCAGCTGTATATATCATCGATAAGGATCGATATACATAAAGATACCACCTCACCATCGATACCACCCCACCATCGATTACTTGACAGCTAAACATCGTAGAAGATAACCTGGTTGGAAGCAGAACCTCCAACTTGGCTCGTTTTTTTATTCTACACCGTCACGAAATACAGTAAATTATTTTTTTTTTCTTCGCTAAATTAGTTTTTTTTTTAATTTTTTCTAGACGTTAAATTGTAGTTTAGTTAATTTTTTTTTATTACTGATTTACATTTTAGAAGTTGATTTCTTTTTTTACTTTATTGATAATTGTTAATTTGGTTTTATGTTCACTGAATATTATGTTTTGTGTTTTTCATTCATTTCAGTGAACTTCACACCACTCTTTATTTTGTTTTTCAACTTTTGTATAAATTTATATCTCATTTTTTATTCAATAAATTGCAAACATTTAGAAGAGGATTCATTTATTTATTTATCTTAAAGTCTTTAATTAATTGAGTAATTTTATTTGATATTGTTTGTGCATGTGGTTTTTCTTTAATGTTTTACAGGTCTCATTTCCATCAACTTTTTTTCCCTTCTTCCCACAATTTAATTTTACTTGAATTTTCTCCACCTTTGAGGAAACACACCACAGAAAGATTTGTGGACTTTGATTTCGAAGTACCCCTGGCCCCAACAAATAGTCATAGTATAAAAATATATGTAAGTTACTGTCTAATTTTAATCAATTAATAATACAAATAAAAAATGAACAAAAAAACATGAAGTAAAAATAATGAAGAACGAACTAATAATTTACATACATATTTACAGTAACATCTACTTACAATTTTATGGGTACGGGATAAATAAAAAATAATTAAACATGCGGGATTTAAAGGTTGATAGTACTTAAAGAATCACTTAAACTCTATTTAATATAGCTAGTTAGCTCCTTTCTTTTTCTTCTTAATTAATTATCGTTATATATTTAAAAAAATAATGTTTCGGGCTGAAGCCCCCTCCCAAAAACTAGATCCTGAATCCGCAAGTGCTATAGTGCTAACAAGTGGTAGTTTCTCTGCAATCCTTTTCATGTCATTGTATTCCTTTCTTCATTTTTACTACATAGTTCAATTTTTATTTTAATACAATAGTATATTTCATTAATAAAAAAAAATACTTTGGATTAAATTGGATAAATAAATTTATATTTTAATTTAATTTAAGTCTTATCATTATTAATGTGGGAACGGAGTAGCTCATTGAATTGGGCACTGTGTCGCTGAGCTCTAAGTCCTTGGTTCGAATCCGGGTGATTTCAAGTAATATTCCATCAGCCGTAGATAAAACCTGGGGTCAGGAGACCCTCCTCAGGTATACCCAGCCTCTATTAAGTGGGTACTCATAATGAAATAATTAATTAAGGAAGAAAACATAGCGGTTGAGCGTGGTCTTGGCCAGATAAATTCATTGCACAGCCTTGAAACAGAACTTTCCCTAAATAGTAGTGAACCCAAAACCATTCATGGGTTGGGTTGTAGCGGTAGTTTTTTTTTTTTCATTGTTAAATTAGTATAGCTGGCGAGTATGAATGCCGGTTATTAACAGTTTTGTTTCTTGTAAAAATGCTTTCTTTGAAAAATCCTTATTTGAGAGTTTCTATTCTTATTTTACTGCTATTTCAGAGTTATTACATATTGCTTATCAGTGGAAATATGTAAACATACTGATATTTATTTAATTCATTATTTCATTTGTATATATTTTTTCTTCTTTTTCTGAAGTACCTTTAACTTGTTTATTCAATTAACTGTCTCTCATTGCAAATAATCTGAAGAAATGCATCACACAACTTACAACCTCACTTTCAGTACTTAAGAAAATTAGCATAAATTCTAAGTTATGTATTTTTGTTATCATGCTGGAAAAAAATTGTTTCCATATATTTTTTCAGAAAATTCCATTTAGTTTGTACAAAAACGTTTATTTCCCATTCAATAGTATAAAAGTTAACATTATTTACTACTGCAATTAAAAGTCATTAGCTTTTCGTCACTCCCCATAATCTTCTAATACCTTATATGTTAGATATTAATTTGTCTAAGAGATTAACTTCGGTTTATTATATGACCCAAGTATATTACCACTGTTATTACCGGGAATCGAATTACAACCTGGAAAAATGTTTCTCCTTTTGTTAATTATCTTATGTTTTCATAATTTATGTTTATCTGTTGTTCACTACTGATGTATATATTTTAGAAGAGTTAATTATAATGTTGAGCTCACTGGAATATAGTGTAATGAAAGACCTGAAGGTGGGATATCGTAAATCTCAAAAAGTTGTAACAAATATTATTTACATATTCTTAACATTTCAACTATTGCCGTCATAAAACAAATTTTAGACAAAAAAATGATTGAGATATTAGAATATTTTTATTAAACTGAATGTAGTGTAAAAAAATAAAAGTGTTTTATACAACCCAACAATGTACAACCCAATAGAAATACCCAATTACTACTACTTTGAATTAATACATTTATTAATTTTTGTATCGTTGATTATACATTAGGTCAATAATTGTTTTCATTGAAAAGTTAGTAAACTGTATCATATTGTTTACTTACGAAAGTAGTACAAAAGTATAACCATAAGAAAGTTCGTTTATTCTTAAAATCAAACGAAAAGTGAATAATTATTGCCATTAATCAGGAATTGAAACATTTATGGAACATTTTAAAAATAGTTCCATTAAAACAATTCCTTTGAAATTTTCCAGGAAAAAGTTCTCAAAATAAAAGTTGTAAATAACTTTTTTTTTGTAATAAAGCTCCATGTTTATGGCAAAAGTTTAACTTGTATTTATTAAAGTTCTTTAAAAAAGTTCCGTTGAACAGTGATTGGGCTTAGATTAGAGTTACAATATGTCTTAAATGAATTACACAATATTCTAATGTGTTGTTTGTGTTGCTAAGAATAAAAGTAAGTTTTTAGATCGATTTTTGAAACAGCTCGACGTTTCCGACTACTTCAACACTTACAAGAAAAACGCTCTAACTTTCCAATTAATTAAAAAAGACTCATATACATGACTATAATAAGGCCTATTTGGGACATACAGAGTTGAGCTATGGAGCTCCACCAAACCTTCGAATTCCTCTCGTATCCAATCCTTACAATCCAAAATCCTTCGTAAAATCCTCAATGCTCCTTACTTTCTTACAAATAAAATCATCCACAATGATCTAAATGTTCCTTATGTTTCAGATTTGGCGCAATCCAGATATCTATCCTTCCATAATAAGCTTCATAACCATCCCAACCCTCTTGTTTCTAACCTTGCTTCCTATTCAATTCCTGATGCTCCCTTGATCTCCTAATGTAGACATATCATTAGAGTGCTACCAGTGGGTAGTTTCTCAACATGTGTTTCATGTCATTACATCCATGTCCGAATTTACTAAATGTATTTTTTTTATAAAGTTGTAAATATCATATAAATAATTTTAAAAAAAGATAGATTTTTTTAAAAATCAAAATCAACAGATCTTTAAAATAAATTATTTTAAAAATTAAAGTTCTGTTAAACCTTTACTTCAAAAGTCGCGAGGGAAAAAGTTCTAGTTCCAAAAGAACTAAAGAAATACCGACAATAAAAATTCCGGTGATACCCAAAATATTTTGAAAATAAAAGTTTTTTTTTTTTTTTTCATTTCATGCACTAGATTATATATATAGTCAATAATAGTAATTGAAAAGGTAATATACTGTATTAATTTTTTTTAGTTATGGAGGCGATATTTTAACTATCACAAGTTTTATGCCCTTAAAATCAAATGGTAACAACTATAAATTGAAAAAAGTAAGTAATTATTGACATATTACTGCCATTGATATATAAGGTAGCCAGGCCCAGATTGTCTGGATACGAAAAATAAGTTTATAGAGGAATACTAATTTTTAAATAAGTATACATAGTTGAATATTTTCAGACACCCAGTTATTTCAGTTAAACATAATCGTAATTTTACGTTCTTATTCATTGCAACTTCTTTTCTATTTTTTAAATAATGAAAACCAGTATATTTTGACCGATAAAATCATTTTTCTGCTTATCGGTTGTCATTTTTAATTTCGGGAAATTATGTAAGTTTGAAGAGAAGCAGATTTTCTGCACTGAAAATCTACCGGAGCTTTCCGAATGGTTGAAACTTGATCAAAATCCTACAGTGAAATGTCTAAATCAATAATAAACAAACGGCGGCTTCCACCCTTGGGTTAAGACTGTATGACATTAATATTTAGGAATATCTAAAGCGGGGAGATGAATAATAATATCAATTAGGTGAAGGAATTAGTCATATTGTTGCCGTTTCCCCTCAGCCAGTGATGGAAATATTCCTATCAGTAAAGTGAGTTACACTGCAGTGCCTTTATAACTTGATATTTTTCTTTCATCTAGTACACGTTAAAAAATGTAGTGAACTTTTAAGCGGAGTTTTACAATATTGTAATAGATGAATATTTAAAAATTAAACCACTATTTGAATATCATGTTTTAATTGAATCTCGGCAGACTGTAACTTGCCTTTAAGTGATAGAACATATTAAATGGATGTAAAGTAAGGATATGTACGTTATTTCATAACTTATTTTCATTTTACATTGTCTACGCTGTGAATAAAAATCTAAATAATTTTCAGGAACACGGGCGGATCTACGCGGGGATGGAGGGGGGCTTTCGGGCTGAAGCCTCTCCCCCCATTTAAATGGTAAAATATAATCATGTCATATGAAAAAAAAGTTAATAATTACCTCTAAAAGTATTATTGTCCGTGTAATTACATTCAACAGTATTTAAATAATCACTTAAACTCTATTTCATATAGGTAGTTTGTTCCTTTTTTTTTCTTCCTAAGTAACTATCGTTATATATTTAAAAAAAAAAATCTTTCGGACTGAAGCCCCCCTCCCCCTAAACTAAATCCTGGATCCGCTAGTGAAAAGTACTAGATAGCACATACGCCAATACCATTTTTAAATTGGAACTCTATTGAAAAAAATATCTATAACAGTTTAATAATAACCCTTTATGGATGAACAATATAAATAAGAATATAACAATGTGCAACCTTTCAACCAATCTTACATATGACTATAATCCAATTATGTACTACATATAAGAAGCATCATTAAATCAAGTAAGAATGTTAAAATTAATTAGAACTTGTTTCTGATGATCTTACCTTAATACATACAATTTTATTTATAAAAACTAGGTCATCCTATCTCTTGTTTCACTTAAATTAAATTGTAAATTAACAGATTCACTCTACCCAATTAGGATTATAATTCATAATTGTAAAGATGACCAACATCACCATAGCTTGTTAAATGTAGTATTGTATGAAATCGATTGTGAGTTTGTCTTACAGATGGATTGAAAATGGCATCCTAGCCGAAACTTAGCAAATGTAAACTGAAAACAAATGTGGTGAAATAACATACATAGCCTTACTTTATATTATTATAAATAATTTCACCTAAAAAAAATAAATATAGATGATATTAAATGGATTTAAATAACATCTGTGGTATGATAGATTCGTATCAGCAGACTTTTAAAATACAGCCGACTCTCTATAATTTGAATTCGAGAGTCGAATGTTTATAATTTAATAAATATGAAAAAAAAAGTATTGGCTCTTTTATAATAATATGAAAAAAAAAATATTAAACAAAGTAACTTGATCAACTGTAGCAAAATATTTTTTGTGCAGCGTCATTGAATAAATATGTTAATATCTCCTCTATAAAGAACAATTTAAAATTAAAAGAAAAAAAAAACTTAAATGTAATTTGCACAATGATGTGTTTACATGACGTAATTTATGTATGTTAATATTTAGCTTAAGGTAATTTATATTTATGTAAAAGGCAAGTATTAATTAGATGCAGTATTTGAAATAGATAATTAAAACGATCAAAGTCAAAATCAAATCTGATCAAAATTTTTAACTGGAATTTTGAAAAATCATTCGCTCATTTTTATGAAGAGCGATTTTTATTTTTTATTATAATTGATAAAAATCATACCCTGATCATTATTTTTGAACAAAATGTTTACAATTAACAATAATAATAATTCTTAAGTAATACTTTATAAAATCAGAAATATAAATTTTTTGTAGTATCTATGATATATTTTGAATCTGGACTTATAGGTGGGGAATACTGTTGTCAACTATTAGCAACAGAACATCTTTATTTCCGAAATGCATTGGAAATGTTGACTTACAAGCAGAAATATATATATGGTACTGCGTGCACAGTCAAAGCAATTTCAGGGAAATATAATATTGAAAAATATGTACATTAATAATGTATACATATATATTAATATTTAATTTAATTTGTGTGTAAAAGGTGATTTTTATTTTCTGATTTTATTGGTCACAATTTAATCATTATTATTCATGTAAAATCGTATCACTCAGTGAGTGATCTTTATTTTTAGTCTAATAAATGAACATCAAAGATCAATTTAAAATTTTAGTAAATCGGGCACGTTTTTAAATTAAAAATCAAATATAATACCTAATTATTACACGATTTTGTGAAAAAAATAGTTATAGATTTCAAACCCTGAATAGATGTCATGATAATTTTTCAAGGAGCTTACTTACAGCAATTTAAAAAGAACAATGTTGTACCAGTAGACACTCTGCAGAGATCCCCAATTAAATTTATATAAGCTACATTCGATTCACTGCACCTCTTGATACCCATGCAGGAGGGTAATGCCAACGAAAATAGAAACGGGAATCTCAATGAGCCTTGAAAGTAAGAAAGAAAAAAAGAAATAAGAGGAAATAAAGCCGACTTTAACAGTCTTTTCTTCATCCTGCATTAGCCAAGCGTTATTCTCAACAGCGATGGTCGGAATATTAAATAAACCGTAAAAAAGGGAGGGGGCAAAGAGTAGAAGTTTGCAGGGCTGAATTACAATGACTTAATTTCAGATATAGCCTCGTGTCCATTAAGTTTCAGCTAGATAGTACCCCATGTAATGGATGGCTAACCCAACTCTTTTAGTATTGTAATAAAATAAATTACCAGGAATGAATAAAATTTGGAAAATAAAATATCCGCTGATCAGGATTGAAACACTTCATCTGTCAAGAAATGCTAATTAAGTATATATATATATATATATATAATGATGGATTAAGCTGCATACAAGGCAATCACTTTAAGTTCAGATATAAATATAGAATCAACCTGAATAAGTATACTCTAGGTATCATTAGAGGATCTCAAAAAGAGATCCATAAGTATCTAAAATAAGAAACCAGTTAATGCTTAACCAAGTAATTATCAAAGGCAAGGGTACTTGCGTGGCAAAAAATATCTCTTAAATTTGAGTAGCAGCAGTAATCAAGGGGAAACTAAGATATTTTTGAGAATGCATCATTGTAATAATAAAAAGATCATACTTGGCCAAAATGAAATAACAGTCTGGAAACTGTGGCGGGGACTGGGGATATGACCTGTGTTCACTTTTGCGTGACGTGTTCGGCTGCCAAACTTTTCTCACCTCTATTATATAGAAGGTAATAATAATGAAATTTCTATGGAAACTTTTGAAAATTATTTTCAGCTCTAAAACCCAAAAATTAATATTGTACTCGAAATTTTAATAATTCATATGTGTATATATACAGGGTTTCTCAGTTCTTAAAAGCTAAACTCTAGGGTATGATTATAGACACAATTTCCAATACAAAAATTCATTTGTTGCATCGACCGATTCCCAACGGAAAAGGAGTTAAGACCACTTTTTTGTTTTTCTTAACTTAGTCACAGTTTTTATTGAATAAGAAGGAATTACTTAAAAAATGATCAAGATTATTAAATTCGAAGTATACAATCGTACCACTAAACCATGAAATTCCTCTCGTATCCAAAATCCTTCGTAAAATCCTCAATGCTCCTTACTTTATACCTACCATTCAATAAAAAACTTCAGAACCATCCGAACCCTCTCGTTTCTAACCTTGCTTCCTCCTCGATCCCTCATAACCCTCCGAGTCGTCTGAAAAGAAGATGGCCTCATGATCTCCTAATGTAGCCACATTATTTTTTTTTTTTTTTTTTTTTTATTGAATAATAATACAATCAGCCACTGTTGGAGGGCTATAAGTATTAAGGCTAAAAGTTCTCATTCATACAGTATATACAAGTAATACAGAAGTAACTATAAATATAAGAAGTAAATAAATAATACTTATAAAAAAAATGTAAATCAATAGAAAAAAACAATAAAAATAAAAATAAATAAATAAATAAACAAAATAAAATAAAAACTTCTAAACACATTCATACCTATATACAATATATACATTCGCCCAGGAATCTCCGAGCAAGGCTTTTCTCCCCACATGTGGAAAGCAAAGCAGGACTCCAGAGATCCCAGTGCCATTTTTCCAGCCGCATCACTAGTATTAAAAGCCAGTGGAGGCTGAAGGAGGGCACTAGAGCCACAGATGCTCAGGACTTGAGTGGAGAAGCATATTTACAATAGATCTCGCGGCCACTGCCGTTTTAACCTTCGAGGGGGATTGTAGGGATGGTGGGAGCTGGATAGGGATTGAGCTAGAGGATTTGGATGATGGATAAGGTTCTGGTGAAAGTTTGAGAATCCGGATGGGATGATGTCGAGGACAAAAGGGATGTTAAGGTCATGGTGTAGGGTCTTATTTGTGACATAATATGGGGCATTGGCTATTGTTCTAAGTACTTTGGACTGGAAGGATTGGATGCGTTTGATATTCGAATGTTTAGCAGTTCCCCACAGTTCAAGTCCGTAGGTCCAGATAGGTTTCAATATTGTCTTGTAGATTAAAAGTTTATTTTCAATCGAAAGATGAGATGTCCTGCTTAGTAGTCTATATAGCTGGCCATATCGTTGGTTAAGTTCTTGTCTTTTAAGTCTCGTATGTGGGTTCCAAGTTAGTCTTTTGTCTAGAAGGAAGCCAAGGTAACGGACTGTATCTGAGTAGGGAAGTGGTATTGAATTGAAAAGGATTGTGGGACAGGATCTGCGTCGCATAGTGAAAGTAATATGTTTACATTTTGCTTCATTGATTTAAATGCGCCAGTCGTTGCACCACTGCTCAATCAAGGAGAGGTGAGATTGTAGGTTTTGAGATGCTATTTGAGGATCTGAGTGGGAGGATAGAATGGCAGTATCATCGGCAATTGTAGCTAGGAAGGTATCGGGATTTGGAGGGATATCGGCAGTGAAAAGGATGTAGAGAACTGGACCCAAAACACTGCCTTGTGGAACACCAGCCTCAACTGGATAGTAAGTGGAGAATTCGGTGCCGCAACGGACTTGGAAGGAACGATTTGAGAGATAGGATTTGAGGACTAGGTATAAGGATTGGGGTAAATGGGTTTTGAGCTTGAAAAGCAAGCCATCGTGCCACACCCGGTCGAAAGCTTGCGCTACGTCCAGAAAGGCACCAGTGCAATATTGCTTGTTTTCAAGTGCAGAGGATATATGGTCCACAACACGAAGGCCTTGTTGGACAGTGGAATGTCTTGAGCGGAATCCAAATTGATGAGAAGGGATGTTGTGGGATTCGAGTATGGGTAGGATGCGTTTGAGGAGGATTTTTTCAAAGATTTTTGAGAGGATAGGGAGTAAACTTATCGGTCTGTAGGATGATGTGTTATTAACGGGTTTGCCTGGTTTTGGAAACAGCACGATTATGGAGTGTTTCCACATCAAGGGAAAGTTGGTAGTACGAAGGATGCAATTATATAGATAGGTCAGGAATATAATTGATTTTTTGGGAAGTTGTCTAAGGATTTGTGAAGTGAGGAGATCATATCCAGGGGATTTTCGGGGTTTTAATTTGTTTATGAGGAATTTGACCTCTGAGGGGTTAACAGGTTTTGGAGGTAGAGAGAGAGGAATTGGTGAAGAGAGGAATTCTTTAACTTCAGCAGTGTGGGTGGGATGGAGTTCGGGATGGGGAGTGAATGTGTAGGATAGATGTTTAGCAAACTCTTCAGCTCTATTCGCATCTGACGAAGCCCAGGAACCATCATCACGGCGGAGGGGGTGGGAAATGGATTGGACTTTAAGGATTTTTTTAGTTACAGTCCAGAGGGAGTTATCACTAGATGATAATGAGGAAAGGTAGGAATTGTAGGATTGGGTTCTAAAGATATCCAGTTTCTTTTTTACCTGTTTGGAATAATAATTATACGATTTCCGGTCATCAGGATGCCTGGTTCTTTGCCAGAGGGCCCTAGAGCATCGTTTGCTATGGATAAGGTCCAATAGGTCTTGGGGTAGAGGATTTATACTGAGGTGTTTTTTGGGACGATCAGGTGAGGATGCAGTCCAAACTGCTTGCTGGATCAGGGTAGTAAAGGAGTCCACTGCATCGTCAAGGTCTTCAGGTGTTTTTAAGGAAACTCTGAGGTCTATATTATCATCCAATATTTGACGGAAAAGGTTCCAGTTAACTGGTCCCCTGATAAATGAAGGAGAGGATGATTTAGGAATGGGTGATGTGGAAGCGGTTAGGACTATAGGACTGTGGTCTGAGGAAAGATCATCAAGCCTTGAAATGGAACAGTGTAATGATCCTAGACCTTTGTGTAGAAAAAAGTCAAGAAGGTCGGGATTGCGGTTGGGATCTGTTGGCCAGTATGTGGGAGTATTAGGTGAAAGGATGTTGCTGCGATGGGAATTAAGTGCAGATAGCAGTGTTCGCCCTCGGGAATTTGTGGATCTGGCTCCCCATTGTTGGTGTTTTGCATTTAAATCTACACCTAGGATGAAATGGTGTCCTAAGGAATTCAGGAAGGAAATTATTTGGGATTCGGAAATGGGTATTTTAGGCGGGGAATATGCCGCAACTAATGTTATTGGGTAAAGGGAAGTTTGGATTATCACGGCAGTGGATTGTAGGAAATTATGGGTTGGTAAGGGAAATAAATGATGGGAGAGAGATAGGTGGATAATTATAGCAGTGCCAGCATGTGCTGTTCCATCAGGATGATCGGTTCTATAAATATTGTAGCCAGGAACGTTGATTTGTCGTTTGTTGGTTAGTCGGGTTTCAGTTATTAGTGCTATGTCGATGTTTTTGTCATGTAATAAGATTGTCAGTTCGTTGATGTGATTTCGAATACCATTCGCATTCCATAGGAGAATGGAAAGGGATTTGGTTGAGGACATTTATGGATTTCTCGGCGGTGGAATGAGGTTGGATATAACATTGGTAAGTAATGAAATAAGAGGGGTGATGAGGGATCTAAATTCAGAGAGGAAAGAACTTAATAGGCTTGTGAGGTCAGTGGAATTGGAAGGAGGAGGAATGTATGTCTGGGTATTGAACCTAGGTTCAGGGATGGAGGGATGTGGGTCTTGAGGTTGATTTGTGAATTCTCGAGGTTGAGGTTCTTGTGGCAGGGTCTGAGATTGAGTGTTTATAGTGTCTCCTTTGAACATCTGAGCATAGGTCACTCTTCCGTTCACTGTTCTAGAGGGTTGTCTTGGTGGCCTGGATGTCCCTTCTTCTCTAGAAGTTGCGTACATTCTTGTTTTTAATTCTTTGTATGTTTGACAACCCTTGTAGTTGGCAGGGTGCCCTTGGTGGCATAAAGCGCATACTGCAGGTGAAGTTCTAGACTTCCTACATTCTTCTGTTTTGTGTTGCTCACCACACCTCACACATCTAGGAATGTGATGACAATATCTTTTCGTATGGCCATAAGCCTGACAGTTATGGCATTGAACGATGTCGCGCTTGGTGTAAGGCTTTTCCACAACAACGCTGGTGTAATAAAGGCGTGTGACCTTGTAGATGTCTTCGACCTGGGGCGTTCGGTCAAGGTCAACGAAGAATAGTGGGAGCGGTAGTTTACTTTTTATTCCTGGCTGTTCTCTATCCTCCTTGAATATGTTCACTATCTGGCGAACATGGAATCCCATACCCATGAGCTCTTCTTTTATAGCATCAGTTGGCGTAGATGGGTGCAGTCTTCTGATAACGACCCTGAGCGCCCTCTCTTGACGCAGTTGATACGTGTGGTAATCCGCCTTGGTATCAGATAAATATTTTATAATTTTTCTGTAAGTTTCTGGAGTGTCGGGCATTAATTTAGTGTCATTGGTGCGGCTTTGGCATAAATATTTTCCTGAGCCCACTAGGTTATTCAATTGGTGACACATTAACTGAAAGTTTTTAATATTCCTAAGGAATATTGGTGGAGGTTTGGGTTCCCTGGGGGTGGGTGCTGCTTCCATTTCTTCGTTTTGTGTATTTGATAGCACTTGAAATGGGTTCTGAGTGAAAAACGGCGATTCTTCACCAGTCTGAGTTGTCTCATGATTGTTTTGTTGTTGTGAGGTACCAGGTTGGGGATCCACTTCTTCAACAGAGCTCCCTGGTGTGGCTGGTGGAGTATTTCTTTTCGAACGCCTTGTTCTTTTTTTAATAGGAGAACTCATTGTAGTATCGAGGCTCCTGGATCTAGTATTTTTACCCTTGCTCGACATTAGCATATGATAATATCGCATTTCATATTATAAGTGATAGGAAAAATTGTAAAATGAGAAGTGATAACAAAATTTTTTTTTTTTTTTTTAACACGGAAATATATACGCGTGCTTAGAGAGGACTTATCGGCACAGAACCTCCTTGGACGGAGAGCCAGAGCCCACTGGTGGGATTAGCGATGTTATGGTCGGCCGTTATCAGTAACTAACCTGAGGTCTATTTACACTGTTCACTATTGAGCTGTAAATAAGTGATTACTCACCTTATTCTTTTGTTCAGTTACAAACTTAATTGTTAATATAACAGGTAACACTGTTGTTTCGCATTAAAGTTGAACACTGCCACTATTAATGAAGAATTTTGTAAGAGATGACCTGACGTATGTTTAACTTAGGCTAACGCATGCGCAGAACTGAGCCACATTATTCAAGGTAATAATCTATTTATTGAATAATAATACAATCAGCCACTGTTGGAGGGCTATAAGTATTAGGGCTAAAAGTTCTCATTTATACAATATATGCAAATAATAGAGAAATAAATATAAATATAAATATAAAAAGTAAATAAATAATACTGATGAGGAAACTAAATAAAAATAAACAAATAAAATAAAACAAAAATTTCCAAACACATTCATACCTATATATAATATATACATTCGCCCAGGAATCTCCGAGCCAGGATTTTCCCCACATAATATGGAAAGCAAAGCAAAACTCCGGGAGATCCCAGTGCCACTTTTCCAGCCGCATCACTAGTATTAGAAGCCAATGGAGACTGAAAGAGGGCACTAGAGCCACAGACGCTCAGGACATGAGTGGAGAAGCTGGCCATTGCTAGGACTCCAAAGGCATATTTACAAAAGATCTCGAGGCCATTGCCATTTCAATCTTCGAGGGGGATGGTATGGATGCTCGGAGCTGGATAGGGATTGCGCTAGAGGAAAACACATTATTAGAGTTCTACCTATGGGTAATTTCTCAACAAGCGTTTTCTGTACACATTTACTAGATGTATTTACACTAAAGCTGTAAAAATCATAAAAAAACAAACAAAAAAAACATTGACCTTCGTTAATTTAATCACTGTTTTCTAAAAAAAGTCTACTTTACGATGGTATACTTAGAATTCAATAATCTTAAAAATTTTTTAGCAGTTTCTTCTAATTCGATAAAAACCGTGAATAAGTTTAGAAAAACAATAAATGGCCTTAACTCCTTTTCCGTTCCAAATCGGCCAATGCAACAAATGAACTTTTTTATTGGAAATTTTGTCTAGAGTCACACCCTAGAGTTTAGCTTTTAAAAACTGAGACATCCTGTATATATATATATATATATATATATATATATATATATATATATATATATATATATATATATACAGTTTCCATAGAAACTTTATTTAGTTTCCACGGAAAAATTTATTCACTATTAAATAATATAGGTGTAGAAATTATTAACTGCCGGAATTATTAATCTATGTTTTCTTCACTCTCCATTATATTTTTACGACTTTATTTGGTAATAATAACTTATATCAAATATATTGATTTTCAGGGGCATAATATTTTCCCATTTTTTTCTTTATCAAATAATCTCAGTTTATCTTAATCAATTTTTATTATTAATTCAATTCGGTACTGTTAATTATTTGAATAGACAACATTAATAGGATTTTAAAGATACTGTTTTGAAAAATCGGCTTTTGAGAACTGTCAGATGTGTATTTAATTTTTTTTTTTTTTTTGTTGAATAGGAAGGGATAACTAAGGAAATATTGAATCACTAAAAAATTGCTTCATAGTATAAAGTGGAAAAAATTTACTTTAAATTTAAGTAGAGTTTTTCTTTTTTAAAACCATCATATACCCATCATAACTAAGGGCTTAAATATTCCTCGAATACACCATTTATAAGAACATCGAGTGCTCTTGAAAAACACTACTTTAGTAGCTAAATATACGTCAATTTCTTCATTTTTACAAAGACCTAGGATTTAATGATTTTGCAAAAAATTATCATCTTAAGACGTAATGAACATATGTTTTTACTCAGATTTCTACAATGAGAATTGGTCCTTATTGTATTAAATAACCAAATGAATGTTTCTAATATTTTCGTTTCCAAAAAAAAAAAAATCAAGCAATTAGTAGTTTTGATTTTTTTAGAGATTTTAATCTATAATAGCTAACTATTTCTTTAAATTGTTATCGATATCCTCTTCTGATAAGTTTTTTTTTGTTACTTAGTTATGGCTATTTCTGAAATAAATAATCCAATCCCTTGTAAATGATGCTTCTTCAGAAAAGTTCTACCCTACGGAAGTAATGTTTTCTTCCTTGAATTCCCAAATACTTCAGTATTACTTCAGAAAGCAGCTTTCATTATGTATATGTATATATATATATATGTATAGAATAGGGTTATAGTTTTGAAATCAAACACCACAGGTATTATTTTAAAAGCTAATACATATAACTGGAAACGGACTAGATGGCAGATCAGTAATTAGTAAATTAATTAACTTTAGTGATCAATCAATGACATGTTATTAGTGAAATAATGTCAATTGATTGATTGGTCGTGGTGATGGCTTGGTTAGTTGAAAGAGTTGCCTATAGTCGGTCCTTGGTTTAATTACCAAGCAGACAGATATTGGAACCCGTCGGAATCCGTTATCAGTGACCGGAAAATGACCTCCTGTTGGGCCTTATACAAGTTATTAGGGGATTAATTCTATTGATTAAACGAGCAACCACAATGATAAATCAACGAATTCTAGGAATGATCTGAAAATGTATTATATATTATTATCTTTTGAGTTCACCAAGTCCACCTGTGCTCAACATTTGATACAAGTAAAGTTGGTTCCCGATTTCAAAGATTTCTTGAGGAAGAAATAAAGTTGTTATTCTTTTTTATATACAGAGCCATAATAACAAGTGGCCTTGATTTTGGCAAATTGTATCATTTTACTTCAAATAAAAACCGTTTTTTAATCCAAAAAAGAAAAACGATCCAATGTCCGCCCAATGGCTGACTAACCCCCATTTTACATATTATAAAACTGCTCATTTAATTGTATTACTCGTTTCTGAAATTGTAATTTATATGCATTTTGTAGTTCATATTATGTTATTTTTAATCAATTTAAAATAAAAAGACTGAAACAACAGTTCTTCCAACTGTGTAATATGCTTTGATGTGTAATATGAATTTTTAAAGAAATAAAAAAATTATCCGTTTTTTATTTCTTTAAAAATGCATATTACACATCGCACCTTATTGCCAATTTATATGATCGTATAATTATAATTATTCTTATTATCGTTGTAAATGTAAAATAAAATAAAATATGAAGCTTACCGATGTGGTTTGGAAGAACAATAATTCCAACATTCCAACGGTCATAGTAATATTGAGTTATAAGGTTTTATTTTCTTTATTTTACATAATTCTCTTTGTCTTATTTATTTGTTTTTTCTGTATTTAAATATTTCTTATACTTCTGTATGTAGGTGTGAATGTGTTTTTAATATTTCAATTTCATTTAGTTTCTCTCTGTCTCTCTCTTTTTTATTTTTATATTTATTTTTTACCTATGTATGTTAATTTTCTTATTTTACTTTCTACAACTCTTTTTCTTTTATCTCTATTTTAGTTATCATTTGTATGTATATATTGTGTGAATGTTTAAATGCAGCTCTAATATTAATGCCCTCCAATGCGGCAGAATGTATTAATTTTAACTAAATGTATTAACAAAAAACTTCTGTATGTAAATATTATATGAATGAATACTTGTAGCCATGATATTTATTGCCTTTCAATGTGGCAGATTGTATTATTACTCCATAAATTGGTTTTAAAAAAAGTTGTTTTAGTAAGGTTATTATATATATATATATATATATAGTATAAAAATATATTTATGAATATACATATTTATGATAGAAATATGTATGTCCCTTTCTGACTTTCCTATGTTGTAACTGTTACGCTTTGGAACTGTGAAACAAGTTTGAAGTAATTTCCGCACATTTAGTTGCCGCGGGTCCGAATAGAGAAGAAGACATTTATTTGTAGCCAGTGAGAAATAACTGCGGTGACAGGTTCCACTTCCCTGGGAAACTAGCTGGAAAGATAAAAAATAAGGTGGACAACTTTTCCTGACTTGGGGATCAGTTAAGGCTGCGTATGGTGGATAATTGTCCAGCTTTATCAACTGTTAACCTAATTAACAATTATTTATTGATATAATTTATTACGTGTTATGTACTATTTTTATTTATATTTATGATATTAATCATTATCAATACATTGTTTATAGACATAATTTTTTTCTGTGTTATTGTGGTGCAATGAATCAATTCGCTTATTTCTTTGGAATGGATTATCACCAATTTATTTTTTATTTATAATGAAATTTACAACTTTATTACATGAACAATACAAGTAAATGTGACATTGGTAACATGACATGTACAACATAAAGAGAAACTACCCATTGGTAGAACTCAATTTTTTTTTTATTTAGAAAAATACATTTTGCCTCAATTAAGGGCATTGATTATTTAGGATGAATGAAATACAAACAAACCATATATACAATAAAGGAAAAACAAGATTATAACAAAATAAAGTAAAACTTAGAGTAACAGAATAAATCGATCATGATACAACATTAAATAAAAAAATAAATAGATAAAAACACATTCATACAGAACTCAAATTAAAGTTCTATATTAGAAGATCCCGAGCCCACCTTCTTTTCAGACGCCTCGGAGGATTATAAGGAATCGAGGAGGAAGCAAGGTTTGAAACGAGAGGGTTCGGATGGTTCTGCAGTTTGTTATGGAAGGATAGGTATCTGGATTGGGCTAAATCGGAAACATATGGAACATTAAGGTCTTTATGGATGATTTTATTTGTGACAAAGTAAGGACCGTTGAGGATTTCGATGGTTTAGTGGAGTCCCAAAGCTCAATTCCGTTAGTCCAAATAGGTCTTATTATTGTCATATATATGAGTCATTTGTAATTGATTGAAAGCTTAGAGCGTTTGTCTAGTAAGTGCTGCAGTAGTCGAAAACGTCGGGCGGTTTCTAGTCGTTTCAGTCTGGTATGGGGGTACCAATTTATTTTAAATTTATTAATTAGGTAAATACTATAAGATGTTCATGTTTTTATTTGATTTAACAAAAGCTGTTTATTAAAACAATAAACTTACTATAATTACGAATAAATTCTCTCACCCCACTTTTTTTCTTTTTTTTTAAATGGGAATTCCATTCCGTTCCAAGTCGTGAATAAATCAAGACTTCGACCGGAAAAAAAAACTTTCATTTTTAAAATGTTTTATAGATTTCGCTAAAAAGTCCGTCTAAAAAATTATATTTATTCTTATTTAATCTAACGAACGACGCATAAGACTCGTGTGTAATTAATTTAAGACAAATTATAACTCTAATCTAAGCCTAATTAATGTTTATTTTTCATTTAACGGAAGTTTTTTTTTTAAGAATTTAAATAAATAAAACTTTTAGCGTAAATCTAGAACTTTAAGAAAAAAGATTTTCTTAGAATTTTTATGTTAAGAACGTTTTTCCTAAAAACTTTCATAGAAACTTTTTAAAAATGTTCCATGTAAGTTTAAACCCTTGAAATAAATGTTGTGAAATGTTTTGGTTTTCTAATAATACAGTAAGGTTTTTTTTTCATTTGTTTCCATTTGAAATAATTCTTCAAATTTTGCTATTTAAATATGTAACTTCTTCGCAGTTTTTATAGGGTGCAGAATAAATGAAAGATTGAGTGTCTATTATGAGGCAGACTTAAAGATCGTGGCGGCATATAATAATTTGAAACTGGTTGTGACTAAAAGCGGTATTTATCAAGTAAATTTACAAAAATATATTAACTCGCTAGTTAGTAGAAAAATACTTTAATGGATTACTTTAAAAAGTAATTATTATAATTTAATGCGTATTCGAGTTTGATGGCATTGAGAAATATTTGTAATATAAAATATTGAAATTTGATTGCGTACAAAATTAAGAAATAAAAGTAATTCTACATTTTTTTTCTTATATACTCCACCTAGTCTAAGATATTTTATTATTTTAATCATAAATATTTGGATTTTAACCCTTTAAAATCCGATCATAAAGTAATGTTTGATATTACTTTTTTTAAACATATAACAAATTATTTTTTGTACTATTATGATTAACCATATATCATTATTATTTAACATTATAAATATATTTTTAACAAGCTTTTGAATAATCATAAATGTCTCGATTGATATGAAACAAAATTAAAATTAGACAGGGTTCGTTTGTTTTTTCTATATCAAAATAATGAATGAATATTCATATGTTCAGTCATCTGTTATTTGGTGACCATTCGTGATTTTATTAATACGCCTTTCAGTAAATTATAATTATTGCTGTTTAATTATGAAAATTTAAATTATTTCTTATTTATGTAACGCGGAAGAAAACTTCAGGTAAAGTTTAAAGAAAATATATTTTAATTATTTTTCAATATTATCAGAAGGTTAAAGGATAACATATGTAAATTAATAATATTTTAAAAATGATGATAACATATTTTAATAGTTTCGTTAAACAAACCGTTAACTGAATGATTGTTAGAAACAATCAGCAAGTGTTTGTGTTGGCTTTATTATCATTTTTATTTTCAAAAGTTCAATGTCCTAGTGAATGATTCTCCTGTACTGTTTCGTTTCATTTGTTATTGCTTCATTTTATTCCGGTTTTAATTTCTTTATATCAAGTTTCGTTGATCAATATTTTGGAGTGAAAATTTTATATTAAGATTATATATTTTTCATGTATAACATTTTTAATACAGTCTTTTGACCGACTCTGTAACTCCTTAAATTCCTACATCCTGTAGGATATATACTTCCTCATTATCCATTCCAACCTAACTGATAGATACTTTATAGAAA
Source organism: Nezara viridula (assembly GCA_928085145.1). Taxonomy (NCBI): domain Eukaryota; kingdom Metazoa; phylum Arthropoda; class Insecta; order Hemiptera; family Pentatomidae; genus Nezara; species Nezara viridula. The sequence goes on from OV725078.1 coordinate 78,600,789, forward strand.
ATCACAATAATGCTTATTCATCGATTTTTTCTAGTCCGCTGGTGTTCCTCAAGGAAGTATCCTAGGTCCTCTCCCTTACACAGTTTATACAGCTGATATCCCAACCCATCCTAACACTGACATCACCACGTATGCCGATGACACATTTGTCCTATCAATTGATAATGATCCATCAATAGCATCTCAAACTATTCAATCAAACATCACAAAACTTGAAGAATGGTGTCAAATGGGAGGATTAAAACAAATTCCGATAAATCTCATCAGATCACCTTTACCCTTCATTGTAAACCTCTGACTTCCTGCCCTACATTATCCTTTAATAATACCTCACTTATGCCTGTAGAACAAATCCGATATCTTGGACTCTACTTTGACAAAAGTCTAACTTGGAATCCCCATACTAGATTGAAACGACAATAAACCGCTTCATGTTTCCGACTACTCTCAGTACTTACTAGACAAACATTCTAAGCTTCCAGATAATTACAAAATACTCATATACACGACGATAATGGACTAACGGAGTTGAACTTTGAGGCCCCATTAAGCCATCGATTTCCTCTCGTATCCAATCCTTAGAATCCAAAATCCTTCGTATAATCATCACTTCTCCTTATTTTTTCACAGATAAAATCATCCATGATGATATTTATGTTCCTTATGTTTCCGATCTGGCCCAGTTCAGACATCTATTCTTACATAATAGACTTCCGAACCCCTTCGTTTCTAACCTTGCTACCTCTTCGATTCCTGATAACCCTCCTGAGGTGTGTGAAGAAGATGGTCTCGAAATATCCTATTGTAAATCCATATTTAGAGTGCTACCATCGGTTAGTTTCTCAACTAATGTTTTCATATTATTATATTCTTGTGATCACATTTACTGAATGTATTTTTATTTTTAATACACAGTTGTAAATATCTCAAATAAATAAAATAAAGTTAACCTGTAATTATAAATAATAAAATATATGATGAAAGAATGGATGCTATTTTAAAAGCTAATGCCCTTAGCTTGAATCAACACGACCTTTTATTGAATTGGAATATACATTAGGTTTTGTTTATTAAGTCACTCTTCTAGAGTTTCGAATCTATTTGTCATAACAAAGTTGTGATATTATCGCATTTACCACCTGTAACAGGTTTGAGTTTTTATATTAGATATAATATACGTATTATTTATATTATTAAGTTACTTATTGGATAGATATTATTAACCCAACACAAAAGCAATCATCCACAGGAGGATCTACAGGGGGGGGGGGGTGCTTCAGCAATCATTTCACAAAGGTAGTTTCTTTCCTTTTCATCCGAAGCAACTCTTTTTTTATGTATCACAAAAAAAAGCTTTATGGCTGAAGCTACCCTCCAAAAATTAAATCCTGGATGTAATAACGTTACATATACTATTAATTTACTGGATAATTACTAACATAATTACCTGGATAATTAATTAAACGAACGTATTATTAAATTATTTAACAATGTGTCCTCAATTTCTTTAACTCAATAATATTAATAATTTGACCCTCAATAATAAGAAAAAAAATTTGTATTTTGAATATTTTGGGGATAAAATGTTGCGGGGCTAAAATGTAGCCCGGACAGATATTGCTGTAGGAGCAAGCGAGGTGTTCTACTAATACATATTGATAAAGCATTCCCTCGGGCTTCTGACACACATCGGCTTCTGTCAGTTTCTTTTTCCTTTTTTTTTTTTATTATATATCAAAAATTACGGATCCCAGATCCTCACGAAAATTATATCAGCGCCCACAATATGCAGATATATTTTAGGATATGCCGAAGGCGAGATAGGGGCTTAAGATTTCCTTTCCCTAGGGTATACAATTCGTTCAGAGCTTTCTGAGAATTGTTATTTTTTTTTAGCCCTCTCGAGAACAGCTGAGAGATAATTTTTTTAAAACTAAATTCATTAAAACAAATAAAATCTTTATATATTGGTTGTTAATTTTTTTACTTTCCTACCTACACTAGGCAAAGAAAGTATTGCAATCGGGTCAAATTTCCGATATGCGGTTTTCAATGGATCTACACTTCTTTTTTTATTTTGTAGGGTTTCGACTACTGGTACCTGAGACACTAATTGGATGCTCCGTGCGCAATAGCAGCTGCGCAATTAATGAAAAACATGTTTTTATATAGACTGTATGTTCTAATAATTGTCCTTTCAATTTTCGTATATGGACTAAATTCCCGAGAAAATACAGGAAAAAAAGTTGTAAAGAAAAGATTTTGTGGAGCCCCAAAGCTCAATTCCATATGTCCAAATCACTGTATACATCTGGTGGTAGTCTATATACTTCTTTATTGTGTGTGTGAATGTTGTTAATTAATACAGTCGTACAGGATGTAATAGGTTTACGATAATGTGATTTGTTTGGAGATATTTTGATTCTTCTTTAACATTCCATACTGATTTAAAAAACAATGCTTTACCTGTATCTTATTTTAATGCTTGACCTGACAACGATGAAGGTTAAGAAAGATATTGTTGGTGATGAACATCAGTATTATTCTTGGAACCCACTATTCTTCTAAGTGAAATGTAGTTGTAGGATCTTGAGGAATGTTTTTTCTCTCGCCATACATATTCCCCCTATATTATCTATATAAATCAATATTATAAATATATACATTGTGGCTACTGGAAAGTGTTAATTACATTGTGGAAAGAATTAAAGTTATTATTGCAATAAATAATAAATTATCGAATACCCATCGCAAGGTGGGGTAGTTCTCACAGTGTAATTAAGCACCACTGCTTCTCCCACAGACTTGTTAGATGAGGATTCTAAGAGCCCATTATCGCAGCTACTTTCAAGAGGGTGGATGTCTGGGGATGTAATTGATCCAGGAAGGGAAACTACCCCCTCTCTCTTTCACCAAACCCTAGGATCTCTGATGCAACGAGGAGAAAGCTAAAAGGGATGGGAAGGCGATACCCCAAGGACTAACAGCCTTTGAGGGGAGGGGGCGCAGGTACCGGACAAGGCGCGGAAAAAACAGGAAAAACCTCTCTTGGGTGCTATCTGACTGGAGGCCCCCAGGTTTGGGGAGTTGCATAATAGCACGTTCCTTTGCTTCCTTCACCTTCACTGAGGCTGTGGTCATCGATGATACTAAGCGCTATGCACTTCTTCTAATTCGGACAAGATATTCCAAAAAATAGGGGATATTAGTTAGGAAGTTTCATTTTTATGTTTTAACGAAGTACCGACTATTCAAACTACGGTGCTTCTATGTATACAATACGGCGCATCTGACAAAATCAAATCCGTTAGCTCTTAACCTTGTCGTTATAGCTCACCCGCTGTTCTGCGCAGACATGTGAGCTGAAACCAAAATACAATTAGTAGATATACTAACGAGTCGTACTTTGTGTGCCTGACTGAAATGTCTGAAATGATCCTTTGTGATGTCAGTCACATTAATAATATGTTGTTTGCCTTCACCCCTTAGTGGATTTAATTAATTAAATTCACATTTTACGCGTAATATAAACATCTTGTTTAAATTTAAATGCTTTGAATGTATATATATATATATATATATATATATATATATATATATATATATATATATATATATATATATAATATATATATATATATATATATATATATATATATATATATATATATATATACACAAATATATTACAAGAAATGAGGTAAGTAACGAAAATTAAAATATGTAATTAAAAAAAAATAAATTTAGGGTGCTACCATTGAGTAGTTTCTCAACAAGTGTTTTCATGTTATGATATACCTATGTTCACATTTACTGAATGTATTATTATATTAGTTAAAGTTTCAAATATCATCAAAGAAATACATAAACAAGAATTTCATACTTATGGCCATTACAATGTCAGTTATAACTTTTTAGCATCAATACCCAAATGATTTTTGAAATATTATAGATATCATTAGAAATAATTAAATTTAAATCATTGATCTGATCTTCGGTAAATCACTTAAAATTAAGTAAAGGAAATACAATTTAATAATAAGGAAAAAAAAAAAGAAAGACACTTTTTATTATCGTTAGATTTAAAAAGTTGGAAATGGAAATTAAATAATATTTAATTATGGATCCCGAAAAACAAAAATAAATATTGGTAGTTTCTCAACAATGTGGAGATGTACATTTTAAATTAATCTTATCAATGAGTCGCTTATCAAAAAGTCTTACCAATGAGTTGCTTTTTCACAAATTCATTTCATGTTTCATATGCTTATAGTAGATTTACTTATATTTATTTATAAAGTTATAAAAGTTTTCACCTATGCCTAGCTATGATTATTGTGAAATACGATTTCCGTTATTGATTAAAACTGTTTTTTTTTTTTTTTATAAAAAATAGATGTCAGTTTTGATTCCATCAATGAATGTTATTTATACAGCTAATTTTTTTTTACATCAACCATTTTTTGAAAGCAATTACTTAATTAGCTATTAGGGAGTATACATTTGTTCCCTCGTAGATTGTGCCGATTTTGTTTTTCAGTTTTAGAGGGTTTACATATATATAATGGGAGATAAATATTCAGGACGGAGCCATTATAAAGATTTTATTGGTTCCGACGTTTAAACCCAAACATGTAGGTCATAAACAGCACTGATAAATTGTTTAATACAATCAGTGATATAATATTATAAGGCAGATAATGATTAATACAAAAAAAAGTGATTGATCGTACATGAAATATGTAAAAAGTTATACAAACTAATATAATGTATATAAACAATTTATAAAAAATGTAATATTTAGTCTTACTATCCGTGTTTCGAGCACTGAAGGTATTCAAGTACTGACACTTAGGTTGGTAAGTAAAAGGTTTGGTGGAGGATTTTTCAGATGTGTTTTCAAGAGAGAAAAAGGTATGTAAACATAGTCGGGGAGGGAGGGTTGACATTTCTGTTTGTAGAATGCAAATAATTTGGTAACTATAATATTCAAGATGTATACAAGATTTGCGTTGTTTCTTATAGTTACAAAATTGTGACTGTTGCCTTGTCATGAAATAAAAATAAATAAGATATGACAGTCAATACATATATAAAATAGTTTGAGTGAAGGTATACAATAGTTAGCCAAATAATATTTACAATACAGACAATTGTAATGAATTGAAATGGAAAGTAGTACAGTATATTATAAAATATTTTAAGAATAACAATATTGATCATAAAAAAACTATGTTATATATTATTAGTATTATTATTTTGCTGTTGTTTTATTTAATTTATTTTTATTTATTTTTCATAAAGTGTGAATGGACCACTTTATCACTCTCACTAATGTCCTTAATTTGGACAAAATGTTATATTACTCAATAAAGTAATGTTACACGAAGAAGGCTTCAAAATCTGTTGTGTCACTTTTCAATTTAGTAGACAAAATCAGATATCACGCAATAAAACTATTTAGTTGATGATTAGATTAATAAATTACCATGTACTATTTAGATTTTCATAAATAGTTAGTATAGATAAAAAATAATAGAAAGTAATTGAAATACGAATAAAACGTTAATGAGAATATCCTTGGGTGGTTTTAAAACTATTTTGTAGATTTATAAAAATAGTTTATAGTAAAAAAAAAATTAGGAAGCATCATGGTTTATATACATAAATTAAATTTTAATCTGTGCATAAAATTAATAGGCTTAAAATCGTTAATAGTTCTTAAGCAGCTTTGCACACTAAGCTCAGTAAAGCCAGCATGTACCATGGCTGTTAATCCTCGACTAGCAATAGATTCAGTCGCCTGTATCTTGATGGATGTGTAGTTCCAGCGATAATACTCCTTCGATCACACAGCACCCGCTACACGCCTGTTTAAAGTTCTCGTAGCATGCGAACACATTTTACGGAACAGCGTGAAAATTTCAACAAAGCATGTTCAAAATCTTGGTATCGTCAAATAAGAGATCCTATCCAATATAAAAAAAAATAATTTCACTCACAGAATATTCAATAATAGTTCGTGCTATAGACCCATTTGTATCAAATTATTAACAACCGTCTAAAACTTCGAGAGCGGGTAGATTTAATTGTAACTAGAGACCAAATCTTCGTGCAGTCCGATAAACTTGCAGCAAAAAACTCAAAATCTGTACAATCTTATAGTGAAAACTCAAAATATGTAAAACTGTGTAATTTATACTTAAAAACGTGCTAGAATTATCAATTTTGTTTAATTTATAATATTAATACATCGAAATTTTATCAAACCTTCTGAATTAAAATATTGTACCACGAAAAAAATTAAAATGCAACATTGAAAAATTAAAATACATATTACAATCAAATAATTACAACAATACATAATCTAATACAACAATAAATTACGATTGACCTAAATCTAGAAGAAAGAGAAATTAGAGAAAAATAAAATAAGGACATACATAAATAATAGGAAATTTAAAGATAATTCACAAAACAAATACTAATAGGTCTCAACAATTAACCGAAAATAATTAAATATATTTGTTTAAATTTCCCTTAAATTGGTTAATTGACTGAGACATAGAAGGATTGAAGTAATTTAGAAGAACTTAAAAAGATTAATGGTATGACGGATGAAGTACATATTATATAGACTAGACCAATTGATTTCAGATATTTAATTTTAATAAAAAATAATATATGTAGATATATAATTATAAATTGGCCGCATTCTGATGAAAACTTTATTTTTTAATTGAGTTGAAATTTACAATGTTATACATTTCGAAATTTGTTACTGACAAATTGTGTCTGCTATCACTTAATACGTCTTATAATTGAGAAAAAGAGCGTTCTACATCAACTTAATTTGAAGTGTGAACCTTCATTGTATAATTTTTCCATCCAAGTACAACCTCATAGTTGATTAAATTTAAGTAAGGACATGTCCCGACCAAAATTATTGTACAATAGATGAAATAAGAGTTAAAATCCCAAAACAGAGTGGATATTAACAGAATGTCTTATTTTAACAATAACGAAAAACACAATAGTCATAATTACCTTTTAACTTTCTATAACCCTGCTCTTCCTAATAAAATCAAAATAGGATTTTATGATGTAGTTGTAAGACAATTTATCTCGAATCCCATCCGCTGTTATGTCTGCCTCAAATTCGGCCACATCAAAACAGTATGTAAAAAGCATTCACTATGCAAATTTTGTGGAAAGATAAAACACGAAAGTTCAGAATGCACCACCCCTTTAAACTGTATGAATGTCAAGGCCAAACATGAATCTTTTTCAAAAATTGCCTAGATTTTATAAAAAAAAAAAATGAGAGAAATTCAGGAAGCCGACCAAATAACATATGTTGCAATGAAAAAAAAATTGATTTACTGCATTCTCAACCAATACGAATGAACCTTTCTAATATAGTAAAAAAACAAAATAAGTGTTAGAGTACAAACAGATGATTTAAATGACAAATCATTTATAATTCAAGAAGCCGTTAGAATAAACCTCAAATAAGAGACCTTCACAAATCAATCGTAGTAAGATTGATAAATTAAACGATTCCTCCACCACATATTTTTCCTCTTCCATGCCCATTTTCCTTCCCATACTTACTACTCCTGTCACTCTCCCTTCTATCACCTCAACCACATTCATTACGTCTTCCTCACCTTTGCCTCCAGATTACATTACCTATCTTAACACAGCCCTCGGCCCGAAAATCGGATTGGACCACCGAAGCTACCCTCGCCACCCGAGATCTTCCTTCGGAAATAAATCCTTCAATCCTTCAATTTAAGGAAAAAATGCCTCAAGTGAAGACATCTCTCCACACGATTGCCCAGCTGTCTACCAGAGCGATTGGACTACAGTTAAAAAGAGGAGAACAATAATTTTGATCATACCTAGCAGAAAGCACAGCAAAGATAGAATGGAAACTAAATGAAATCGTTTTATCTCTCGTGGATACCTAAAAGTTTCACGCCAAACTTTTAGCGGTTAAGTTTAGTTATTATTTTATTTCTCATCACAATATTAGTTCAAGTTAGCACACAATAGTTCTCATTTCTATTATTACTAATTTAATAAATTGCATGTCTCTTCGATGTATTCTTTTCAATCTACTCACTTACTTCTTGCCTAAAAGATGGTTTTTCCAACTAATATTATTCACTATAATAACAGTGAAACTGTTAAAGCTAAAGTGGAAAGTATGAGGAACTTAAATTCATAATCATTAAATATCAATCTGTAGCTATTTGTATTGATGAAACTAAGTTATTTCCTAGTAAAAATTTCAACCTGAAGGAATATAACATTTATAGAAACGATAATGAAGAAGGTCTTCCGGTGGTGTCCTAATTGCGGTACATAAGAAGGTCGTATCTGAGTTCATATCAATTAACACTTCTTTATAGGCTATAGTTGTAAATGTTTTTCTTTATTTTCCAATTTTCCTCTGCAATATTTATCTCCCTCCTGAAAATTCATAGTTTGAAATTGACTTGCTTAATTCCCTGAATAGACTCTCATCCCCCTATATTATTATGAGTGACGTCAACGGCCACCATACTTCCTGGGGATTATTATATTGTTCAATACTCGGAAATATTATTCGAAGAATTATTGATAACACAGACTCTTTATTTTAAAGAGTCTAAAATAAATCTCAGATTATTTTAAATATAGAGCAGCCAACATACTTAAGCCCGGCCTGTAAAACATTTTCCTGCATAGATCGCCAAGTGTTTTCACACATTTAAACTGGCAAGTTTCCCAAGATAAATATTCAAGTGACCATTTTCCGCTCATAATCAGTTTTAGCCATAGTAACACACGAAAAAAAAAACATCCTAGATGGCTTATAAGAGAAATCTGACTGGACAACTTTTCAAAACAAAATATTAGTAAAAGAATGAGAAATGACTATAAATAAATGCAGTAACGAGATAAACGACCTGACCATATCATCGATTTTAAGAGAAGCTGGCCATTCAATTATGAAAAGTTCGAGTAGTACTAACTCCAACAAAAGTGTTCCCTGGTACGACAAAGAATGCAAATTAGCAATTAAAAAAAGAAGAAGGGGGCTTAAAGTATTTCAAAAGGAACCTACTCTAAGAAACCTAATAGAATACAAGAAAAATCGTTTAATATGTCAGAGTGTAACGAAAAATAAAATACAAAAAAAAATTAGTTCGTAAAATAATTTTTATAAATAATAATAAGTTTTTTTTATTAACTAGAAGAGGGTTAAATATAAAATTAAGTATTTAGTATTAGTTTTAATAATAAGTAATTTTTTATAATAAGTCTTAGTTTTAAATATTAGTTTTAAATATCATTTTTAAGTCAGTGTAACAGCCAACAGCTGATTGGGAGGAAAAACAAAAGACAGTTGAGAGAGAGATGGCGAAACCTCGCGAGTGTTGAGGCACGCTAAGATTTGGTTGTGTGAAATACTTTAGTTTTACGGTGTACACCGGATTTTCTTATCCTCTCCAAGAACCTGTGATTATCAGCGACGAGTGCCGCTTGATTTTACAAGTTGGTGAATGAACATTTTCACAACTAGAGGAGACAGGATGGGGAGACACTGACGACGCTACCTCGAATAAGTTCTTGCTTCTTCAGATAACCCAATGTGCCAATTGGACAAAGTTCAACCAGTGGGATATTGTAAATTTGTAAATATAAGTTTTTTCCTATCTATTTTTTACCCCAAATATTTGTAATTGGTTTATTGCATAGTCGTAAGTTAATGTTTAGTTCTATAATAATTTTATAATGTTTTCTTTGATAATTAAATTTAATTGTATTTTCTATGTTTTCTTATAAATCTAATTTCTTGTTCATAATTTTCATTTCCTTTAACAGTTATTTAAATCAATAGAAATAAGTAAATTGATCATTAGTATTAATAATAGCCAGTTTTATTTTCTTATTTTTTTCTGTTTGTTTCCATGTTTTATGTATATATTATATTGTGTTTTTTTTAGGTTTAATAAGGAACTGTAAAAGCCTATTCGAGGGATTAGGGAATGTCATTATTAACCAAGTAAGAAGGTTCGATAAGGTTATGAGGTTAATTAACATATGTTCTTAAACCCAAAGGTTCCGAGTTCGTAGCTCACTCCGCGTCCCAACCTTTTTTTTTTAAATTAAATTTATTTATTTTTTTATTATTATGGTTTTCGCCATTTTTATAAATTCAACAGTGGCGCCTGTTAGATAGTTAGACATATTTAATTGACCCTTGATTAATTTAATTTTTTTTTTTTTTGCGAACCCTGCGGTCTCCACTGAGCATACGGCAAGTTTGTTGTGGAAACGATTTTTCCAAATTAAAGACCGTAACAAAATGGCGCCCAAACAGGGACTCGACAGACTTTGGTACAATCGACATCGAAACTAAAAATGTATATTATCTTCCGTTAACTAAAGCAGAACTAATTGCATACATTACGGAGGCGAAACCCTAATCGCCAGGAGTGGATGAGGTTCATAACGATATGATAAAAAATCTACCAAAACCGGCTCTGGGCGCCCTCCTTGCTCTTTATAATCGCATTAGGTGTAAAGGAGGCTTTCCTGAAATTTGGAGGAGGTCAATCTTTAAACCTGGAAAAAATAAGTTAGTTACTTCCAGTTACCGGCCCATCTCACGAGTTGCTTATGCAAACTGTTGAAAAAAAATGACATTTAAAAGGTTAACGTGGATACTTGAAGAAAACACGCTGCTATCAAATGAGCTAAGTAGATCCAAAACAGGACACTCCACTATGGACCATTTAGTAACTATGGTATATGAGATACTAAACTGCTTCGCTGACAAGAAATAATGCATAGGGATATATTTTGATATTGAAAAAGCCTACGATAACTAAAATCTATCATTCGTCCTTCTTCGGTTACAAGAATGGGGATTTAGAGGTTGCCTTATGATTCTGATAAAACATTCCTGTGGAATCGAACCTTTCAAGTTAGAACTGGTGATAATCTATCCGTAGTTAAGGAAATGACTAACGGAGTACCTCAAGGAGGTGTTCTCAAGCTGTGTCCTTTTTTCTATAGCTATTAAGAAGGTAACCTACATTATACAAAACCAAATTGTTTGAAGACTTGGCCTTACTAATTTTAAGAATTTAAATGGGATAAAATTAATATTATAAAATTGTTTAACAAAATTGGAATCATGGTCCACAAAATCCGGTTTACAATTTTCAATAGAAAAAACGAAATGTGTACTTTTTTCAAAGTTGAGAATACCATATTCTCCCCCAGAGTTAACTTATAGATACACGAAACTAAGTTTCACATCAAACGTTAACTTTTTGGGACTTATCTTAAATAGTATACTAGACTAAAAATATCAGATCTCATGGTTAAAGGGAGAATCTCAATAAAGGCTAAGTATAATAAGGGTACTTGCCGGATTTTCATGGAGAGCTGGCAGATTAGGCATGTTAAAGGTGTATACCGGCTTGATGAGATTCAAATTAGACTAAGGCTGCTTCGTCTACTCATCAGCAAGTCCCAACAGCTTTTAGTCCTTGACTCGGTCCACCATGCGGATATCCGTCTTGCAACAGGTTCCTTAATAACTAGCTCTTTTATCAGTTTATGTGTAGTAGCAGGCCTCACTGGCTCCACTAACGGTGAGAACACATCGACTTGTGGATAAATCGGAAGACTGAAATTCAATGATGATAATCCATCTTGGAAAACTATTTTTCAACCAAAAGTTCGAAGTTTTTCAGAAAATTAACGATTGCCTGCTCCACTTTGAATTAGAAGATACATTGCATAAATACTTTATCTCAAAAAAAAAAAAAAAAAAAAAAAAAAAAAAAAAAAAAAAAAAAAAAAAAAAAAAAAAAAAACCGATGAATTCCATTATTCACCATGGACCTTAAAACTACCTACACTTGACTTAACACTCAATGAATACAAGAAAAATAGTACCTTACTTAAAACAATATCTAGATATTAAAGATAAATATGGCAACAGCACTTACATTTATACAGATGGTTCTAAATCAAACAGCAATGCTTGGTTCTCCATTGTTAATAAAACCAGTATAATCAAATATTAGCTTCCACTTTCAACCAGCAATTTTACCGCAGAATGTTACGCTGCGTTCTTCTACATCATGCGGTGCGAAGAGGATAATTTTGTCATATGTAGCTACTCCTTATCCGCCATGATGGTAATCACAAATATATACTCTAGAGACTTAGTAATAAAGAAGGCCCAAGCTTACTCGTCGATGATCAGAAACTTGAAATAGAACTTATTAATCGTCTGCATACCATACCATGTGGGTATTAAAGGAAATGAAGAGGCAGAGGGCAGCAAAGGAAGCAGCATCATTTGAGATGACGAATATAAACACTACTTCAGATATATGCAGCTATTTGAAATTCCAAGCTAAAAAGACGTGGGGCCAGCTTTGACAAAACATCGATGGACACAACAAGACAAACATATCAAAAGAGAGACTAAAGCGCGGAACAGTTCTGGCCGAAGGAACAGATAAGAAGATGTTGTCATTACTAGACTGAGAATCGGGCACATGTGAATGACACACGGATTGATAAGTCTATACCTGCGATTTGTGAAATATGTAAAGTGCAGTTGACGATTTGCCATATTTAGCAGGACTGTCCGCGGCATGGAAGCTTCTTGCGGAATGTAGGAAAGGAAGGAAAGTTTGATATCTTGGGAGATAGACATATAGACACCACCTTAGACAAAATAATAGAATTCCTTAAAAAAACAAAACATGTTTAATAAAATATTATAGGAATAGAAAATGACGATTTTTCTTAAAAAAAATGATTTTTAAGTCGAATCTTTTTTTTTATTTATTTTTTTTTAGCTAAGTAATCTGAAGAACACTTTGCTAGCTCTATTTAAAAAAGTAGAAAAAGTTATTTGAATTTCATTTTACTGAGAAAAATACCGCTTAAACATAGGTATTTATTAAACAAACTACTCAAAAAGTGATAACTAACTTTTGAATTATTGTATAGTATGTATGTGTTTTAGTTGTTATTATGATTAGGTTGTTTTGTTTATATACATTTATTTTTATTATTATTAGTTTCTGTATTATTTATTGTAAATAGAGCGTCAGTGTGCTCTCTGAACATTATTATAAATGTCCTTGGTTGTGATAGAATATAATATTTCTAAATAAACAAATAATAATAAAAAAAAACTTTAGAATAAAAACAAATAATTCGTAAAAGCAGCTGGACTTATTTTTTAAGCATTTATATATAGGCATATATAAGTGATAAATTTGATAATTGTGATCGAAATTCATAAATGTTACTAAATTTAAATATAGTTTAAAAATCATTGATGGTTTTAATTTTTTTTGTTGAAATAAAAAATAAATAAATGCTTTTAGACATTTTAAATATTATGAGAAACATAATTATCTAACTTAACTAACAGCAAAACCAGCGCAAAGCCAAACTTTTTTAAAAAAATTGATCTTGTTACCATCCAAAACCAAAAATAAAAACAATATCATGGGGAAACTACTATTTAAATATTTTTTTCCCCATAGTTTCTGAAATGTTCAAATGCACCTTTATATTTAGATCTAGCTAAAAATATGGTTCTCAGATTCTATCTACGGGTTCGTCCATTAAAAGAAAATTATGTTTGTATAATCTTGATAAATTGGAGTCTAATATATATACACATTATTATTAACTAAACCCGAATGGAGCTCATCTTCGATACAATAACGTATTTGATACTTAGCAGTGTTGATAGGATTTAGAAGTGAACAATGAGGATCGTTACGATTGGGGTGGAGTGAAAGGAAAGAAGAAAAATTACTGGGGTTACTGACACCATTCAAGATCGCTTTGTTGCGTTCCATTGTTGTTACTTCCACCATTTAGAATTTTTTTTGCGAAATAATACAAGTTCGAGAACCTACTATTTCATGCGTGTATGATTTTTTAAAATTTATAATTCATGAAATTGTAAAATTTAATTATTAATGTATAGTTTTGATACTCCCCTTTTTATTCTAAACTCTTTGGTCACCTTAACCCTCTTGTTCATAATTTTTCATTAAATACAATTCCTGAAAACCCTCCCAGGCGTCTGAAAAGAAGATGGCCAAGGGATCTTCTTAATTAATTTAATCTTTGAAGTACCAATGGTTAGTTTCCATACAAGTTTTTATCATGCTTCAGCAAATTTACTTATTATATATATATAAAGTTGTAAATACCAATAAATAAATAAATATACACATATAGTTGGCATTGATTTAAATCAAACGGGTATAATAAAAACACGCATTGGATCTCAATAATCCTACTTTTTTTTTCTACACCAACGTTTGAGCCCTTTTCAAGAGAAAAACCCTCAAATAAACAAAACAATCATTACAACCTAATTACATTTACCCATCAATAATTTTGTATTTTTGTCTTTACATACTTATTTTTAATTTGTATTTTGTTAACTTATTTTAATTAAGAAATATTACAAGCTGTCTCAGTTAAAGCTATTTATTATAGTGTTCAGAGAGCACATTCACACTAAAAAAATAAATAAATAAACAGAAATCTCTGTCAAAGGAGTTGATACGGATAAGTGAATAATGTCATGTTTCTAGCTCTAAGATTTACGGTTTTATGAAAATAATTGAAGCAATCAGAAAGTTTGTTTTGTTTTAAACGTTTTGTTTTGTTTTGTTAAACGCTTTGTTTTGTTTTAGGACTAGAAATATTAAATTTCTCACTTATAAATTTGGATCAATCCCTATGACAGAGATCTGATAGAAAATCACAGTTTCGTACATATTTTAAATGAAAAATATTTAAACAATCATTATTATTATTTTTTTTAATTTATAAATAAAAAGTGCATTTAGGCAATTATATTTAATAAAATAAATCCTAGATCATGAAAAAAAATATAAATAAAAGCTTTGCAATAGTTAATTGTAGTCATTTTTGCTGAAAACACGAGAACTATTAGGTGATAGAAATTGATAAAATTTCTTTACATAACTTGAGGTGAATCTCAAAATTTTCTGAATAAACTTCAAATTAATTAATATGGACTTCAAGCTTATTAACAAAGATGATTTTCTAAAAGTGGAGTATCTGTCTTATAGTTGGATAATGATAAAATAAAATGCCCAATAATTAATGATTTTTTAAAAAACAGAACAGCCAAGTTCAGCCGCTCAAAAGTCTTATTTAAAAGGTTTAAACAATGACAAACTTTATCTATTTCCGTTTGAAGAAAATTTTATTTAGTTTGCAGTGAAACAATTTTTAATTATTTAAGTTAAATGTTTTTTTAGTTATCGCATCCTATTTTTCAAAAAACATGATTTACTTAAAAAACCAATTAAAGATTTCCTACTTTTCTACTGAGACTTGGCCCATTATTTATATAAACTTTTTTGTAGACTTTGAGGTCTGCTAGAGTCCTATAAAAATTTACCGGAATATTTTGAAACATTTTAAGTGGTAGTCGCAGACCAAAGAGCTACGAAAATTTTTATATAAACAATGGTCTGATTTTTTGCATACAAGCAGGAAATTAAAGATTTGTGTTTTTTTTAAATATAATATGTTTTGTTTTGAAAAAAAAAAGAATTGAAAGCAATTCCTATATAGATGTTTAATTAAGGTAATAAAAAGTGTCGTCATAGAAAACAAAATTTCTTTTAAATCCTAAATGTATAATTTGTGTTCTTAAAACCATTAAAAGGGTACTTCTAAGCGACAAACCTACGCTAATCTATGAATATATGAATAATCCAATAATGGAATAATCCATGATTTAATGAAATACAAAACTAAGCGGAGTTTAGTCGCTTGAAGTCCTCTTTAAATGGTTTTAGAAAACTCTACTTAAATTTGAAGTAAATTCTGCCTAGTTCACTATGAAGTAATTTTTAATTACTTAAATTAAACACCTTTTAGTTATTGCTTTCTATTAAACGAAAAACGTGACTTTATATATATATATATATATATATATATATATATATATATATATATATATATATATATATATATATATATATAAAGTCATAGAGTGATGTTCATATCAATGTGCTCTGGTACTCTGATGAGTGTGAATGTGCTCTCTCTCTCTCTCTCTCTCTCTCTCTCTCTCTATATATATATATATATATATATATATATATATATATATATATATATATATATAAATAATCATTAATTAGCCGAGTTCCTACTTATCTGTGAAAAATCGGACGATGGTTTATATGAAATTTTTGTAGCTCTTAGGGTCTACTATCAGTCGATATGTTAAATCTCTTTACTTACGGGACAAATTCTGTACCCATATTAAAAACAATATGGAAGTTACAACAAACAGGTATTATAAATCTGGAAAAGTAATAATGCCATATCTAATGTTAAAGATAAAGCGAAAGAAAAGAGATTGAACATTTAAAAGAGAATCGAAAGGAAATATAACACAGAAAGATGAGGAAAAGCTGAAACATTATATATAAAAATGAGGGGAGGATATAACAGTAAAAAAATACAAAACTTAGGAAAAACGAATAGAGCTTTCTACACTTATTGGCAGTTATACAAAAATACATTGACAGCGAAAAGTTGGTGATTAGTATTTCAAAATTTTAAAATAATATAATTTAAAAAAAAATCTTTACATGAAAACGTTTTATTTAGGGAATAGCTTACCTTCATTTTAGCAAGATACGCCCTCATAAAGTACCAGAAGTGTAATTAACTAAAAATGCTACTATTACTAAAGTTACTATTAGATTATTTATTTATTTATTTATTATTATTATGATTATTTATTTATTTTTTGAAGTTATTAATTGAGAAATATAATCTGTCTCAAAAGACATTTATAATAGTGTTCAGAGATCGCATTCAGAGTCGATGTACAATAAATAAAAATAAATTAAACAGAAAAATTATATATATATATATATATATATATATATATATATATATATATATATATATATATATATATGTATATATATATATATATATATATATATATATATATATATATATATGTATGTATATATATATATATATATATATATATATATATATATATATATATGTATATATATATATATATATATATATATATATATATATATATATATATATATATATATATATATATATATATATATATATATATGTATATATACGATAAATAAGAATAAAATAATTTTTAAAAAATAACTCATAAATACTTATATACACTATTTACAATCAGGCGATGGAACTCCGAGCCAGACTTGTCCCTCCAACTATCGAGGGAAAAGCATCAATCCAGGAGATACCTGAGTTACTCTCTCAACCGCGTCACTGTGACTAAAACAAGTGGAAATTGAGCGAGAGCGCTTTAGCCAAATACACTCATGTTATGAGAGAAGAATCTGACCGTTGCCAGAGCTCCAATATATACAAACCATAAAAGGTCCACTGCGGGGCCACTGCCGTTCTAACCATTTTGGAGGATTATAGGAATGGGTGGTGCTG
The DNA here is from genome assembly GCA_928085145.1 of Nezara viridula. Lineage (NCBI taxonomy): Eukaryota > Metazoa > Arthropoda > Insecta > Hemiptera > Pentatomidae > Nezara > Nezara viridula. Next base: position 78,618,345 of record OV725078.1, read on the forward strand.
GATATGGATTGTGCTAGAGGATTAAGATGATAGGTAATTTTCGTGATGATAGAATTTGAAGATGTTTTTCTGGAATAAGGTCTAGGACACATGGGATATTAAAGTCATGGTGTAGGGTTCTATTGGATACATAGAAAGGAACATCAACTATTGTTTAAGGACTTTAGACTGGAAGGATTTGATGCGTTTGAGAAAGTTTTGCTGTGCCCCACAGTTCAAGTCCGCACGTCCAAATATGTTTCAGTATTGCTTTATAGATCAGTATTTTGTTTTCAATAGAAAGTTTAAATTTTCTATTTAGTAGTCTGTATAGTTAGCCGTACCGTCGGTTAATTTCCTGTCTTTTAATTGTAGTATGAAAGTTCCACGTTGGTCGTCTGTATAAGAGAAAGGCAAGATACAGGACTGAGTATGAGAAAGGAAGCTGGATGGAATTAAAGTGTACTGGTGGACAGGAATTGCTTCGAAGTGTGAAGGTAATATATTGGAATTTGGATTCATTTACTTTAATGCTCCATTTATTACCAGTGCTCAATCAGGGAAAGGTGTCTATGAAGTTTTAAGAATGGCATAATCTTAGTCAGATGAAAAAAGGCGGTGTCATCAGCAAATGTTACCAGGAAAGTATCGTGATAGACAGGGATATCGGATGTTAAGTACGGGACCCAAAACCCTACCTTGAGGAACACCAGCTTCCATTGTGTAGCAATTGGAAAATTCAATGCCGCAGTGAACTCGAAAGGTGCGATCAGAGAAGTATAAGGTATAACGGCTGACTAGATAATTAAGTCCATATTTTATTTATTTTTTCATTTGGAGCTAACATCCCACTTTATATTTAATTACTTCTCTTCTGTTTCCTTGTCCCTTTAAAATTCATTGCTTTTAATGTTATTAACGATTTCAAATTTATATTCATAATCATCATAGCTTGTATATTTTCTGTCGAATTGTTTTTTATTTAATATATAAAAACAGATCTTGGTGCTCGTTTAATTCTACGACATATAGTTTTTGTACGATTTACGAAAATGCATTTCCTTACATTTAATAAAATTGACCCGTAGAATCGAAGAAAAATGGCAATCATTTATAAGTGGTAAAAGAGAAAAAAAATATCAACTTTTTTAATCTCTGGGAGCAATGAGAAATCATAGAACAAAATATTAAAGAAATTAAAAATGGTTGAGTAATCTCCCTCAGACCATTTCATATGGACCCTACTTAAATTCTTATAATTGATATAGAACATAAAATACAACTGGTTCTAATAGATTTATGGAACCTACTTACAATTCGATTTCAATAAATCCAATTTAATTTTTGGATTTCAAAAAAATAAAATGGTGCATGCAACATACTTTGAAACATTCTACTTGAATGTTTCCCAGTGTTGGGCATTAAAACACTCCTAAAACGTAGATAAAATTACTGGATTATAGGTGCAGCAATATGCGGTCTTCCGAGATACCTGTTGAATACCAGCCTTGACAGTTGCTATTATGGCAAGCTTGTGAAAGTTCCTTCTTAGACGACCTATTGTCCTAGATGATAAACAACTTCAAAGATTTATGTAAACTAGTTCCGCGGCTCCTGTAGTTGACGTGAAGATAATTTAGGCGCGGATCTTCTTGGTGAGAGTGTGTGGGTGTGTGAGAGAGAGAGAGAGAGAGAGTGAGAGAGAGAGAGAGAGAGAGAGAGAGCACAGGTCAACTCAACCGCATTTGTGCTAACTTACTTAACTTAAGGTCGAAGTTACTTTCATGATACACTTCTCTGGAGTTGAAGAACAATAACAAGATATAATTTAGATTGGTTTCAACGACAGTTTGCAACAAAATCATGCAAAAATAAATAGTCCTAAATATACATAGATAGGCTTATAGACATTAAAATCTCATTAATATATATGTACTTAGGCTTACTATTGAAGGTAATATTTAAAACCTATTCATCTTAATAAGCATTTAAAAAAAAAAAGAAAAATATTAACATAAAACATAAAGATATCTTAATTTTCTTCTTTACTTGGGATTAAGTTTTAGCTAATTGATTACGGTCGGAAAGAAAACTGGTTAGCAAAAATTCCTTTACTACAATGGGTATATTTTCATATATGAGTCTTTCATTTATATACAGGAGTCCACCATTGCCGGATGAGTCATTAGTTTTTAGCTTATGCAAGATGTCTTCGATGTCCTCTATATCGGATGAAATGGTTTTCAAATCTTCATCATTAATACTCACTGGAAATTGTACATGGTCTAACAAACAGTCCGAGCTTCTCTCAGGTTCAGTGAGCTTTTGAAATATTGCTGCCACCTTTCTTGCACTTCTTATTTTAACTTTAGCATGGTCGTCTTTGATTACGTTGGCTCTCTTGGTCGGTCCCCACTTAATGCTATTCTCCATTTTTTAGAACTCACGGGATTTCACGGGATATTTTTTCATTCCATTTCTGGATTGCCTGCTCACATTCTTCGTCAAACCAATAGTTGTGAGGATGTCTTGTTTTTCTCCACACACTTCTTCAGCAGACCGGGCCACTCCTACCTTGATAAACCTCCACCTGCTTTCACTTCTCACTGTAGCTTCACCAAGTGTTCCGCTCATGACTATCTCATGAAACTTCTCAGAAAACATAGTTATCATTTCTTCTGTCTTTAGGCCTTCTGTGTTCCACTGCTAGTATCGGACTTGTTGTTTCATTACAGTGCATTTTATTCTTTGGTGGAGTTCCAACATAATGAGGTAATGATCCGTGTTTAAATAATATTTTCTATATGATCTCACGTCATTTACACAATTAAAATTTTTGGAGGATACCAGAACGTGATCAATTTGACTTGCTGTGATGTCTTCCGGTGAGAAAACATAGTGCTCATGATAGCCCTGGATTTTGAAGTTGCAGAAATTACCGTTCTATGAGCTCCTATTGTAGGTCTCAGCTCATTTTCCTTACCAACCTGTGCATTAAAGTCTCCCAACACGATTTTCATATCGTAACTGGGACAAGTAATATATGCATCTTTCAGTTGTTCATAAAACAAATCTTTCTCCTCTTCTTCCTTCTCTTCTGTTTGGGCATGCACATAAATTAAACTAATGATCCGGAAATGGCCCCTAATGCGTAGTTTGCATAGCCTTTCGATAACTGGTTGGAATTCGAAGATTGAGGATGAATCGATTCGCGACCATAAATGCAACTCCGAATTCATGTATATTTTGGCATCCACAATATAGCGGTATGAAATACTTGCCCTTGATATCACCTTTTCCAGTCCATCTTATCTCCTGTATTACCAAGATGTCCAAACAGGCCTTCTGAGATCCATCAGTAAGCTCTTTAAGAGCTCCAGCTCTATATGTAGTATATACGTTCCTGCTTGTCCGTTTCCGAAGCCCATGTCGTTGCCGTGAACCAATCCTATATCCGAGGTTTCGTTGAGTGTATATAGGGATATTTTAGTACTTCCTGCGTACTTAGCAGAGATATTTTTATAATTCCTGGGGAATCTACCCATGAATCAAACCTTTATCCAGACTTGGGAATTGCAATGGTCTTTAATTATTTCCATTGGGGGAGTTTTATATTCTATTAGCAGATTTACTTATTGTATTTTATTTATATAGTTGTAAATTTCAATAAATTAATACAAAAAAAAGTGGTTTGATTGATGTAGGTTTTAATTAAACATTCAATTGATGTGTATTTAGAACGTAACGATGTTACGTTAATGTTACCAATTTTTGTGTTTCTTTTTATTTCCAAACAGGATGAAGATTAAGAGAATAAGGAATCACTTAAAATACCCTCATGGCATATTTCATCGTTAGTACCTACATCGCAATGATCGAACTAAATGTGAGGAGATATATGTTGGCTGATTGATGAAGATAATTGTCTTTAAATATAAACTAAAATTTCAATAGTTGGAACATAAAGCGCGGTAAAATGTTTGCGTTCCTAATTCTGAGCCACAGCTTAGCCATCTAGTCTACTTTTCTTAATTTTAGTTTACATATTTTATTCTTTAATGTTGATTAATTGTTATTGATTTTATTTTTGTCCTTCGAAATATTGGGAAGGCGAAACGATATTCTTAACCATTCTTTATTATTGAAGAGAAGAATAGTTGGGGTGCTCAGTCAAAAAGGGAAGGCAAAAATAAATTATAATATTTATTTTTTACATCTGCCAACCAAAGACAGTGAATCTTAAAGCTGACAAAAACAACTTTTCTCTAACCTATAGCCAAATTCTGAATTTATTAAAACATCCATAGTTATATTCCTTTCCTTTTTGCTGACAACTCCCTTATATATATATATATATATATATATATATATATATATATATATATATATATATATATATATATATATATATAAGGGAGTTGTCAGCAAAAAGGAAAGGAATATAACTATGGATGTTTTATATATATATATATATATATATATATATATATATAATATATATATATATATATATATATATATATATATATATATATACATACATATATATATTCACTTCCACTTTCTATTAACTTTCGTTCAATATTCCATAATTTTTCTACATAATATATCTCTCGTAACTATTTAGGCTTCTACTAGCATTCTTCTAGTTCTAGCTTCGTCCGATAACCGTTACAGATGACGCCACCTCCACATCCCTTCTCTCTCCACCTTCTTTGTAACGACTTCATTCTCACTTTGACATTTTAGGAGAAAGGTACTACTTCTTTTATTTCTTTCTTATTTCAGCTTTCTCAATTTCTTCCCTCCTTCCTTTCATTCCTTTTCTCTGTTGTTAACTCTCTATTATATTATACATTGTTTGTACATCTTGATAGACTTTACAATATCTCAATTTACTGTCAAACTACTCCATTCTCAATGTTTTCTTTTTACTATTTATTTTATTCTCATTTCTTATATAACTTTATATTTCTTTTTTATGTTTTTACATTTTATTCTAAGATTCCCAATGTAACACTATTGTCACCCCCTTTTTGATTATGCCTACTTCATCATTCCACGCTATGTAACAGTCTGTATTATTTATCTCTTAGTTCTTAGTCATTATTCTAACAATTTTATTTTACTTTATATCTATCTATTTTATTTTTCTTTTATCTAGATCTAATCTATTTTATTTTCTCATTTTTTATGTTATTATCTTTTTTACCATCATTACTTAAGTTTCTCATACCTTGTTATCTGGTTATTTTCTTAGCCCTGATGATGGCCTGAACTTCAGGTCGAAACGTCGGCAGATGTAAAAAATAAATATTATAATTTATTTTTGCCTTCCCTTTTTGACTGAGCACCCCAACTATTCTTCTCTTCATTATCCACGACAGTCAACCAATTACCAATTATTCTTTATTATTATTGGAAGGAGAAGGACGATCTTCGAAATCTGTGGACTATGACTTGAGCCACTCGATACTGCTCAGTTTTGTTCATCAATCAGCCAACATATATCTCCTCACATATAGTTCGATCATTTTGATGTAGGTACTAACGGTGAAATACCTACGCTATTGAAAATGTGACAAACACATTTTTCAAATATCCTTAAGGGTTTCGAAAACCGGGGGTTTTACCTTATTTTTCGATAGTCTCGAAATTTTAATATGTACTTTCATTATATGAGAAGGAGTTAGTCGAGGGTGCGGTCAAATAAATAAAAAAATAAAATATATTAATTATTTTAATTTTTGCCGACGTTTCGACCCACTTTGCAGGTCGTTTTCAGGGCGTAGGATGTGGCACTACGGGAAGCAGTTGAAACACACACTTTCATTATATTTTTTTATTTTTTTATTTTAAGGATTCATTTCTATGATAATGGCTTCAATTGGTAGTTCTTGAGATCTCCCTCCTCCAGTTCGCGGAGGATTTGCGAAATTATAGCAAAATATCGAATGTATAGGGTAGGGTATTTCAGAACTAACAACATCAGACAAAGAGATAGTGGCATCATAAAGCCTTCGTACCGCTGGAGTCGGTCAGGGCGAGCCTGGAGAATTATGATCAAGACAGAACCCGCATGCTAATTCGGTTCGCCCAAACGGAGCTCGGTCACGTTTCAATTTGCGGAAGAACTCTCATAAACAAAACCGTTTTCCTTTCTATATTTCCATGTTCAAAGGCTCATGGAAAAGGTCCACAAGGTTCTAGTCTGGCATCAGATAAGACTTTGGATGGGTAATGAGAGGTACTGAAGCCCAAAGGCGCAGGCGTTCCATTTAGATGAGGGCAGGGGGCGATGGGAACCACCCCCCCCTTCAAAAAAAAGTCTTGATAGTGTATTATGTATAAACAGTATTAGTGATAATTAACATAATTATTGTCAAACGGACAATATAATAATTTATACAAAAATAAATTTATATATATATATATATATATATATATATATATATATATATATATATATATATATATATATATATATATATATATATATATATATATATATATTGATCATTTCATTATCCAACCTGACGTCTTTCTAAGCCCATAATTCTCCAACGCAAGTGGTAAGTTAAATAGAACAGAAATAATCATACTTGCAAGATTGATAATTAACCATGGCTGGACCAATCGCTGCTTGACAATAATTAAACTTAATAAAAACGATAAATATTCGGCATGCAACTTCATTGAGGACCCATTGTACATTATTGTGAAATGTAGCAAATATAATAAATATCGGAAGAAATATCCTCTCATCCAAAACACGAGCTTTTCTACCTCTATATATATATATCTATATATATCGATATATATATATATATATATATATATATATATATATATATATATATATATATATATATATATATATACTTTTTTATTTATTCATTCTTTTAATCTCAAACCTTATTTTAAAATGAAGGTATTAACGGATTATTTATAGCCGTTTTAAGTTATTAAAGAATAGAAAAAAATATGAAGATTACGTAAGAGATAAAAACGACAAATTCTGTTAATACAAGATGTAGGACGTCAGCAAAGAAGAAACTGTCGGTATACAAGTTTCTGAAGTTTCGTGCTGACTAAACAAATGTTGAAATGAGAATCTAAGGCCTAAGTTTCTGAAAGTCAGCAAACACTTATTACAGACAAAAGGAGTAATTAGTGAATTCGCATCTAATGATGGCAACACCCAAACCCAAATAAATATTGTAGAGCTTGAAGCTTTTTTTGTTTGAGTTTTTTTTTTTTTTTTTTTTTTTATTCCAACTCTCTACTTTTTACAGGTCTGGTAATATATCGTATTTGTACTGACAGATATGGGTGGGGTCTGAAAAGCCAATGATTATATTTGATTTAACAATGTATTGTCTTATGAAGAAGCTATTTGAAGTATAAACAGTTTGTTAGATTTCCTGCTAGTAGATAGATAGAATGATAAAATTCTTTATTTTGGATAGAACAATTACAGGAGGTCTGCCTGGCTATTTTATATTTAACACAGTCCCAACGGACTACTAATATTAATCATTAAACATGTACTACATATGAAAGTATATGAATGACAAATGAACTGTTGCGTGAGATTTGTAATTGGTGCCCCGAGATACTCCCATGTCTCTCACCACTACACTGAGTTAAAATGGCTTCCATTCGAAGGCAATATTTCCTAGGTACGTTCCTCTATCAAATCATCAACAATCATCGTCCTTCTTACGCCTACAACCTTCCCCAATTCAAGTCCTCAGTCCACTCCCTTTCCACAAGGTCTCGACCTTCCGACCTTTACATTCCTTCTCACAGATCTGCCTCGTTCCAAAACTCCTTTATTGTTCGCTCAGTTAATTTTTGAAATTCCCATCCTATCAAAATTCAGCATTCTTCATCCCTATCTACATTAAAACCTCTCCTGTTCCAATTCCTGTCCCCAAAACAGTCAGATACCCGCTAACCTTTTATGTAAAATTACGTATTATTCATAACGATGTATTTACATATAGCTCATCACTTAAATACTTAGCATCAGACTCGACTTCCTTTTTTCTTTTCTTTCAAGAAGAATATAATGTATTTTTTCTAAAAGTGTGTATTTATTTTTACCATTTTACATAATTTTAAGTGTCTTGCCATGGTTTCAAGAGTTTCGTATATAAATTTTTTTGTTTTATTTTGTATAAAGTATGTATAGCTAATATTTTCTTTCCTAATTTATCTTTTTTTATTATATACATTACAACATGTCATACTGATAAGCTACATGTTTATGGTTGCATTAACCTTACACATGACATAATGGTGGTTTGAATACTACTTAGAAAATTGAAACTAAAAATTAATTTTTTACAGTAGGAAAAATCTCATAAGAACCTACATAAGATATAAATGAAAAAACTAGGTTACAATTATTAAAAGTACAAGATAAACTAAATATAATTTATGTGCAAAAAGAAACTATATATATATATATATATTTACACATACAATACTTACTCACACAACACAAACACACACACACCCATATATATATATATATAGATATATATACACACACACAAACACATAATTTATCTTTATTTTTACTACTTGTGTTTGTTTTATTTGGCCAGATATAATATTTTAATTTTGTACATTTTTGTTATTCTAAAGGGACTTCATCCCAGAATAAAATTATTTTCTATTCTATTCTAAAGTAATAAAAAATATAGAGATAAAATTCAAAATAAAATATCAATAGCATTGATGATAATATATACAACAACAATAGTATACGATAATAATAGATAGTAATATGTTTACATAACTGGACTAATAAATAATATAATCAGATTTCCAGATGGGCCCTAGCCCAGAAGCTAACAGGAATTTCCTCTACGAAAATTCACACTCATGATGCATTACAAACGATAATAGGCTAAAGGGCTCCCTATGCATACAAAATAAAGGACCTAATTTTGAGAGCCTCTCCAAAGAGAGGAACGAAAGATAGAAAACGAAAGAGTTTGAATATTATATCCGTAGTAGATGATGAATGTAAGAATGACAGTCTACTCTCAACATTCCCTATTTAAATGACCTGAAGAAAACCAATCCGGGCAGGCTTGTATATGGGACATTCGATAAGGATAGGAGCAAGCGTTTCAGGTCTTATGAAGTTGCATGTGGCAATCCAGCCCAGTGTTTATTCCATCGAAACACCCTTAAGATAAATATTTTTAACTCACACTTCCCAGAGAGTCTGAGCTGCATGAAAGTCCTTTTCCATTGTATAGGCACTTCTAATTTAATATATTCTTCGACAACACCTAAGGAGCTTAGATAACGGTACACTGGGTTGTACCCAGAACCAAGTATACGTCATCCACATCTACAGAAATGAGGTGATTATTCCATCTTTCCAGGATATCATTTTTATTGTTTAGCAACCAACTGTTGTTAGCATATCGGAAGACATCCCTATATCCAAGACTGTTCATAATTCTATAGAGAGGGACAATCCATGAATCGTGGAGATTCGCTGGATGAAATCCGATTCCCAGCTAGTTTATATTGTAGCTATATTATGGTCCCACTAAATCTTAAATACTGAGAAATGACTTGACAAATAATAATTTCATATATTTTAGAATTAGAGATCTCCAAACAAGAATTTTATTGATTTTTATTTTATTTTATTTTTTTAAAACATTTTATTGAGAAATATTATAATAATCTGTCTCAGTTGAGGACACTTATAATAGAGTTCAGAGAGTACATTCTTACCATATATACAAAAGTAGCGAAGTATAGCGCGATGAACATTGCATGGTTTAAAAGAGAATTTAACGTAGTTTCTAAATATAACCTTTCCAGCTGCTAAAATGTTTAGAATTTATTTTCAATTTTTTTTTAAACGTAGATTGAAAAATAATAACCATTTAATAAATTGTGTTTTCAGAGTACCATGAATAAGCTGAATTTAACTAGTGTTGCCCAAAATCGGTCTTGGTCTTGCCCTCTGCAGGACCAAGACCAAGGCCGCCTAACTGTTGCAAGACCAAGACCAGGACTGGTAAAAAAAATCGATTTTTAAAATAAAAATTAAGGCAAAATTGTTACTAATACTTGGCAATCTTAATTACTATATGTAAATAATTGGTATAACCACTATACTTTTGCATTTAACTCCTCTTATTTTTCATTCAGGCTTAGTTAGGTTTCTCCTATCTAGAAAGTTACAGTAATATCTCTATAATAATAAGCTAATAAATAACTGCAAGACTGTTGCGAGACTCTTGCGCAAGACCAAGACCATGAACAGGAGGGGTTATTTGCCAAAGTTTAACGCAAGAATTTATGGCGTCCAGCGTTTTTATTGTACTTTAAGTAGACGCAGAATATAATTGGACACACATTAACTGTGACTTGTTTTTAGTAATACCATTTATAGAAACTTTTTTTGTTTCATTTATTTATTAAAAAAAACACGTATAATTTAGTAAATTGTTTAAGATAAAACTAATAAACGTTTATGAATACTACATAGCAATTTCCTTGGTGGTATTTACTTGTCTTGTGTGATTTTGAAACTTTATTCCTAGTTAAGCAGACACGTATAACAAATAACATATGGAATAACTTAATTCTTGTAATTGGGCAACATTACATGAAATTCAGAAATAAAATTTCAAGGTTTTTTTTTTTAATCTAAGAATTGCTGAATATTAAAAATGTACACAAAGTTATAAGCTTTATGTGTATATGTGGGATCAAGCAAATCGCAGAAAGCCCCCTGATATAGAAAACTCGGAAATCACAAAGATAAAAATTCAGCTATTCTTTGAGTAGTTCAGAAAACGGTGAGCGAGTTATACATACATATATATATACATACATTATATACATACATATAACACTCCATCATCTGTTTGTAAGACAGACTTCGAGAATTACATTTCAAAAGCAAGAAAACTTATAGAAAACCAGAAATTAAAAAAAAAAAAAGGAAACTGCATCTATCCGTAGCGCTCAATTTTTCTATTGTTATATTATAAGTAGGGATTTTATAAACATGTTAATTCATATTTTTTTGCCGATAATAATTACTTTTCTTGGCATCATTATGTTATTACTTCTCTTTCAGCATTTTTCTGGTTATTTTCATAAAACTAAGCCAGGTCAGGTATTTTAATATTCTGAATGAAAATATTTGAAATACATTTATTTCATGACATTATTGAAGTTTAATTTGCACATGGCACCTTTGCAGTGGCTCCGAGATCTCTTGTAAATACTCAATTGCAAAAGGCAATTGCCAGCTTCTCCACTCAAGTCCTGAGCTTCTGTCGTTCTAGTACCCTCCTTCAATCTCCATTGGCTTACCAGTTACGCTGCTGGAAGAGAGGCACTGAGATCTCCTGTAGTTCTGATTTGCCTTTCATTTTTGGAGGACAAAGCTTGGCTCGGAGTTTCCTGGACGTATATAAATATTGCACATAGTAATGATGTGTTAAGAATTCCTTTATTCTTACTTATTGATTTATTTATTATTTCACTTATTTATGTCATATTATTTTTTACATATTTTTCTAAGAAGAAACAATTCTTCATATTTTTTATTTATCTTTTTAATTATTCTTATGTATTTTCCTGTGATATGTATTTATGGTATGAATGAACGGATTTAGCCTTAGCACTTATTGCTCTTCATTGTGGCAGATTGTACTATTTACTATTCAGTAAAAAAAATGTTTAATACTTAATAGTTGACCGCTGTATTATTAAGATATTAAATGGTCCGGGGTGGCGGTCATAAATAGACAGAATAGAGGCAAAACTATTTTATTAAAAACCAACGTTTCGACCCGACTTTGCTGGTTTTCTTCAGTGAGTTAGTACTAAGTGAAACTACTAGCTGAACACACCTTCCTGAAGAAGACCTGCAAAGTCGGGTCGAAACGTTGGCTTTTAATAGAATAGTTTTGCCACTATTTAGTCTATTTATGACCGCCACCCCGGACCATCTCCTTCCTAAACAAAATTGCACGTTATCATACTATTACTTTTATAGCTTATAAAATCTTGGTGTAGTATTTTTAAACTGTTGTCGTCCAACTCAGCGACCTTCAAAACATTAACAAACCATACTATAATTTTGTCCACCTAAATCCTTAATTTCGCCCACTGTGTGCCACTTCAACCATCTAGGAGGACTGTATGGTTGGGTGAAGGTAGGTAGTAACTGTAAGTAGAGATTTTGCAAGGGGATTTGGATGATATACCAGGTTCTATTGAAATTTGGAGAATTTTTCTGTGATAAGGTCTAGGATAAATGGGATATTGAGGTCTTGATGGTTTCAGACTTAAAAGAAAATTGAAGTTAATTTAATGTAAAAAAAAATAGCTTTCCCGAATTAAGAGCAGAACTTCAAAAGTTGGTTGAGTATTGTATAATTCAAAAGAATGTTTACTTTAAAAAACCACTTCCCCTTCCGAAATCATATCCGAAAGAAGACTTGCAATTCACCTCTGTCGTTATCGGGATGTGAAATTGGAGGATGTGGAAGGGATCTATACGGTGGACGGTAACTTGTTCGGTCGGAACCCAACTTAGACCACTCACACCGGCTAAATGTGAACCCGAGCCTTAATAGGGTCTGGCTAAATCGCCTCAACAGGAATTACCTTCAAGAAACACTACATCCTCCCTCACCATTCGATCTCCTTTCGCCCCTTCCCTCCGCTCACTCCAACTCATTTAAGCTTCACAGATAGAACCTTAACTGTTTCTGGCGGAGTTGATTGGGATGTTCCACTTACGATTTAGGGTCATGTCAAATTAATAACAATTTTAAATAGAATAGAATCACCTGAAATGTCATAGAATATGTTGCGTATTTTGACTAACAAGGTAAAGTAGTCGGTGTAACAGACCCATTTTTATCAAATTATGAACATCCGCCCGAAACTTCTTGAATAGTCTCTAATCTCATCGCAACCTACAACTTTTTTACTAACAAAAATTCGCGGATTTTGGGCATTTTAAATTAGGAGATCGGCAAACTTTGTATATTTAATTATGTACTAAACACTAGTGAGCACCCATTTGTTTTCCACCTTAATTGTGAGATGATTTGATCACGAAATCGAGAAAGAAGGCGGCCTAGAAAAATATTGGGTCGTTTGGCGCGATCATTACCCCCATCATGTCAAAACTTGGTTATATAGACCAATCGACCCAATCTTTTTTTTTCGATTTTGTGATCAATGTATCTTACGATTCAAGTGGAAAGGAAAAGAGTATTTATGACTTTTTAGTAACTAACAAATTAATTAATTTGATGAGAAAACGCCCTATTTCTGAGAATTTTCGTAGATGAAAAAACTGTATTAAATTAGTAACAAAATAATCAAGAGACAGAACATAAATGCCAGGTTATTATTGGCAAAATTCCAAACCTCACAGCCTTATGCCTCCAAAATACATTCTCTGCATAGTGCATTTGGCATGTATTTGGATTTCATGGTGTGATGTTCCATTTGCTGTTTTTCTGTCCTGATGATGCCTGAATTGGCGAAACGTTGGCAGGTTTTTCTTTTTCAGCATTTTGGAGGCATAAGGCTGTGAGGCTTGGAATTTTTCCAATAATAATCTTTAAAAAATGTAGTTTACGATAGGATGAAGCTATTTACGAAGTTTTAGGCGGGTGGTAATAATTTGATAAAAAATGGGCCTTTAATGCGAACTAAAGATCACAGTCAGCGGGTCTTTGATTTCAAGCACATTTTTTTTTTTTTTTTGTGATACTACATCGAAAAATATTAGACACGTCTCAGTCTGTTTAGGGACGGCTACGTGTTTATATCGCTATAACTATATCCTATATCATCAGTTTATTTTAATTTTATTTTATTTTTCAGTTCAAAGTGCAGTTAGACTGATTGAGTTCAAGGACCTGAGTGGGGACTGCAGTCGTCTATTGTTGTTTACTGCGTCCATCACAACAACAACTACCTCCCTGTATTTATTTACATTTTAATTGTAAGTTAATTTTATTAATAAATTGAAAATGGCGCAGTGCAATCATATTATCACACACGATGATAAGAATGTTTATTGCACAAAAAGTAAAATAATTTTCCACGGTTGGTGTTTTGACCTAACTGATAATGAAATTGAATGAGGACATTACAAATATGAAAACAGCCCACGATAAGATCCACATTGTTATATATCTAAGAAAATTCTAAACGAAAAAATAGATTTGATTTATGTTTAATTGATTGACATTGATGTTATATAAATATTTCAGATATTTTAAAATACTTTTTGTATGTTCCTTCAGCATGAAATTTAGTTTTCACACCGTCAAGTGTGATATGTCAGATTATGTTTATTTAGACGAGATATTTTCTGTAGCTACAGTCTGGAAAAGTATGATGGCTTACACCTGCAAATTACTTTTTCCAAGAAAAAAAGGAAGTAATTTAATGCTAACAGCTTTACTAAAAAAAAAAAAAAAAACTTGCAAAGGAGAATCTAAATAAACAAAATAAGAGACGGGGAAATGAAATGATTTCGTTTACTTGTGGTTTTCATGTTATTTAAAAATTACTCGGAGTCCCTAATAATTATATACCCCGTTAAATCAGTTGTGAATCGATCATAGATTCAGAAGGACTTTACAGAACATACTCAGCCTCTATAAAGTAAATACTTATAAATGGGACGGGGGGAGTGGATCTGGACGGCTAAGTTTGCTCATGTGTAATTGTTTTCCTTACACAACTGCACGTCTAAAACCATTACTTCCTTACAAAGCATTGAACCCGAGGCCTTAAATTTTGTAGAAGTGCATTATTTTTTCAGCTTGTGAAGTTCTAGGAACAGAGTTCAGTTTCTATAAAAAAAAAACCAACGTAGAATAAATATTTTTGTTCTTCTGTTATGTTCATAACTATCATTTTCGAAACAAGTTGCTGTTTACACAGCATAATCTTTTTTTATAAACTCTTATTTTGTTTATTTAGTATGTCTTTTTAGAACCCACATACTACATAGATGGAATCCACAAACTAGACTTAAAAGACAAGAACTCAACCGACGATATGACCACCTGTATAGACTACTGACAGAAAATCTCAACTTTCAATTGACAACAAATTACTGATCTACAATAAAATAGTGAAACCTATTTGGAACGAACTGGAACTGTGGGGAACAGAAAAAATTTCTAACATCAAACGTATTCAATCCTTTCTGTCCTAAGTCCTCCTAACAATGGTCGATGCTCCCTTCCATGTAACCAACAAAACCCTACTAGACCAAACATTTTTTCCAAATTCTATCATAACCTTACAGATCATCCAAATCCACTTACTTGAACAACCCCTACCTCCATCCATCCCTACAATCCTCTTCGAAATTTGAAGCGACAGTGGCCCAGAGACTTTTTATAAGTAATAATACATTGGAGTTCTAGAAATGGCCAGATTCTCCACTCAAGCCAAGAATGTCTTCTTATAGCGCTTTTGATTAGTTGCCACTGGTACTTATTACCAGTAATCTGGTTGAGAGATAGGCGTTGGGATCTCCGAGAGTCACGCCTTGGCTCAGAGTCTCCCTGAGTGAATGAATTTTATAAATATTGTATAAAAGTATT
Organism: Nezara viridula; assembly: GCA_928085145.1. Classification (NCBI taxonomy): domain Eukaryota; kingdom Metazoa; phylum Arthropoda; class Insecta; order Hemiptera; family Pentatomidae; genus Nezara; species Nezara viridula. The sequence continues at coordinate 78,633,971 of OV725078.1, forward strand.
TTTTTGAAGTTTTAATTAGTTTAATTTTTTTCCTGTTAATATACAATTAGAGTTAGTTATATTATTTTGCTGTTTAATTTATTTTTATTTATTGAACATAGTTTAAATGTGCTCTCTAAACACTGCTTTAAATGTCCTCACAGACAGATTGTAAAATTTCTCAATAAACATATTCTATTTAAAAAATAAGATATTTTTAAATTAGCATGAATTAATTTGAGGGACATGAAATATACTATCTTTCATGTTTATTTTTAATTCTAACCAATCCAAATTATAATTGGGTGTACAAAAAAATGATTGTTTTTCGACCAAATATTTGTATTCGTATATTATTTCTTTGATATAAAATAAAATCAATACTTAAAGCATAGTCCATTGTTATCTACCGCCATTAGCCATTGCTAGATCACACGCTGATACCATTCTTTGGGATGGCTATCAAAGAACTTTTGGACCGTAATTTCAACTTTTACAAAATTATCAACTTTTTTCCCTTCAAGAAAATGGGCCATGGATTTAAATAAGTAGTAATCCGATGACGCGAGATCTTGACTATTTGATGAAAGAGGCAGGAGTCTCATATAAGAATGGTTTTTCAATAAATTTTCACAGATTTCTAACCTCTTATCTGATTGCTGAAGAGTATGTTCGTGAGGGACCAGTCTACTGCTCTTTTTCATCTTCCTCATGGAGAGTAGATGCCGACTGACAGGATCTTTCGATACTACACACTTCCTTTCAAGTTTGCGAGTACTCGTAGACGGATTTGACTCAACAACTGCCACCAAAACCTCATCAATATCCATTAATGGCCTGGAGTCCTTCATTATTTTTTTCAAAACAATACCGCGCAGTGCGCTGGTTAAGGATACCTTCTCCTTAATATTTAATAATTTTACGTGTTGTTTCAGCAGCTGGGAAATTTTTTTCCACCTAATTCCTTAAAATTACTAGAATTTCGTAGGACACTTTCATGTTTCTTCTTTAAAACAAATAAGAAAACTGGGGCTTTTTTTGAAGAAGTCTAATAGGATTAAACATGCTTAGAGAATGCTCTAAAGGGATTATTAAGTATTGGTAAGTATTAAATAGGATTAAAATATTTATAGTACTTTGAAATCTTTAATTTGCTATAACGTTTATTTTTTTATACACCCTATTACTTGTTAATTATTATGGTTATATGGTTAATTATTATTAATTATTAACGTTTTAATAACTACAAAAACATGAAAGAGCCGAACAACATCCTCTACCACACTTTATAATTGAATTAGGCAAAAATGTTCTGAAGACAAGATATATCCAAGAAAAGTGACAAAACACCCCCCAAAGCCGCCGAGCAATAAACATGCCGAATAAACTTTAGGACTGGGCCACTAAACTGAAATCGTGCCTCGCATAGCTACTGCTACTCTCGGCTTCCTCTATACATTAAGGACTCAAAACTTGAATGTTTATACACCAATGTAAATTTATTCAAAGCTCAACTTTTGAGAGTTTATCATTAAGAGTTTTTGGAGAGATTTCAACAAACAAAAAAACTAGTATGAATATTGACTCAAAGTTAATTAAATGCGAATTAGAAATAGGCAAATCTGAATAATAACAAATTTGAAACAATTGGAAAACATTTTACCACAATCCATGTACATGAAAAAATAACCTATCAATGAAATCCACACAACTTTCACTTATTACCCTAATGTCAGTCGAATGTAAATATTGTATATAGGTACGATTGTGTTTTATATATTTTAATTTCATTAATTCTCTCTCAATTTTTTTATTTTATTTTTATTTACTTATTTATTTTTTTTTCTTAATTTTTTTGTACATATGTATGTTAATTTTCTTAATTTACTTTCTACAACTCTTTTTCTTTAATCTCTATTTTAGTTATCATTTATATGTATATATTGTGTGAATGTTTAATGTAGCCCTAACATTAATGCCCTCCAATGCGGCACAATGGATCAATTTTCAAAAAAAAAAAATATATATATATATATAAGTTAAGCGTCGTCGGACTTAGAAATCAAAAAAAAAGAAGGAAAAGGGAAAAGATGTAACATACACGACTTCTGAAATAACACTGCTTTATTCGTTCCATAAGCCTCCTTATATACACTTAGCCTGTTTATTTACATTACCAGATAGTATTAAGGCTGATACCGCCGGTCTCCGGTCTTTATCTCCCCCCCACCAGTTTACGAACAGGATTTTCGGAAACTTAAATATTGCTAGATCGGAGCCCACGGTGACCAGCCTTAACACTTTACAATTGGTTTTACAGTATATCTTTAAAAGAAAATAAAATAGTTCCACTCAACTGGAAAAATATTAAATACAGAAGAAATAATTAAAAACACTGAAACTAAACACAGCACTTTAGAACTCCTACCACTTGAGAACTCCTAACAACAACAAAAAAAAAACACAATTTCCTCTATACATGAAATAATACAACAAAAAAAACAAAAAAAAAATCTTTTACAACTTGTTTTGTTTTGACAGCCACAAAAAAAAACATATTCCTCTGTTTTATCTACAGCGGTGAGGGTACTACGAATCCATAGGTCTATGTCCCGACTCTATCATTGGGAGCTTTAATTGTTCGATATGAACGGTTCTCCTCTTTCTGGGCTCATTCACGCTCTCAATAGTTACCAGGTTATGCTCCCTAATAACAACCACTCTGAATGGACCCTCGTACCGTAGCAATTGTTTCCCTCTGTTGGTTCCCAATTTCCGGTAAACTATTGTTCCTATTTTTAGTTCCCCCATTTGGTCGCGAACTTGTACATTCTGCCTTTCCACCCGCTTCTGCTTTTCCCGCTTAATTCTCGCCGTTATCTTTCCCCATGTTTTCTCTACCTCTACCCTATTGCTGAGAATTTGATCCACTAACGGTTCGGTAAGCGTAGTTTCCCCATAATCCCGCCTTGGCCTGCGCATCCCGAATAGAACTTCCATGGGTGAAAACCCCGTTACGGAGTGGATCGAGTGGTTATAGGCTGTTACCGCTTTCCTCATTGCCACATCCGGCTCCAACCCTTTTTCACCCTGATATACACGGACGTGGTCGCTTAACGTACTGTGCAGCCGTTCAATACCGCCTCTACCTTTAGGATGTCCTGGGGTGTTATAATGCCACGCAATTTCCAATCGCTTCACCTCCTCCCTAATCGCGGCATTGTCGAACTCCCTACCACCGTCCGAAGTAATCCTCTCGGGGACCCCATAGAACTGCACCCAGGTTTGTAGGGCTTCCGCAACTGCATTGGCTGACTTCTCCATCACTTGGTATGCCATCGCCACCTTGCTGAATATGTCGATTACCGTGACCCACTTAAACCCTTTCCAGGTAAACGTGTCAATCTGAAGGTCCTGTAGCGGCATATTCCCTGTAGGTGTCTCCTCCTGAACTCCTCTGGGGGGGTGTCGATCGTATTTTGTGCGCATGCATATCTCGCATTTCCCAATGACTTCCTGGATGGACCTCTTCATGCCCCACCAGAAATACTTCCGACGCAATGCCTGCAGCGTCTCATTAACGCCTCGGTGATTGGTTTTCCCCTGGTGATATGCTACTGTGATTGCTTGCTGCTGCTCTTCGTCCTGTACCGTCTCCACAGCATACTTACACCGGATGAATGTCCTGTCCACGCCTATTCGCTCGGACCTCCACATTCGCTTGATCTTATCCCATACCGTATTGTTTCCTACGTATAGGTAGTGCGTTTTACCCGCTTCCGAGGCATCCCTCAGTGCCGTACAGATTTGTTCTTCGCTGACCCCGGGCTGCGACCAAATGACGCGGATCCTACTTCTCCCGTACCTTCTGAAATCGATCTTCATGATTCCGGTTGTTCGTGTCTTCCAAATCACCTGACGGTGTTTGTCGTTCACGATCTCCTCTATTTCTTCCATCTCCGCTGCCCTTTCCTCCGCTGAGCTCTCCTCTTCTGGGGAATCTCCCCTGTCCTCAATCCCTGCGGTGTCATTTGCCCCTTCGCCATCGGGAGTCCATTCCCTCAAGAATTGGCGCACGTCCTGCGATGGTCCTCCCCTGTCCTCTTCAACCGCGTTGATCATGATGGCCCTCGAGAGCCAGTCTGCCACCACGTTTTCCTTTCCCGGCTTATACACCACCTCTATGTTGTATTGGCTTAGGATCTCCTTCCATCTTGTGACCCTAGCTGAGGTTTCCTTGAGTTTTCCTACCCACTGGAGGGGTTTGTGGTCGGTATGGACTCGAAATTTTCTCCCGAATACGTATGGCCTGAAATGGTCGATAGCCCATACTATCGCGAGTAGCTCCCTCTCCAAAGCGCTGTACCTTGATTCCGCACCCGTAAGCCGACGGCTCGCGTATGCTATCGGTCGTTCACCCTCACTCCCCCCCTGGGACAAAACGGCCCCTAGCGCGTATTCACTCGCATCAGTGGTTATATTAAAAAGCTTCTCGAAATCCGGAAACGCTAACACCGGCTCCGTCAGCAACCTATTCATACATTTTCGAATGTTATTCTCCATCTCTGGTGTCACCACAATCTTCGCGCCTTTCTTCAACAAATTGTTAATGGGTACCAAATACTCTGCCATCTCGGGTACGAATCTCCGGTAATAATTCAGCGTCCCGAGAAGCCTACGAATCCCCTTGACGTCCCGTGGTACCGCCATCCGCGTGATTGCTTCCACCTTTGCCGCATCCGGTCTGACCCCCTCGCTAGAGATAGTGTGGCCTAAAAAATTGATCCGCGTTTGTCCCAGCAGAGACTTCTCGCTTGACAATTTCAGCCCGAATTGCCGGAGCCTTTCGAATACTGCCCTCAGATGCTCCACGTGCTCGGTTTCCGTTCTGCTAAAAATCAGCAGGTCATCCATGTATACCTGGCATACCGAGTCATCGATGCCCCTCAAAAATTCGTCCATCAGACGCTGAAACGTTATGGGCGCATTCTTCAGACCAAACGGCATCCTGGTGAATTCATAATGCCCCCTTTCAAATGTGAACGCTGTTTTGTGTTGGTCTTCCGGGTGCATCCGTATTTGGTGGTATCCCGCCTTGAGGTCCAGCGTGCTAAAGACCACGGCCCCACTCAACCTATCGAGTATATCCTCGAATCTCGGGATCGGGTACTTCTCGTCTACCGTGTTATCGTTCAATTTACGATAGTCTACTACCACCCTGTATTTTTCCTTATTATCCCCCGGCGCTGCCTTCTTTTTCACCGCCCACAGGGGACTATTGAATGGTGAGGTGCTATCAACTATGATTCCCTGTTCTTTTAGACTATCTAGCTCCTCCCGAATATGCTGTCTCAACGCCTGCGGGTATCTTCTCTCTTTCACGTAAGTTACCCTCTCCTGTTTCAGTGGGATTTCGTGCACCGTCCTCCCTGTTACTCCTAATACCTCACCTTCCCTGAAGAAGATATCCCTAAACTCCTCTTGTAGCAACTTCCTCCAGTCCTCCACTCTGTCCACCGCTCCTATCCGCACCCTTCTTTCTCTCGCGACCCCTATACATCCGAACTTCCTCTTTCCTAACCTAACGCTCCAGACTCCTCTACGGTTTCTAATGCTCGCCCCTACCTGACCTAACAAATCGCACCCTACTATGACTTGGTATTCCCGAGTCATGTTCTCTACCACATGCACCGTTAGCTCACCCTCTTTCCCTGTCCACCGATCAAGCCCAATTGTCGCCTCACCCTCTACACTACAGGGACCACCCAGAGTGATCAGCTGGCAGTCACATTTCTGTATCCGGAGTACCCTCTCGCTCCCGCACCCTTTTCCTAACGCCCTTCGAGTCATAATAGTGCTCGAGCTACCCGTGTCCACAAGACACTTTACTCCCCCGTCTACTTCGATAATTGGCAACCAGCATGGCTTACCTCGGATGTTGTTGCATATTGCTGTGCGGTCGCCTCTCTGCCGACACACTCCTCAGATGTCGTCCCGCTTCCTCCTTTCTGCCGCCGCTCGTCGCTGCTCACTCCGTTGGCTGCGCCTACCTCCTTCACCTCCGCTGCTGCCTGGTTCGTCCGTCTCCGTTCCCGACGCTCCTGACTCCTCGGTTGCCTCCTCCGAAGATCCGTCCCGCTGATGTACCCTGGCTCGTCTCTTCATCCTCTGCACATTCACCTCCATGGGTTCGTCCTGAGGTCTCTCCCTCCTGTGAAATATGTATGGGCACTGCCTTGCTATGTGCCCTTCCGTCCCGCACTCGAAGCATCTGGTGCGCGGACATTGCGCTACTAAATGTCCCGGCTTCCCACACCCGTGACATTTTCTCTCTTCCCTCCGGGGCCCATTCCTCGGCCTCGACGACTGTCCCGATCTTCTTTCCCTCGTCGGGGCTTTTTCTCCACTCGGCTGCCTGGTGTCCCTCTTCTTCCAACCTGTCGGGGCTGTCCATGGTCGTCTATCCGTCACCCGGGTCCAACCCGGTTCTTCCACATCCATCCGTGTCTCCTCCTCTCTGGCACTTAGGTCGATCATCTCCTGGGCGCATTCGAGGAACGATCGCTCTCTGGGCAGTCCGTCCCTCTTCCCCGTTTCTTTAGCCAGCTGGACTTTCAATATTGTCGACAGAAACTCCATCCTGGCTTCGACCTCTCCCACGCTCATTGTTTCCCGCATCTTCTCGGTTATGCGATTGTACTTCGCCACGAGTACTCCCGCATATTGCCCCCTTGACTGTCGTTGGGCCCGCCGCTCCCTAAACATTTGGAATATGTCCTCTTCCGGTGTCCACCTACCTCCTCCAAAAGCCTTCTTCAGCCGCTCCTTAATCACCGGCCACGGAGTCTCCTCGTCCGCTTGGATCTGGTTCAGGACGTTCCTCCTTACTCGGCACACAAGAGCTGCTTTTAGTTCTTCAGCGTCCCCTAGGTTCACCAGGTCCTCCGCCACCTTCACCTCGATTCTTGACATAAGACGATCTCCGCCTTTCAAGAAATGGTTGAGCTCGCCTACCTCGCCTCCGAATCGTTCCAGGTCCGCAATGGCCCTCCGTAAGTCCTGCGTGGTTGTTGCTCTTATTTTCATCCATTCCAAGGCATTGGCGTGTGCTTCTGCCAACGTGTCCCTTGGTAATGGAGGGATCTCCTGGATCTGAGGGATCTGTGCTACCTGAGGGACTTGAGGTATCTGAGGTACCTGAGGCGCGATCTGGGGTACCTGATTGATCTGTGGAATATCCTGAGGTTGAGGAATTTCCGGTACGCTTAGTACTCCCGGTCTAATCAATCCTTCTGTCGGCATTTCACCTTTTCCTTAAACACCAAAAAAAAAAATATCTACTTAAAAAAAAATTACTTCCCTGACGTTGTCCCGGGTTTCGGCACCAGTTAAGCGTCGTCGGACTTAGAAAACAAAAAAAAAGAAGGAAAAGGGAAAAGATGTAACATACACGACTTCTGAAATAACACTGCTTTATTCGTTCCATAAGCCTCCTTATATACACTTAGCCTGTTTATTTACATTACCAGATAGTATTAAGGCTGATACCGCCAGTCTCCGGTCTTTATCTTATATATATATATATATATATATATATATATATATATATATATATATACACGATTTTTTAAATTTATTAGTAATTTTCTGTGTAATGTGTTCAAATGGATAACTATACTTTGTATTTTTTTTTATTTATTGGCACTAACAATATAGAATTGAAAAATGTATAACGTTAAAAAAAAACATTAAAATATTTGCGAGTTAGGGAATTAATATAATGAAATGATAAAATTGTTTTCTATAGCCGTCCACGGCGCTGGATGTCTACAGTACCCGCTATACTAAAAAAATAATATTTAGTTTTCATATATTTTGAATATAAATATAACTGAAAAATAAAATGATAGCTAATTGAAAATAAACTAAATTGTATTTTATACACATTTATTTATATAAAATATTTCCTATTTTTCCTTTTGTAAAACCCCCAATTTTTATATACGATCTTTTGCATTGACAGTAGTCATATAGTAACCGAAGTAACCGGTTACTGTAAGAACTGTTATGAATCCATCAATTCCTCCCTCGTTGTTTATAAATAACATATGAGTTTTTCTTTGTTTTTTTTTTATGTGTGCAGCCAAGTTCTCGGGTTTGGCCTGTTTCCTCCGTCTTACTCTGTATAAAAATAATGAAGTGTTTTTCTTAAAAAAAATGTATACTATATATAAATATGTTTTGATGATTTCGAAATTAAGAAAAGAATATAAAGTAAATCGCTCCCCTCTTGGTCTCAAGGGGGTTGTCTAAGAACAAATATTTAATTCAAAGACTGAAGCATTAAGCTGAAGAGGGATGCTTTAAGCAAAACAGTGTGAGATAATTCATCACTCTTCTAAGGATTGCGTGCTCCAACAGCTCACCAAAGTAACCCTTCCTCCTCCACGTCAAGCAGTTTTTTGACACGCACTTCTCCGGCCATAGCGGATCTATCTAACCTAAAACTCCTCGCTAAATTAAACTTTTCCCTTTTTTAATAATCATACGAATTATATATAAATATATAACGATCCTCTTACATTTTCTGTTTAATGAGTCTGAGCCATCCGATTAAAAGACCTCCGTAATTAGAAAAAGTAATTTTCAGAAGAAACAGGAAGTTGAGAAACTTTAGGTAATGGCATCCTTAAAACAGGAAGAGGGTGTTTATTTAAGTCTTGAAACGGGTTTCATTTATCTTACACAGTTATTTAAATAAAATAATTACAAGTTTATATTATAGAAATGTTCCACAAATTTTTGATGTTTTATTTATTTATTTATTCTATTTTAAATTGTTGACATTGTCTTGTATTTTTGCCAATAGTTGTGGATATATGTGTGTGCGATTTAGTGTTGGATTCTTAGTATTCAAAGAAGGAAAGATATATATATATATATATATATATATATATATATATATATATATATATATATATATATATATATATATATATATATATATATAAGATCCTTCATGTCTGAAATATAAAACGCGAGTGGAAATTTTGAATCTGAGCACATAAGTTTATTTAACCTTCGCTAGTGAGGAAGTAAAAAAAATATATACAAGTTCATAAGTTCATAAGAAGAAAAAAATAAATAGAAGAAATATATATATATATATATATATATATATATATAGTAATAGTAATGTATAAATTATGTCCAAATGTATTGATCGGTAAGCTGTGTGCAAAGCAACCCTATGAAGTATGCCAAGTCCGTAAAGTACTACTTTCAATAAAGTATTTCTCTCTCTCTTCCTTGTTCTTGCTGATTTCGAAGGTTTTAGAGCTTAATAACTCATTAGATTTTTTAATCTATGAACTTTTCGTTTCAACAAACAAGAAACCAATTTATCTGAGTTTTCGGATAGACATTCTTACTGAATATGTAAAGGAAATTCAACAAAGCTAATGCCAATTGTTTTTAGTAGAGAATAGTAAGAGAAACATTTTTTATCAACGCGAAAGGATGTTTTCCAACTACATTTGGATGCTCCCTACTTAATATAATTAAAATAAAATCTTATCTTTAACATGTGCTGCAATCGAGTGGTATATTGTTTAGTATTTTAAAATGCTTGTTGAAATTTAGAACATTCGAAACATAATTTATGGCCTATACACTAAAGAAGTAATTGTTTTTTTTATTATTATATTTAAACTATATAAGATTATTTTTTTTTGATAAAACGCTTATTTAATCTCACTGTCCTTACCTACAATATTAAAACATTATTATAATATTTAAAGAATTATTATTTTTTAACGTTTCGGCTTTTGATTTTCGGATTTTAAAAAACAAAACAAAACATTAAAATAGCATTATTACTAATAATTGTTTTTCCTTATTATATATATATATATATATATATATATATATATATATATATATATATATATATATATATATATATATATATATATATATAGAATATTACTCAATTGTAGTCCTTGTGTTATTCCTTATAAATCGCTTTATTTTTCGTTTATTATTTTCAATAATGAACCATTGTAATCGAATAAAAAATTCAAAAATACTGGATCTTTTGTTCGAAACTACTGGACCGATTTTTTATCAAATTTGGATTTAAAGTCAGAGGTCACTCGAGGATGATCCTCCTTCGTCGAGATTACTATCCACCTTTTTCTCTTAAGATGGCGGCCGAAAAACCTGAGTTGCTATCGCCTAAAGCGCCTAAACGAATGTACCGATTTCAATGAAATTTGGCTAAAGTCCTCTTCTCGGTGCTCTTGTTTGTTTGTTTGGATATCAAGGCTCAAAACATCCAGGTCATCAGCGCGCAATCAACTAAATAACACTACTTTTATAGTATTTGGATGGTTGGTCCAAAAAATAAGAATAAAAAAAAAGATAAAAATAATTAAATATAAGGATTGATAGAATGAAATAAATAAATAAAAATAATAATAGACACTTATAGATAATAATATAGAATAGATGAATAAACAAACTTTAAAAAAATAGAAATAAAATCAATATATGAGTTAATAAATTAATAACCAAATGAACTTTTAAAATTAAAAAATAAAATGAAATAAAGTATAGATAAATAAATTAAAAAAATAATAATAATAGATCTGCAAAGGGTCATAATTTATAAACTTGTCATATATGAACTTGATAACTTTGGTAACGGTTTCTTCTTGATTTCCCGAGGATGCTGATATATTCTGGGGTATTTCGAGATCTTTTAATCTTTCGGTGTAAAAAGGGCATTCATCCATATGATGTTTTATGGTTAAGGACTCGTCGCACTTTTGACATCTGAGGATAAGATCTTTAGTTATGAGGTGGAGATGTGTCAGTGTAGTATAAAAAAAATCGTTAAAAGCAGAAAATTTGGAGCAAAGATATGGTCTTTAGATGTCTTTTATATGTCCCACTACAAAAGTTATATCATTTGTTTTGTATTGATTTTTGAATGTGTTAATGAAGTAAGGCTATTTTTTTTTTTAGCAAGCTACTGATGATCACAAAAAAAATGTTTAGGTCAATAATTGCAATCACCTTTTATATTTTTCTTTGTTACTAAGAAAGTAATGTTACTTTTTGATGCGTAATTGTTTGGAAATAATAAACCATTGTGAAATAATTTTCAGTGTTTTCTTTTTCTATTTCTGCCGAAAATTCGCAGATTTTCTCCTCCTATTTGTATTTGTGTTCCTTTAATAATCAGTGTATTATCAATTAAATGACAAAAATAATGTTTTATTTCCAACTTCTTCTATTGGATAATTAAACATGTATTGTTGTATTTGAATATTTAAAAGGAATTAACGATCTGATTAAAAAAACCAAAAAAAAAACCGTTTATTATAAATAATACGTATATAATTATTTCTATTATATCCGGTTAAAATTTAAATAAAATAATAATATATTATCTAAAAATAAAATCCCTTGGCCAGATTTAAACAAACAGTTTGTTCTTGATTAAAGAATGTCATTATCTGAAGTTTCTTCACGTCCTGCTTCCCCTGAAAATTACACTTCCTAATTACGGGGGTCTTTACCGGATGGTTTAGACTCATTAAACTTACTATGCTTTATTTTTATCACAATTAAGTAACATATTTAAATAATTTTAATTACTTATACCATTTGAACTGCCCATTCAATAATAAGAATTTGAAAATAATAGTTAATTTTTTTTTTAATAATAAGTATAGTAATAAAAATAATCTTATAAAATAAAACTACAAAAGATTGCAAGCAAATATAGAATATATTTTTTTTTAAATAATTGATTAACAATGCAAGGGTTACAAAGGACAATGCACAAAAATGTATGAATAAATATATTTTTCTATTCTTTTGAGATAAAATATTTAAAAAAAATCACAGACAAAAACAATTAATACATTGGATGCAAGAGTACAACTGTTAAAATTATTGTTTTATATTTGTTTCTTTTCTTAATGATGAACCTATGTTGCACAATCGTTGGCCAAGAAACCGTTCTTTCCTACGTTGGATTTTTTTATTATTATTATTTTTCTTTTATCGATATATACCGAGGACAAGTAATAATAAATCATCTTGACCTCCTTTTCAGCAACCACGTAGAAAGTTCTTCAGTATACTTCTTATTTAGTTTTATACTTATATTTAGTTCTTCTTATAGTTTGAGGTAGATCATCGTAGTTCTTATTGTAACATTTTGAGGTAGTTCACTGTTCGACTTTATGAAGTAGGATGTACTTGGTGTGAATGTAAATTTGGTCATCCTAAAACGTTAGTTTAGACTGTAATAGAGTAGAATAAGAGAAAGAATATTGTTTTAATTGCAATTAGAGTGTTAACAAGGAAAAGGAAAGCGGAGTCGGTGTTCCGATTATAAAAACAGAAATAATAGGGTGTATAAAAAAAAAAATACCCGTTTTATAAAATTCAAGATTTCAAAGGACTGAACATATTTTAATCCTATTTAATACTTAATAATCCCTTTAGAGAATTCTCTAGGCTTGTTTAATCCCATCCGACTTCTTCAAATAAAAAACTCAGTTTAGTTATTTGTTTCAAGGAAGAAACATGATAGTGTCCTACGAAATTTTCGTAACTTTGAGGTATTAGTGGAAAAAAAATTTCACAGCAGCTGAAGCAACTAATGAAATTATCAAATGCGGAGGAGAAGGTGTCCTTAACCAGCTCACTGCGCTGTGTTGACTTGAAAAATTTAGCAGCGGAGATGTCGGAAAGGAAGAAGGGCTCCAGGCGACCATTAATAAATATTGATGAGGTTCTACAGGAAGCTGTTAAGTCAAATCTGTCTACAAGTAGCAGTGAATATGTCAGGTACTGTCGAAAGATACTATTAGTCGCCATCTACGTTCATGGGGAAGGTGAAAAACAGTTGTAGACTAGTCCCTCAAGAACATATTCCTAAGTTGATGATCTAAGAGGTTAGAAATTAGTGAAAATTTATTGAAAAACTTATGCCGGAAAACTCCTGCCTCATCCACTATATAGTCCAGACCTCGCACCATCGGATTACTACTTATTTAGATCCATGGGTTATTTTCTCCAAGGGAAAAAATTGATAATTTGGCGGAAGTAGAAATTGTGGTCGGATAGTTCTGCGACAGCCATCCCAAAGACTGGTATAAGAGTAGGATCGTGCGATTGGCTAGCAGATGGCTAATGAAGGTAGATAAAAATGGACTATACTTTGAGTGTTGATTGTATTTTATATCAAATAAATAATAATACAAATATTTCGTTGAAAAACGGTCTTTTTTTATACACCCTATTAAGAAACGCGACGTTCTATGCAATTTGAACTAAAATGATTCTTAAGCGCACAACTGTCTTGTACATTCAGAATTGATAAATTTCACTGAAAACCCTTTAGTTAATAAATCCCCATTCCATGTAAATAATTAATTCAATGAAATTAATCATGGAAAATTACATTCATGAATCCTTAATTAATTGTTTAATTCCTTATGACAAATCGAATCCGATATGCGGATTGTCACCGCCCTCCTAAAATATTCAGGCCACCACAATTAGAATAATTAACAGCGAACATAATTAATTCTCTGACACTACTGCTTCATCCACATACTGGTACTAGCTTGAATGGTGTTTGAATTTGATGCGACTCATTGTTTTGTGTTCCTTGGCCCGGAAAAAGCCCATTACCGCTCGGTATAAACCTGTAACCTGTTTTCAAGATGGAGTCAAGTGTTGAGCCTGGATATTGTTATCTTAAATCACTTCAACTCTCTTCGTGGGCGAAATCCGCCGGCATGTGTACCCCCTGGATGTGTTTTCGAGCTGAGCTTCAGCCGTCAACCAGATTTTGTCTACATATAACTGTTTGTAGGAAGGCAGATTATTGAATTTTAGAAATTATCGGGATTAAATTAAGTTCATCGACGATATAATATAAATTCGCTCAAATAAACGGTTATTATCAAAGTTCTATCACGTTCAGAAAGAAAAACTCTGCAAATTATTTCACAATGGTTTATTATTTCCAGACAATTATACGTCTAAAGTAACATTAGCTTCCTAGTGACGAAGAAAAATAAATAAAATGTGTTTCCAATTACATGACTAAACATTTTTTTTTTTAATCATTAGAAATATGTTAACAAAATTAGCATTACTTCAGTAACGCACACGAAAATCAAAACAAAGGATATAACCTTTGCAGTATAATGCTATGTTCCTGGCCTCGCGTTTCTACGGCGAGTAAGGGGTTCCAGGAATCGCATTTATTTGTATTTATATGTATTTATATCGGTCCCAGAAGGGAACCGATCAACTTAAAATATATTAATGATGTATTTAAATGTTAGATACCACAGACCCCCTACTGTAGTATCCTAGATTGAACCATATACTCTTTATCGGATTTCCTTTCTAAAGGTATCATGTTATAAATGTACTATTTGTTTCTATTACTAATTGGTGGCATGCAAGGTAGAATGTAAAAGTACTACGTTGGTTTACTAACTATTATATTTACAAGCTTAAATAAAACCAAAAATATCTATATACAAAATAATAACTAGACCTATATACATAATGAATAGTTAAGAATCATACTAGAGGAGAATGCTTGATGTATTGATTTTATTAATTAATGACGTATGGTTGCCAACACAAATTTATACATTATTATAACTAAATGCTTGTTACCACTTAGCTGGTCCTTCATAGTGTTTCTAGCTGTCATATCTGGATTCCCTGTCTCTGCTCTCCTTCAGCGTCTAGTCCGTCCATCTGCTCTCTCCGGCTGTCTTCATCTTCCTCCCTCGACTCCCTCGCTTGAAGTCCCCAGGCGAAGTCCTCTCAGCTCCAAGTTCCCAGAAGAAGTCCTCTCTCCTCCGAGTTCCAAAAAGAAGTGCCTCCGTCCAAGTTCTATATTTTCCACCTTTTTTCATCCCCCTCTCTTTTGGCAGCCTTTTTCCTGATTGGCTGAATATCCTCAGCCTAAGGGATGACCACGCCCTCTCCCCCAGGCCACGGTAAAGCAGCAGGTACAGATTTCCATATTTCTGGTGGAAGGTGTGAAAAGGTCTTTCGGGATCCTGTTTAAACACTTAGTTGTCGGTCTTTGTCGGTGGTCCTTAAGGGTTTTTATTACCACTTACAAAAGGTTGTCCTAATGGGTTACCCTCAGTCAGGTACCCAACCGCCAGATGTTGGGTTTATACCTAAATATGTTTATATTTAGGTAATACCTAAATTACCTTAATGTTTATTTGTTTATACCTTTAAACTAATTATTCCACCGGCGGTCTTTACAATACATAGCAATAACATATAAAAAATATCTAGGGACCATGTATTTACTCCTAATTCTTAGATTTTAACGATTTATTGTTTTTTAGGAAAGTCTCTAAACATTTAAATAAATAGAAATGTTGATGAAGGATGATCATCCTCCGGTGACCTCTAATTTTAAATCCAAATTTTAAAAAAACCGGTCCAGTAGTTTTGGAGAAAATTTAACTTTTTCTATGTTCTATTTTGGTTAATTATTATTGTTCTAGAAATATAATTGGAATAATCAAAATTTTCAATTATATACATTTATCGTCAAACACAGGAGAATATGAAAATTAAATGAAACTTAGCTAATCGTATATAAGCAAACTAATTCGTAAAGCTATCCTACGTTATTAAACTAAGTTTAAAATAAGCATGCAAACAAAATGTGCAATTGTATAAAAATCCGGGCTCTGCTTACAATTAAGGAATTTTCACCAAATCTATAGGATTCGAAATGTCTAAATTAAAGTAAGTGGTTTAGTTTGAGAAGAGGCTAAAAATAAATTTATAAATAAATAAGAATAAATATTTTTCAGTCCTCTATCTGTTTGCTGGTATTGCTCAAAATAGTTTTCTGGGTCCAATCATTTACACTGTCATCATCACGACCAACTATCCTACAGTATCCTTTAACAATTCCCCACTTATTCCAGTTAAATAAATCCGTTACCTAGGACTCCACCATCTTAACTGACGATGTACTCCGTTGCATTTTGGATGAGGAAAAAATATAAATAGCCGGTTTCTCTTTGCTGTTTATTTTATTTTTTTTTGAGATGTTGAATCTTAAATTGATATTCCCAAACGAATTTTCGATTGCGTTCCGACATATATTCAAAAACAGGAAAATTTCTTTTTTAGGTTGTTTGGTCATGACTCCGAAACGATGCATTTTATTTAAATTATTATTGTATACAAAGTTGAAGAAGATAAAATTTACTATAAATTTTACACATATATTTTTGATGTAGGTCCAACAGGTGAGGAGTTAGAGAATATTGACTGTATGCTTATTTCAGAAGAAAAATCTGTTTTCATTGGTTTTCTCTCATAACTCAAAATCTATGAAGCTCTCGAAGAAATTCATTATAATAAATTTGAAAGAGTCCTCCCTTCCACGAGCAATGGTGGGAAAGGCTTGGTTTGGAGATCTTGAGTGAACGAATTTTGTAAATATTGTATACAAGTATTTGTGAATTTATGTAGTTATTTTGATTAGTTTAGTTTATTTTTGTTCATTTTAGTTTATATTTTGCTAATCCCATCAAATCACCTTTACCCTTCGCCATAAACCTATGATATACTGTCCTACAGTATCCTTTAATAACACCCCACTTATCCCTGTTGAACAAATCCTTTACCTAGGACTCCACCTGGACAAACGACTCACTTGGAATCCTCATACAAGACTGAAACGACAAGAAACCGCCGTTTCCGACTACTCCAGTACTTATTAGACAAACGCTCCAAGTTTTCAATCAATTACAAAAGACTCATATATATATATATATATATATATATATATATATATATATATATATATGACTATAATATATAGAATATATAGAAGGTGGTCTCGTGATCTTCTTGTGTAAATATATTATTTGAGTGCTACCAGTGGGTAGTTTCTTAACAAGCGTTTTCATGTTATTATATTACTAATTGTACATTTACTAGATGTATTTTTTTTTTAATGCAGTTGTAAATATCATGAATAAAATAAAAAAAATATATAAAAAATTTAATTTTTTTCTAGTGGTTGTCCGGTATACGAGGGTTTGTGTTCACATTTTTCTAAAGGAATAATTAGATAAGTTACTAATTTTATAACTAATTGATACAAATTTATAAAACATTGTATTAATTTCATGTTATTATTCGTGAATAAGGGCGTTAAGAAGGGGGAAAGCTTGAGAGTTGAAGTAGCTTAGTTAATCCGACTAGTTAGGAGGCCTACATCTTAAGTAGTTAACCCGAGGCCGGAGAAGGGAGTAAGATATCTTGTGACAGCGGCATGCAAAGCTACTTTTGAAATAAGTAGAGAATATTAAGATATCCGAGATACCAGTGCTCTTTGTTCAATATCTGGTACAAAGAATAGTTTGTAACATCACTGCAAATTCAATAAATATGCTATACAAAGTTAGGGTATTTCCGAAATTATTTTAATTGGGATTATTAAAGTGCTATCATTCGCTATTAATAATAATAAATTACTGGATTCCTGATGCGGCTGAGAGAGAAGCGCTGGGATCTCTTGGAGTCTTGCATTATCTTCCACACGCTGGAGAAAGGGCCCGACTCTCGGCTGACTTTAAATATTGTAAATAAGTATGAATGTGTTCTTATTTAATGTTTTATTTTTGATTTATTCTAATATTCCAAGTTTTATTTTATTTTATTTTGTTATAATTTGTTTTTCTTTTATTGTATATATGGTATGTTTGTGTTTCATACATCCTAAATACTCAATGCCCTTAATTAAGGCAAAATATATTTTTTTTCTCAATAAAATATTATTAATAGTAAAATAATAATAATAATGTTATAAAGATTGTTTGATGCGTAATTGTTTGGAAATAATAAACCATTGTGAAATAATTTTCAGTGTTTTCTTTTTCTATTTCTGCCGAAAATTCGCAAATTTTCTCCTCCTATTTGTATTTGTGTTCCTTTAATAATCAGTGTATTATCAATTAAATGACAAAAATAATATTTTATTTCCAACTTCTTCTATTGGATAATTAAACATATATTGTTGTATTTGAATATTAAAAAGGAATTAACGATCTGATTAAAAAAAACAAAAAAAAAAAAAACGTTTATTATAAATAATACGTATATAATTATTTCTATTATATCCGGTTAAAATTTAAATAAAATAATAATATATTATCTAAAAATAAAATCCCTTGGTCAGATTTAAACAAACAGTTTGTTCTTGATTAAAGAATGTCATTATCTGAAGTTTCTTCACGTCCTGCTTCCCCTGAAAATTACACTTCCTAATTACGGGGGTCTTTACCGGATGGTTTAGACTCATTAAACTTACTATGCTTTATTTTTATCACAATTAAGTAAAATATTTAAATAATTTTAATTACTTATACCATTTGAACTGCCCATTCAATAATAAGAATTTGAAAATAATAGTTAATTTTTTTTAAATAATAAGAATAGTAATAAAGATAATCTTATAAAATAAAACTACAAAAGATTGCAAGCAAAAATAGAATATGTTTTTTTTTTTTAAATAATTGATTAACAATGCAAGGGTTACAAAGGACAATGCACAAAAATGTATGAATAAATATATTTTTCTATTCTTTTGAGATAAAATATTTTAAAAAAATTACAGACAAAAACAATTAATACATTGGATGCAAGAGTACAACTGTAAAAACTATTGTTTTATATTTGTTTCTTTTCTTAATGATGAGCCTATGTTGCACAATCGTTGGCCAAGAAACCGTTCTTTCCTACGTTGGATTTTTTTTTATTATTATTTTTCTTTTATCGATATATACCGAGGACAAGTAATAATAAATCATCATGACCTCGTTTTCAGCAACCACGTAGAAAGTTTTTCAGTATACTTCTTATTTAGTTTTATACTTATATTTAGTTCTTCTTATAGTTTGAGGTAGATCATCGTAGTTCTTATTGTAACAGTTTGAGGTAGTTCACTGTTCGACTTTATGAAGTAGGATGTACTTGGTGTGAATGTAAATTTGGTTATCCTAAAACGTTAGTTTAGACTGTAATAAGTAGAATAAGCGAAAGAATATTGTTTTAATTGAAATTAGAGTGTTAACAAGGAAAAGGAAAGTGGAGTCGGTGTTTCGATTATAAAAACAGAAATAATAGGGTGTATAAAAAAAAAAATACACGTTTTATAAAATTTAAGATTTCAAAGGACTGAACATATTTTAATCCTATTTAATACTTAATAATTCCTTTAGAGCATTCTCTAAGCTTGTTTAATCCCATCCGACTTCTTCTAATAAAAAACTCAGTTTAGTTATTTGTTTCAAGGAAGAAACATGATAGTGTCCTACGAAATTCTCGTAACTTTGAGGTATTAGTGGAAAAAAAAATTCACAGCAGCTGAAGCAACTAATGAAATTATCAAATGAGGAGGAGAAGGTGTCCTTAACCAGCTCACTGCGCTGTGTTGACTTGAAAAATTTAGCAGCGGAGATGTCGGAAAGGAAGAAGGGCTCCAGGCGACCATTAATGGATATTGATGATGTTCTACAGGAAGCTGTTAAGTCAAATCCGTCTACAAGTACCAGTGAATATGTCAGGTACTGTCGAAAGATACTATTAATCGCCATCTACGTTCATGGGGAAGGTGAAAAACAGTAGTAGACTAGTCCCTCACGAACATCTTATCATTTACAAAGATATGAAAGTCATATCGAAATTTTTGAAAATTTATTGAAAAACTTATGCCGGAAAACTCCTGCCTCATCCACTATATAGTCCAGACCTAGCACCATCGGATTACTACTTATTTAGATCCATGGGTTATTTTCTCCAAGGGAAAAAAAAATTGATAATTTGGCGGAAGTAGAAATTGTGGTCCAATAGTTCTGCGACAGCCATCCCAAAGAATGGTATAAGGGTAGGATCGTGCGATTGGCTATCAGATGGCTAATGACGGTAGATAAAAATGGACTATACTTTGAGTATTAATTGTATTTTATATCAAATAAATAATAATACAAATATTTCGTTGAAAAACAGTCTTTTTTTATACACCCTATTAAGAAACGCGTCGTTCTATGAAATTTGAACTAAAATGATTCTTAAGCGGACAACTGTCTTGTACATTCAGAATTGATAAATTTCACTGAAAACCCTTTAGTTAATAAATCCCCATTCCATGTAAATAATTAATGCAATGAAATTAATCATGGAAAATTACATTCATGAATCCTTAATTAATTGTTTAATTCCTTATGACAAATCGAATCCGATATGCGGATTGTCACCGCCCTCCTAAAATATTCAGGCCACCACAATTAGAATAATTAACAGCGAACATAATTAATTCTCTGACACTACTGCTTCATCCACATACTGGTACTAGCTTGAATAGTGTTTGAATTTGATGCGGCTCATTGTTTTGTGTTCCTTGGCCCGGAAAAAGCCCATTACCGCTCGGTATAAACCTGTAACCTGTTTTCAAGATGGAGTCAAGTGTTGAGCCTGGATATTGTTATCTTAAATCACTTCAACTCTCTTCGTGGGCGAAATCCGCCGGCGTGTGTACCCCCTGGATGTGTTTTCGAGCTGAGCTTCAGTCGTCAACCAGATTTTGTTTACATATAACTGTTTGTAGGAAGGCAGATTATTGAATTTTAGAAATTATCGGGATTAAATTAAGTTCATCGACGATATAATATAAATTCGCACGAATAAACGGCTATTATCAAAGTTCTATTACGTTCAGAAAGAAAAACGCTGTAAATTATTTCACAATGGTTTATTATTTCCAGACAATTATACGTTTAAAGTAACATTAGCTTCCTAGTGATAAAGAAAAATAAATAAAAGGTGTTTCCAATTATTGGACTAAACATTTTTTTTTGAATCATTAGAAATATGTTAACAAAATTAGCATTACTTCAGTAACACATACGAAAATCAAAACAAAGGATATAACCTTTGCAGTATAACATATAAAAAATATCTAGAGACCATGTATTTACTCCTAATTCTTAGATTTTAACGATTTATTGTTTTTTAGGAAAGTCTGTAAACATTTAAATAAATAGAAATGTTGATGAAGGATGATCATCCTCCGGTGACCTCTAATTTTAAATCCAAATTTTAAAAAAATCGGTCCAGTAGTTTCGGAGAAAATTTAACTTTTACTACGTTCTATTTTGGTTAATTATTATTGTTCTAGAAATATAATTGGAATAATCAAAATTTGCAATTATATACATTTATCGTCAAACACAGGAGAATAGGAAAATTAAATGAAACTTAGCTAATCGTATATCAATAAACTAATTCGTAAAGCTATCCTACGTTATTAAACTAAGTTTAAAATAAGCATGAAAACAAAATGTGCAATTGCATAAAAATCCGGGCTCTGCTTATAATTAAGGAATTTTCACCAAATCTATAGGATTCAAAATGTCTAAATTAAAGTTAGTGGTTTAGTTTGAGAAGAGGCTAAAAATAAATTAATAAATAAATAAGAATAAATATTTTTCAGTCCTATATCTGTTTGCTGGTATTGCTCAAAATAGTATTCTGGATCCAATCATTTACACTGTCATCATCACGACCAACTATCCTACAGTATCCTTTAACAATTCCCCACTTATTCCAGTTAAATAAATCCGTTACCTAGGACTCCACCAGCTTAACTGACGATGTACTCCGTTGCATTTTGGATGAGGAAAAAATATAAATAGCCGGTTTCTCTTTGCTGTTTATTTTTTTTTTTTGAGATGTTGAATCTTAAATTGATATTCCCGAACGAATTTTCGATTGCGTTCCGACATATATTCAAAAATAGGAGAATTTCCGGGCTTTTTTAGTTTGTTTGGTCTTGACTCCGGAACGATGCATTTTATTTAAATTATTATTGTATACAAAGTTGAAGAAGATAAAATTTACTATAAATTTTACACATATATTTTTGATGTAGGTCCACTAGATGAGGAGTTAGAGAATATTGACTGTATGCTTATTTCAGAAGAAAAATCTGTTTTCATTGGTTTTCTCTCATAACTCAAAATCTATGAAGCTCTCGAAGAAATTCATTATAATAAATTTGAAAGAGTCCTCCCTTCCACGAGCAATGGTGGGAAAGGCTTGGTTTGGAGATCTTGAGTGAACGAATTTTGTAAATATTGTATACAAGTATTTGTGTATTTATGTAGTTATTTTGATTAGTTTAGTTTATTTTTGTTCATTTTAGTTTATATTTTGCTAATCCCATCAAATCACCTTTACCCTTCGCCATAAACCTATGATATACTGTCCTACAGTATCCTTTAATAACACCCCACTTATCCCTGTTGAACAAATCCTTTACCTAGGACTCCACCTGGACAAACGACTCACTTGGAATCCTCATACAAGACTGAAACGACAAGAAACCGCCGTTTCCGACTACTCCAGCACTTACTAGACAAACGCTCCAAGTTTTCAATCAATTACAAAAGGCTCATATATATATATATATATGACTATAATATATAGAATATATAGAAGGTGGTCTCGTGATCTTCTTGTGTAAATATATTATTTGAGTGCTACCAGTGGGTAGTTTCTTAACAAGCGTTTTCATGTTATTATATTACTAATTGTACATTTACTAGATGTATTTTTTTTTTAATGCAGTTGTAAATATCATGAATAAAATAAAAAAAAATATATAAAAAATTTAATTTTTTTCTAGTGGTTGTCCGGTATACGAGGGTTTGTGTTCACATTTTTCTAAAGGAATAATTAGGTAATTTACTAATTTTATAACTAATTGATCCAAATTTATAAAACATTGTATTAATTTCATGTTATTATTCGTGAATAAGGGCGTTAAGAAGGGGGAAAGCTTGAGAGTTGAAGTAGCTTAGTTAATCCGACTAGTTAGGAGGCCTACATCTTAAGTAGTTAACCCGAGGCCGGAGAAGGGGGTAAGATATCTTGTGACAGCGGCATGCAAAGCTACTTTTGAAATAAGTAGAGAATATTAAGATATCCGAGATACCAGTGCTCTTTGTTCAATATCTGGTACAAAGAATAGTTTGTAACATCATTGCAAATTCAATAAATATGCTATACAAAGTTAGGGTATTTCCGAAATTATTTTAATTGGGATTATTAAAGTGCTATCATTCGCTATTAATAATAATAAATTACTGGATTCCTGATGCGGCTGAGAGAGAAGCGCTGGGATCTCTTGGAGTCTTGCACTATCTTCCACACGCTGGAGAAAGGGCCCGACTCTCGGCTGACTTTAAATATTGTAAATAAGTATGGATGTGTTTTTATTTAATGTTTTATTTTTGATTTATTCTAATATTCCAAGTTTTATTTTATTTTATTTTGTTATAATTTTGTTTTTCTTTTATTGTATATATGGTATGTTTGTGTTTCGTACATCCTCCATACTCAATGCCCTTAATTAAGGCAAAATATATTTTTTTTCTCAATAAAATATTATTAATAGTAAAATAATAATAATGTTATAAAGATTGGTTTTCATTAAAACAGTAGACACTTTCATATCAGGATTTATTTTATATATGATAAACTTTATTGAATATTTAATAGTTGACCGTTGCATTATAAACGAAGGAGATGGTCCGGGGTTGCGGTCATAAAAAGGCTAACTAGTGGTAAAACTATTTTATTGAAAGCCAACGTTTCGACCCCACTTTGCAGGTCTTCATCAGGGCTAGAACGGACAAGATACAAAAAGATAGAGAATTGTGACAATTACATAATATTTAGACATAATTTATAAACAATGTGAATAAGCTTATTAGAATTATAAACAGTAAGTACAATAAAATATGGACTAAGTAAGCTGAGTAACAAGATCCTAAACTAAAGTAAATAGATGCTAACAATTGTTGTAGTGTAATATATAATAAATGAAAATGTGAGTATAATTCTACAAAATCTAAAGGAGAAAAAAATAAAATTAGATACTTACAGGTGTGTTCCTCTAGGAGTTTCACTTAGAACTGGAAAGGCAGCGGTAAGGATTGCAGGTATAGGGGAAGTTAACATGTGTTTACTAAGTAAACATTGAAAAACCCAGGAATGTACAGTAACAGGAATGGAAAAATACTATATATATGAAATATTAAATTATAAATATACATATAAAATAGAGTTGAGAGATGTGAGAGGTATTTCATGATTCTAGATCAGAGTACAATGTGAATAAACCTAATAATTATTAGACCTCCTAATAATGAAAAACATTGACGGTTCTGTCTCTACTGACTGGTACACTAAACCCACATACTCAGGCAGACTAGTAAACTATTACTCCCAACACCCATATCACCAAATAATCAATACCGCCAAAAACCTTATTAGGGATGGGCCGTTTCGGACGGAAGGTTCGCGGAACAGTACGGGAACTTAACACATA
Organism: Nezara viridula; assembly: GCA_928085145.1. Taxonomy (NCBI): domain Eukaryota; kingdom Metazoa; phylum Arthropoda; class Insecta; order Hemiptera; family Pentatomidae; genus Nezara; species Nezara viridula. The sequence continues at coordinate 78,658,440 of OV725078.1, forward strand.
AATTAACGAACTCGTACCACAGTAAAGACATTGAAATTTACTTTTATTTTGAAATAAAAAGTTTCATTAGTATGAGTGGTCCTGTTCTCGTGAGAAAGTTAGTTTTTGGTTAAAAGTGATGATGCACCAAGCATGTGCTAACAATAAACTTTTGGAACAAATGGAGGCCCTTCAGGGGAGGATGTTAGTGGTTTTGGTTCAAGATACAAAAGCGTCCATCTTTTCTCGGACACTATGGACAATCATGTGGTAGCCATAAAGTGTGGGGGCAGTGTCATCATTTCCTGGAGAAAGACAGCATAAATCTATCAATGATTAAAGCAGGCCAAATCTAGGTCCACCGCTTGACTTAAGGAAGCAATAAGTGTTACCACACGGCCAGACCTCTTTTTGAGACAAAGGAATTAAGAATATTAGTAATGATGAATAACGAAAAAATAGTAATAATAATTATAGGTTTTTACACGTCCGCTAAATTTTTGAACCTCCATTCACAAAATGCCGCATAACTTGAACCTAAATTTAATGTATTTAGAATTTAAAAAAAAAAAGAATAATTTTTTTTGTTACATGCAAATGCCGAATTTCCCTCATGCGGACGAATATTACCAACCAAAAAATAGTTTTATTGCAGAATTATATTTAAATAAATAAAGATAAAAATAAACGAATTTATAATATGAAATTTAGTATAAATTAAAAAATCAAACCTGTAAAACTATAGTATAAATTTATTCAAAAATTTAAATTAAAAAAACAGCATTTTTTATTTTATCAGCTAATAGTCGAATACAGCATTCATTAATCAACATGGCAGCTTTTGAAAAAAGTCGTTCGCATGGAATCGAAGTGGCAACTGTACTCTATATTTCTTTGGCAATGATTAACAAATTATGGTAGTTTTTCTGCTGACCCAACCACCACTTAATAAGATCCTCTTTGTCGCCTAAAATATCCCCTTCTAATTACCTGTTTAATTCAATCATTTCCTTTTATTCAGGTGTTCCTTTCGGAGAATGTTTCTCTCGGGCTCTCACCAATTTTCCTAAAACGTCCAGTTCTTTTTTTTTACAATATATGTCTATATTTTTGTCGTTAGGATTAGGGATTAAGATTAATAAATTAAATTATATCGCCCACTTGGTGTACAAGTGCTTAAGGTAAGAATAGCCTAGGGTCTAAAGTCCAAAAGTGCCCTTCAAATTCTGGGACTTAAGTGGCCTATAACAGCCATTTCTACTTACTTTTATTCCTTATTGTTCTGTATTTCTCTCCATATATCTTCATTTTCCTCTGCCTCGATGATTTTTCTATCGTTTTAAATAGTAATATTATGTATATTTGCTTTATTAATTTCTACCTTGTTTGAAGTGTTGTTTGCAACGAAGATGGAACGGAACGAGAACTGGAACAAATTCTAGTGGTGGAACAATCCTTTCCGTTCCTTTCTGAATTGTATTCGGAATAGCTCATTTCCATTTGCTAATGGTTTATGGGCATGACAGCAGTTGATTCGCCAGGTGCGTGACATTTTAATAAATAAATAGTTAATCATAAATTTAAATTAATTAATTATTGATATTGCCCACTATATGTGTATATTATTATAATTTTTTTTTAAATTACACCCGTCCTTTCCGTTTCTGGCTTACGAGGGGAGTGGGTGTAGTTCTAGATGTATAACCAAACCGATTTTGACCAGAGTGTGAAGATGGTGATTCATTTATTTCATGCCACTAAATAAATTTCAACCCGCCATTATTCATTATTATTTTATAATATATATGTATTTCATTATTTGTATTTATTATTATTAATATATTATATGATGGTACATGTATTTTATTTATAGCTTTATATGACAGCTGAGGACCACTCGGATATCATTTGTTGGCTTTCCTATTTTCCCACATCTTCTCCCCATCTCCTTTCTTCGCTCTTCTGCCCAGCTCCTTCCTTCCTTTCTTTTCCCCTTGACTACAAGTACCTTCTACTTATCTATAATCTCTCTAAGCTTCTCCCTGTCTTGGTAGTCCTCTTCTCTCATCCATAGTCTCTTTATTTTTTTCTTTAATCTGATCCACTTGTCCGCTATATAGTTTTATATTTTCATCATGTAGCAATAAAACTTCAACCGTTTCTCTTTAAGGTATTTAGTTCTTTAATAACTTCGTATAACTCCTTGTTCTTTTTTTTTGGTCAGAATTCTTCTCCCATTTTCCTTGGCCCATGGGGATACATAATATATGATACTATACCATACCGCCGGTTTCACTATCGTCTTATTTAAGCCTTTCTGGAGAGGTTCTGCTTGTTGTATATGGTTTTTATCAATCAAATATTTCTGCTCAGCTTTAGGCCTCTAGTTTTTGTCGCTTGTCCGTTATTTCCATAGTAGTTCACGATCTCTCCCAGATACTCGAACTGCCAGCCAACCTGTTCTGGTATTTCCATGCCTTGTTATAATCTTTCCTTTTATTTCCATATTGTCGATAAATAAGAAGGTATTTTAATAAACACACACACACATATGTTATACATACTAATATATTTACATTAATGTGTGTATATTAATATATTGGTAAAAACTCGTATTGTATAAAAAAACCGCTGATTTACATGGTCTGTAATGCCAACAGAAAAAATAAATTTAAAAAATATGACCCTCTATCATGGAAGAGGAAACACCAATGTACTAATTGTAAGTTCTGGAATATCGTCACAATCGTCAACATAGCCTATTCATTAATATATACAGCTGAGTCCCAATAATCCGTTCTAGATGGGACCGGATCCCATCCTTACCACAGAAAGTCCGGATTATACGAAATTTTCTGTATATATTAATGAAGAATTGAAACTATGGCTTTTATTTCCCTAAACCAAGAATCTCCAAAATATGGAAACTATCTCCAAACTAAGGTTTGTTTAAGAATTCATATTGATATATTCTCCTGCTTTTAGCCTTTTTTTTTTTTTTTTTTTTTTTTTGGCTCATTCTCTGGATATTTATACGTCTTTATAGTATTTTAAATAAAATAGGTGGTATATTATGAAAATTCTTAAATTATGAAATAGAAAAGTTTAAAATAATACGATTGAAGGATGAACCAAAAAACGTCTTGTTTCGATTTTCGAAAAACCAATTATAGATAGTTATTAAATTATCATTACAGGAAATAAAAAAAAATTAATAAAAAAATAAATAAATAAATATATATATATATATATATATATATATATATATATATATATATATACACATATGTATATATATTATATAAATATATTTATGGCAATGCACAGGTAACATAGATGTCTGACTTTCAATGTTTTTGAACCCTCACTTATTCCTGTTAAACAAATCCGATGCTGACGACTTTATCTGGACAAACGTTAGCACTTCCTAGACAAAAGCTCTAAGCTTCCAATTAATTACAAAAGGCTCATAAACATGACTATAATAAGGCCTATTTGGACTTACTAAATTAAAGCTAAGTAAAATAATCAATGCTCCTTAGTTTGTCGTGGAGAGCGTGATGCCCGAGCACGTTGGACAGATTGCCGATCTAGGAGGACAGAAACAATTTTCAATATATGAGAAATGTAATATATCATCCATTTAAAGATAGTTGGTGATCTAAAAAGTGGCCCGAAGAAATTTCAAAGTTCGTTTGAAATCTCACAGTAGAGTACGGAAGATGGAGGTTTGGACGAGCAGGTCTTCAATTCCACCAGTTGACAGATAGTTCCAGTATTTATTTATAGTTTAAATTAATGCCTGTGTGCGTTATCTCTTAAGACTTTTTTTGATAATTCAGTTAATTTTGTTTATTTTTTACTGGATTAATTTAGGTTTAATGTTGGTTACAATCGCATATAAAAAATGGATTTGGTCAATTCTTTGAAGTACATAAATAACGCATGTATAGTCTATGAAACAACCTTCCCGGTATCCAGCCGCTACAATTTTTTTTCTTTTGTAGCATTTTTTATATTCTTTCAAAAAATAACACAGCACAATTTTTTTTTTTATTTTAGAAAACGTGAACTAAAATTTTGGAAGGCTGAATAATGTTTTAAGTATGTGTAAGAGAACATGGAGGCTGAATAATGTTTTTTGTTTGCTTCGAAAAACTAATGAGCGGAACGTAAAGGATTTTATATAGTAGGGGTGCTATAGATTGACGCAAATGAAATCATCCATAACGACCTTAATATTTGATGTTTCCGATTTGGCCCAATCCAGATACCTATTATTCGATAATAAACTTCAGACCTATCCGGACTACTGGATGGATAAAGTTAGAAATACGACCATAAGAGAAAAGATGGAATCTAAAAGAACAATCTTCTAATACTAGTGATGCGACTGGAAAAGTGGCACTGGGATCTCCTGGAGTCTTGCTTTGCCTTCCACATATGGGGGAAAAAGCCTGGCTCGGAGATTCCTGGGCGGATGTATATATTGTATATAGGTATGATTGTGTTTATAAGTTTCTATTTTATGTTATTGTTTACTTTTTTTTCTTTTTTTTCTTTTCTTCATCAGTATTATTTATTTACTTTTTATATTTATATTTATTTTATATTTTCTCGATTATTTATATATATTGTTTGAATGAGAACTGTTAGCCCTAATACTTATAGTCCTCCAGTGGATTATTGTATTATTATTCAATAAATAGATAAAAAAAAAAAGAACAATTCTGGAAGAGTTTGAGATAAATGGACATTTGAAAAGAATGCCGCCAGAAGGAAGACTACCCAAAGAAGCCCACTTATGGAAAACTAGGGAAAGAGGAAGACCAAGGAAGACATGGGATAACGAAGTGGAGGAATCCATGATGGATCTCTACGGGAAGAATGGACCTTTGATAGGATATTATGCAAAGAAGCCATCCAAGGTTTAGGTTAAGGAAACCCACTATTAGTGGAAACTTCTAATAAAAAGAAAAAAAAAAAGTTTTTGAACATACGTATATCGATATTTTTTAATCACAAGGCGTGGCTCGCAAGCCTTGGTGGAGTTCTCAAGTAGTTTGGAAATTTATGTATCGTTACATAAACTTTACAAATAATATTCATGATTCAAAAGAGAATTGGTACTTTTTCCAGCCCATTCAAGCAAGCGAATGATAACAAAACTGATAAACTTGTTTCTGTTCTGATGAAAATAAGAAACGATTTTTATAAGATGAAAAATAAGAAGAGTGATTAACTAATGTGGAACATCACTTGCGGAAATGGGACAAGGCAGGATACCACTAACGGACATCGCGGGGAGAAGCTAATGTGTTCTTGTCACGGAGGAAGAATGTTGGCCAACAATTTACTAAGAGACATCCCAAAAGTTTAGGAAACCACACGCGGGTGGAAGGACCTCAACTCGAATTCGAAAATGAAATAAATTTCAACTTTCCTTCTCTTTAAAGTTCTCTTTAACGGACTCTTAAATATTTATTTCTCATTTTATCCACCGACAATCCCTATATGCTCAGGATTTAAAAAAAAATTATAAGTGGAACTTTTGTGGAACAAAGTAAAAATTAATAATAAAAAAAAATAATTATTTTAGGTTATTTCAAATTAGACCTGTCTAGTATTTCTAATGAGATGTTTTTAAATACAAAATATTGTTTTTTTTTTTATTATTGACTAATATTATATTTTGTCTCAGGATAATTATAATAGAGGTAGTGTAGGTCATTCCAACTCTATGAATAATAAATAAAAATAAATTAAACAAAACGTCAGCAAAATAATACAAAAAATAAATAAATATATATAAACAAAAAACTATAAACAACAGAAAATATGAACTAAAATAAATTAAATTCAAAATAAAATACATTTTTTGTATATTCCACTTTAAGAAGTAAAACATAAAAAAGGTTGATTATAACTAAAAGTACTTTCTTTTTAAAATAAAAAAAGTTAGTTTTTTTAATGAAGCAAAATAAATTTCCGAATAGAGTAGGTTCCTTTTCAATGTGAGGCTTGTCGGTTCCATAGAGATCAAACCTTTTTAATGTCTATTGTAATAAATTATTAATAAGATTATCTTTGGTCATAATTTTTTCATGTATCCTCGGTAATCAACTGTTTTATATAATCTTCCTCTCCGGTTACCTCCATTATGTTTTTTAGATGGCTCGATGAGATGAATACTTGACCTCGAAAAAATGATACAGGGTATGAAAGAATAGAAACTGAAAAAAGAGATTAAAATTTAAAAAATGCGCCAATTCATCAGAAGTGATCCTATCCGACTACAACAAACGAAACATGTAAAAAAAAAACAATATATATATATATATATATATATAAAAGATAAAATAAAATAAGCCTCAGAAATTGAAAAAAGTGTAATGCTATATTACTTTTAACATTAAGAGTGGGGAGAAACCACTTTTTCTAACATGCTTCCGTTCTACCTCACACTATTAAGATCAATTTCTACGAAACAGAAAAATTTTATGATGGAAAATTTTCACTGAATTATTTAGACACTTCACAAAAAAATTCATACAAAAAAAAAATAGCTCGACTTCAAATTCCGAAATCATACTTTCCCTTACCGTAGTAGAATGACCCATGATCAGTGGATCAGCTGATGCGAAAGGACGTGTTTCTACATCGTCTCTCAGAATTTGTTTATTTTGCAGTGAAATCTTTGAGATTATTTATTCAAAACAAGTCAAGAATACATAACAACAATTGATATTTATTGTTTGTTATAAATTATAGGGTTATTTTTATTTTATTTTATTTTATTTTTTTTCATTTTTTTTCCCTTATATGCGATATCACAATCAGGCCATGTCTAGTAGAGCTTCTATCAAGAGAATTCGGCCGTTAGGCTCAACACCTTGTTCTTCGCCTGTCAAACAAAAGCCTCGTCAATGTCGTCAAACACCTGCAGTAACGCCTATTAGCTCCAGAGAAAATGAAACCCAGCCAGGAACATCATCAAAACCAACAATTGAAGAACTTCAGCATCAACCAGGTACATCTTCACAAGAGATAACCGAACAATCTCCGTTTTTCACCCCTAACCCCTATCAGGTGCTTCAGAATGATAAAGAAGTGATGGAATCCGCTTCAATACCAAGAGATCCCCGACCTCCACCCATATTCGTTAAAAACATAAACAATTTTCAGTTACTATGCTCACAACTGAACAAAATAACAGGCTCTGGAAGCTATTCATGTCTAAGCAGAACAAAGGACACGAAGATATCACCAGATACAGCTGAAACCTACAGAAAAATTGTGAAGTATCTAACGGAAACCAACGCGGATTTTCATACGTACCAATTACGGCAAGATCGAGCTTTGAGGGTAGTCATAAGAAATCTACACCCCTCAACACCAACCGAAGCAATAGAAGAAGAATTGAAAACTTCAGGTTTCATAGTGCGCCAGATTACAAATGTACAGAAGGAGAGTAAAGAACAGCCAGGAGTAAAAGTTCCTCTACCCTTATTTTTCGTAGATTTGGAGCCAAATCAAGGGATCGAAAAAATATACGAAATAAGAAGAATATACTACACAAGTGTTATAGTAGAGAAGCCATATCCTAAGAGGGAAATCGTACAGTGTCACAATTGCCAGGCATATGGCCATACCAGGACTTACTGCCATCATCTGCCGCGCTGTGTGAAATGTGGAGAGCAGCACAAATCCGGGGAGTGCACAAAACCGAAACGGGATCCTGCAGTTTGTGCATTGTGCCTTGAAGGACATCCAGCGAACTACAAAGGCTGTCAGATCTACAAGAATATTAAATCAAGATATCAAAAATCCCGGACCCAAGAAGAAGCAGAGGCATCAAGAAGAGAACCTAACGCATCAAGAAGAGGACCTTCAAAAAAAATTGACCCAACGGTGTCTTTTGCACACTTATTAGGAGGTAAGAATGATGTTACTTATTGTGAGACCCTGCCGCAACAACAACACATACCTCAAAATTCTCAACCCCACCCTCAACATCCTAATCAAACTTCACCTAATCAACAGTTTTATCAACACCAAATTCCCCGCATTCCTCCTCCCTCAAATACCACAGATCTCACCAGTTTACTTACATCTTTCCTCTCCGAATTCAGATCCCTTGTTACTCCTTTGATATCTCTTCTCACCAATCTTGTATCACATTTTATCCCTCCCGCGAAAAATCCTTAAATGACTTCCAATAAACCTTTATCCATTCTCCTTTGGAATGCGAATGGTGTTAGAAATCACACAAACGAACTAACTACATTATTACTTGACAAAAATATTGACGTGGCACTAATTACTGAAACTCGACTAACCACTAAACAGCACTTCAAAATACCACAATACCTGACATATCGTACTGACCACCCTGACGGAAAAGCACATGCCGGTACTGCTGTCATTGTACACCAATCCCTCTCCCATCACCTACTCCCGTTACCTACACATGATTTCCTACAGTCCACCGCTATCGTGATAAAAACCTTTTCCTTTCCGGTTACCCTTGCATCAGCGTATTGCCCTCCTAACCGATCCATATCCAATGCCCAATTCCGTTCTCTCCTCGACTCCTTAGGACATCACTTCATCTTGGGTGCAGACCTAAATGCCAAACATCAACAATGGGGTTCCAGAACCACGAATACTCGTGGCCGAACCCTGCTGTCTGCACTCAATTCCCAACATTTTCACCTCCTTTCCCCCAACTCTCCTACCTACTGGCCTACAGATCCCAACCGTAATCCTGATCTTCTTGATTTCTTTATCCACAGCGGCTTAAGTCCCCTCAATTGTTCCATTACACGTCTAAATGAACTTTCCTCTGACCATAGTCCTCTAATCCTTAATGTTTCACTTGAACCCGTTCCCAAACCTTCTCCACCGTCATTTATTAGGGGCCCAGTTAACTGGGACCTTTTCCGCCAAATCATCTCCGATAAAATTGATCTTAACATATCCCTCAAAACTCCCGATGACCTTGATAGTGCCGTAAATTCCTTTACTACCACAATCCAACAAGCCGCCTGGACTGCTTCCTTCCCAAAAGACTCCTCCAGAATTCCTAAAAAGACCATTCTACCCCAACACCTCCTTGACCTAATCCAAACCAAACGCCGTGCCAGATTATTGTGGCAACGTACCCGACATCCTACCGACCGCTGCTCCTATAATTATTACTGCAAAAAATTAAAACTGGAATTAGCCACCTTCAGATCACATTCCTTCAACTCCTACCTATCCTCCCTTTCTTCTCGCGACAATTCCCTTTGGAAAACCACTACCAAAATCTTAAATCCTCACCGCATTTCCCATCCCCTCCGACGAGATGATGGCTCCTGGGCAGCATCTGACGAAGATAAGGCTGAGGAGTTCGCCATTCACCTATCCAATACATTTATTTCACATCCGGAATCCCATCCTGCCCACACCGTAACAGTAGAAGAACTCCTTACATCTCCAATCCCACTTTCCTTGCCCCCAAAAGCTATTCATCCTTCCGAAGTGAAATTTCAATTAAAAAAATTAATCCCCCGTAAAGCTCCTGGACATGATCTCCTTACCCCTCAAATCCTTCGACAACTTCCATCCAAAGCAGTCATATTCCTTACATATATCTACAACTGTATCCTACGCACCACCCACTTTCCTCTGCTATGGAAACACTCCACTATTATCCTTTTCCAAAAACCAGGCAAACCTCCCAATATCTCAACATCCTATAGACCAATTAGCCTACTCCCAATCCTTTCAAAAATTTTTGAAAAGATCCTTTTGAAACGAATCCTACCCATTATAGAATCCCAAAATATTCCTTCCCATCAGTTTGGTTTTCGCTCCCAACATTCTACTGTTCAACAAGGACTCCGAGTTGTTGATCATATTTCCTCAGCCCTAGAAAACAAGGAATACTGTTCGGGTGCATTTCTGGACATTGCACAGGCATTTGACCGGGTATGGCACTCCGGACTGCTCTTCAAGCTTAAAATCCATTTACCTCAGTCCTTGTACCTAGTCCTCCGATCCTACCTCTCTGACCGCTCCTTCCGAGTTCGCTGTGGAACAGAATTTTCCAATATCTACTCCGTTAAAGCCGGTGTTCCCCAAGGCAGCGTCTTGGGTCCCGTGCTTTACATCCTCTTTACTGCTGACATCCCTGTTCATCCCGATACTTTTCTTGCAACATTCGCTGACGACACCGCAATCTTATCATCCAACTCTGATCCCAACATAGCATCCTTAAATCTCCAAAACCACCTCACCTTGATTGAGCACTGGTGTAATAACTGGCGCATTAAAGTTAATGAATCTAAATGCCAACATATTACCTTTACACTCCGACGCAGTTCCTGTCCACCAGTACACTTTAATTCCATCCAGCTTCCTTACTCAGACACAGTCCGGTATCTTGGCTTTCATTTAGACCGAAGACTAACGTGGAACCCACATACTAGACTCAAAAGACAAGAACTCAACCGACGATACGGCCAGCTATACAGACTACTAAACAGAAAATCCAAACTTTCTATTGAAAACAAATTACTTATCTACAAGACAATACTGAAACCTATATGGACATACGGACTTGAACTGTGGGGGACAGCAAAAGCTTCTAACATCAAACGTATTCAATCCTTTCAATCTAAAGTCCTTCGAACAATAGTTGATGCTCCGTTCTATGTAAATAACAAAATCCTACACCATGACCTTAATATCCCATTTGTCCTAGACCTTATTCCAGAAAAATTCTCCAAATTTCACCAAAACCTTACCTATCATCCAAATCCCCTTGCACAATCTCTATCCAGCACCACCCATCCTTACAATCCTCCTCGAAGGTTGAAGCGGCAGTGGCCCAGAGACCTTTTGTAAATAAGCATCTATTGGAGTTTTGGCAATGGCCAGATCCTCCACTCAAGCCCGAGTGTGTATGATTAGGTTAGTTCTTTTGTTTATATACATTTATTTTATTTTATTGTATTTATTTTTATTTTATTTTATTGTATTTATTATTATTAAGTTTCTGTATTATTTATTTTATTTTTTATTGTAAATAGAGTGTGAGTGTGCTTTCTCTGATCACTATTATAAATGTCCTTGATGTGACAGAATGTAATATTTCTAAATAAACAAATATATAATAAAGAAAAAAAAGTAGAATGACCGATCTATTATTCTGCATCACGATAAACTGAAAAACTGAACTCAAACATACAATGAAATCCCATACACCCCAATACATGATGAGCAATGCTTAGTTCTATTTTAGAGCTTTACGTTGAATAGAGTAAATGCTTTTCTATGTAAATTGGATAAACGCTTATGTCACATAAAAAGAGGAGTATTACTAAATTATGAGTGGATGCCTTAAAAAAAAAATAATAGTTACTAATTCCAAATTAGTAGCAAAATAATAAGGAATTAGAACATGAATATTAGGTTATTTATTGGAAAAATTCTAAAATACACAGCATTATGTCTTCAAAATCCAGCCAAAGAAAAACCCGTCAACGTTTCGTCAATTCAGGCATCAACAAGACAGAAAAACAGCTAAAAGAACATCACTCAGTGAAATCCAAATGCATACTTTATTTGCATAGAGTATGCATTTGGATTTCATGAAGTGAAGCTCTATCAGCTGTTTTTTCTGCTCTCATGATGCCTGAATTGGCGAAACGTTGACGGGCTGATCTTTGCCTTCGACATGGAGACATAAGGCTGTGTGTTATTTTCCAATAACAACGTAAAGTTACTAGTTCTGTTTTACTAATCCAAGATGGCGGTAGGTTTCAATATCACTTAGAGAAAGCTAGTTCTATACTCCCGAAAATACACGAATTTGTTCGAAAGAAGAGGTAGCAGATCGGCCTTCTTTTGTATCTGTTGATTATAATAAATCAACCGCCAGTTGAAGATGAAAAATGTTCACATAATTTGAAAAAATCGATAATAATTGTTATTTTACTGAGATGTAGTATTAAATTTAATTTAATATTAAAAATAATTTTGAAATAATAGTAAAATTAAGTATCGATTATTAATAATTTATAAAAATTATCATAACATCGAATAATTTTATAATAATATTTATTTAGATTTCATATTTGTTTTATATTTATGATTGAATATTTTAATGTAGGTGATAAAGCTGTCCTTGGAAGTAATGAAGTGGACATTTAGAAACTCGCTACGAGTTTGATAGCACATAGCACATCGGCTTACAAGTAAATGAAGACAAAACAAAATATATGGTAATAAACCAAAGATTCCACCCCAATAACAGGATCTGCGTAGAGAGAAAATCACTCCCGAGAGTAGAAAAAATCAAATACCTCGGCTTCACAATAACTTCAATAAATAACCAACTGGCAGAAATAGACCAGCGTATAACTAGCGCAAACAGAGCTTTCTTCTCCCTCTCAAAGGTATCCAAATGCCAAAAAATCTCAAGAAATCTCAAATTAAGGTTGTACAATGTTATGATAAAGTCAGTTCTAATATATGGCTGTGAGAGCTGGACATTAACCAGAACTCTGTGATTGTTAGAAAAAAAGTGTGGAAAGATTTGAGTGAAAAAATACTCCACACGATAACTAAAGAACTGCTTATAGAAACTGGCAAATCGATATCCCAGGATATGAAGTCACGGAGGTTAAGATGGGCATGTAGCTCGTAGCAATCTGTCTGTAAGCCTTTACGTAACAATGAATGCCTCAATAGAAGGCAAAAGACCAGGTGGAAGGGCGAAAAGCTGATGGATAGATGGAATCAACAAAGACGCAATAGAGCTGCTTGCAGATAAATGGAAAGAAATAGACAGGCAGAGCTGGAGCAGGTTTGTTAAGGCGGCAAAATATCTATATGGCATTTAATGCCAAAAAAAAAAAAATAATAATAATGTAGACAACGCCTCTCTTTCCGTCTGAAGGATTGGTCTTTGTGTATTTATTGACCTTAGTTTATTTTAAGTATATATTTTTAGTTAGTTATTATTCTTTTTAAATGATTTAATAGCTGTTTTATTTAAATAGACCAGTGTTCTGAGAGTAGTAAGTCCTCTGAGAGATTTTTTTAAATATAATCTTAGATGAAAATGTTATAAAATAAGATAATATTGTAAAATAAATTATTTTATTAAATAAGACTATAAAGGCCGAATACCTAACACATTTACTTATAAAATTTTCTTTCTTATTATCATCATTGAATATATTTTTTTTATTTCTTAAAGACATTTACAACTGTATTAAATAAATACATCTAGTAAATTAGAACATAATGTATATAATGACATGAAAAACACTTGCTGAGTAACTACCCAATGGTAGCACTCTATCATTGACTATAAAAATTGAAATAAATATAATTTGTAAGATTCCAATGCGATAATCACTCTCACCAATTTCATAATCTGATTATTAACTACGTATAACAAATATCATAACGCAATGGATTTTGGCAGTAATCAAAATCGTCTTACCGTATTATTTCATTATGCGATTTTTTTTTTTCATTCCACATTGCTCCGTATCAATCAGCGAGGAGGAGAATTTCAATTTTATTTAAACAGGCTTATTTTAATTACATATTTTATTATTACACGTATTTTCTTCGTATCAGTGGAGGATTTCAATTTAATTTTAATTACGTATTTTAATATTGTCTGTTTGAGGAAATCGAGGTATATCAACTTCTTTTTTTTTAGAGAAGGTATTATACTCATTACGCATTTCATTATTTCACATATCTGCACACGTATCTGGAAAATAAGAAATATAATCTGAACAACACGTGCAGTCATGTCAAGGCAGCCTTGTCGGATAAAACAAGATTGAGTGAAGGTTTATAAAAATAAAGTATTGCGTTGAATATTCAGACCTAAGAAGGACTAGTCAACTCAAGAACGTCGAACTGCTGGAATATTAGAAGGTTAATATAATTCAGTTGAGTGCATTGAGGCGAATAAAATGGGGCTTCAAATATTCCTGGGCTTTGTAATGAAAAAAATTACTAAAAGGCTATTATGAGCTGTGCCGACTGGGAGGCGTCCAAGGGGTAGACAGAAGAGAAAGTGGGGAGGGATAGCGGGAGGTATCTGTCGGTATTCGGTATGGAAGGAGAACCTTGGATGGAAGAATGTATACAGCGATTGATGGCATCGGCACCGAACCTTTGGGTTCGTAAAGTCTTGTTATTATTGCTATAATTAAAAGAAGACTTAGAAAAAACATCTGCTACAATATGTTTACTTCCATTTACCCATAATAAGCTTTAATAGAGCTTAGAAAGACTTTAGAAGTCAAGTAAAAATTAATAATTCATTATGAGCAGATAAAAAATTTAAAAACTGTGAGTGTAGCACTACCAATATAAATCGATACACAGAATCTACTGAACTATATGTTGTAGAGAAATTAGAAATAGAACGATACCAAGTAAAATGGGAGTCTGTAAAGACACTTTTCTTGAGCAACTTAAATTTACTTTTCCCGGAAAACTGTCTAATCGTGGTAATGCTCAACAAGGAAGGTTCGCCGTATTCGTTTAAACTGAAAATAACTCCTATAGATAACATCGTACCGCAGTAATAACTTTTAAAGTGCCAAAGGAACTATTTATGGTGTCAGAGCTTCCATGAAATTCAAAAAATAATTTTTGTATATTGCATAATTTTATGTTATTATATATAACCACAAAGAAAGGTAATTAATGATTAATTAACATACAACTAACATTTTACTCAACATTTTTTTCTGCTGGATTTTGAGACGTAGTAGATCTTTTGCCGCCTTAACTAGGCCTCTCCATCTCTGTCTATCTTGGGCTATTGCTTTCCAGCTATTTGTATACAGCTCTACTATCATCTTTGTCATACATACATACGTACATGATTTCGCTGCCGTAAATTTATTTTCTATTTAAGTGTTAATTGCAACTGCTTCAGTTAATATCAATTCAGAGACTAATATGTAGGACATCGGACAACGATAAATAAATTAGTTACCTAACACATTTCTCTAATTTTATCGGTAAAATATTGATTTTTAATGTTGTTTCGAGCCCTTAAAATCCGATCATGGAATAATGTTTGATTTCCTAAGAAAATTATTCGACATTATTATTATTTAATGGTGCTACAACCCACAAGGAGTCCTTTAATGGTTTTCCCCAGTTCTGTCTTCTTTGTACCGCTGCTCTCATTGCCAATCATATTTTGTATGTTAGTTGAGATTTTCCTTTATAATACCAAACAGATATTCCACACGATACACTACATGAAAAAATGAGTAATTTATTCATATTTTCAAATTCACTATTTTGAAAATGTAGATAGATAGATAGATAGATAGAAGGGTTTATTTGTTTAAAAAGTACATAATATCATACATTTTTTTTTTCATATAATTAAATGATTTATTGACATTGAACCTATGTTCGTCTATCGGAGTGTTCGCCTAGTTTATTCCTGGAGATATCTTATCTTTTAAGAATTCATAGTTTCAATATAACAAGATCCAAATTGAAATATTATCTACTTAATTAAAAAAATATTAATTTTAACTAAAACCTCTTCCTAAATATAAAAATATAAATATACCTACATAATCTACAAATATACATGAATATAAACTTAGATACCTCTCATTCTAAATTATATTTTCTCACCAACTCACATCTATAATTAGTGAATGTTCTTAAATACAAATAAAGATTTCTGTAGTGTGGGCCGATTATTATTTGCGATTTTCTTTTTCATCATCCTCTAACTGTACTAGAGATATCATACTTTTAGAAAAACCTCCTAGTTTAATAAACTTTAAGTCCATAACTATTAGGTTGAGTTTTATTACGATAAACGTTGAGATTAAGCTCAAGTTGAGTAAGAAAAATGACGTGATTTTATATCCCACGTTTTTAACAAAAATGATTACAATAAATTATTGAAAAGCTTTTATATCTTGGTTTTTAATTACCTGAGATGTATTTTGATAAACATAATTGTCTAAACACAACTTTTATTAAAAAAAAAAATTAAATAATGATTTTTAGATAATTCATCACCTAAAGTGATAATGAATTTTTTTTTATTAAGTCTCTATCACAGGAACTGATCCGTATTTAAAAGTAACGAAATAAATGTTTATTCCTTAAATTTACGTTTAAAATAAAAAATCTTCTGATTACTTCAATTTTTTCATGAAAACGTAAATATTATCATCAGGAATAGTTAAATATTTGGTTTATTTAGCACTTATTATTCAACAAAAACACGACTTACTTAAAAAATAAATCTGGTGTGTCCACTCACACGAATTTCCTACCTATTTCAGAAAAGTTTTTAGATCTTTACATACGTCCATTAAAAAACAAAAAAAAAACTGAATTAGATTTATTTTCCTGAAAATTGATCAAAGAAAAGATTTGAGTACGATTTATTTGATAAACTAAAGCAATGTGAACCGGCCAGGAAAATCAGTGTAAAAATTTCAATACCCTCTAATTTTGCTAATCAAAAACTTTTTGCCATAGACTAGTTTTGCTAAAAAATAATTTCTGTTAAAAGTAGAGGACATAGTGAAGCTTGTGTGATGCGGGCAACAGATTTTCATACTTTCACTTAGCCAGTTAGGCCCCAAAACATTTTAATTCATGTAAGAAAATTGAAAGAACAATTATTAGAACATTATAAGAAAATTTCAATAAAATCGTCTATAGAAAAAAATATTACGCATGGAGCACCCAATTTGTTGACACACAGGCATCAGCAGTCAAAACCCTAGAAAATAACAAAAACAAAACAACAAAACCAGTTCACTAATTCCCGAGAAAATCTTGGCACAGACATACATACAGACAGACAGACCAATGGCTAAAAATGTGTTTTTCGGACTCAGGGGCTTTGAAACCTATAGATCCGTCGAAAACGGCATATCGGAAATTTGACCTGATCGCAATACTTTCCTTATCTATTATAGGTAGGAAAGTAAAAACACATAATTTACATTTTCTATTTTTCTGGTAAAAATCGGCCCATATTAATATAAACTTTTTGTAGCACTTTGAGGTCTGCTATCATTAATAGTTTCCTTCACTTATGATATTTACAACTGCATTAGAAATAAAAATACATTCAATAAATGTGAACACAAAAGTATAATAACATGAAACCACTTGTTGAGAAACTATCCACTGGTAGCTCTCTAAAATTGTATTTACAAAAGGAGATCTCGAGGCCATCTTCTTTTCAGAAGCCTCGGAGGAAAAAAAAATATAGAAGTATTTATTTCAATTAGTTTACACAAAAGAAAAGAGCAATAAAACACAAATGGTTGAAATTTGCTATACATAACATTTTAAGGAAGTAGCTAATATTAATTATTAATAACTTAATATTAGTGAGAAAAAAATCATTAAGTAGTATATAACCATATTTTTTCCTATAGAAATTATTAAGGAATGAAAAACAACCGATCTAAGAAAATAATAACGAATGTCTTAAATAACTAATAGTTTTTTATTCGTTATTAAAGTAATTTTACTTTAATAATACCCAAGAGGTCTATAATTCATCATCATAATAAAAATTCATAAAATCTTCCTATGGGAAATCCGTTATATTCAGTGATAAAACTCGTGTTATCTTTATAAACGAATTTTATACGAGCTGCAATACAAGGGATCTTCTAAAATTATTAACAACACAGTATGTAATAGAGGTAGGAAGTTGTTTACCTTAATTGAGTTTCAACAGCAAGGAGTTATCAATAGATTAATTTCAACAGCGATATGAATCAATTTATAATTTACTCACTAACTACCAAAGTTAAAGGTAATTACCAGTTGATGAATGGGCGGGTAAACTTAAATAACTTATTGAATGAGTGTTCGTTATGGACGAATTCCAACACCAATTAATGAGTTGTTTACTCTAAGGTAAAATTAATGCTTTGTATTAAATGGTTGGTCTTGATGAATCCAATTGCACATAATCAAATTGAAAATAAATCGTCTGATCGTAACAGATAATTAATGTATCTATATACTTTTCTAAACAATTTCAACTTACCTCTTTTTTAATAAAATAAAAAAACATGTATAATTCCATACATATTTTTTTTTCAAAAAAATGTGAAATTATCAATAGTAAAATGTTGAAATGTTTTCTTGTAATCATCAATTGTAGATTAATAACTTTATAATAAGTGAACTTTTAAGTAATAAAACCTCCACCATATTTGTATGCTCATTTTCAATATTATTATTTTGTATTATAATAAAAATTATTATCATTAGGCATAAAAATAAAAAATGAATAATATTTTTTTAATTCATATTTTAATTTTTTTAATTTTATTATTATTTTGTAAAAAACAAAATGGAAAGAAATATATTATTAGAACTGATTCACCGAAAAAAAAATTAAAACATTAAAACAGCTATAAAATTTCTTAAAATCCATAGACTGTTAAATAAAATATAGAATTAAATATAATTTTTATTTTTATTTTCATTTATTTTTCATATGTTCTTAAATATCTTTCATATATTATTGTATTTATTTGTTATTGGTTTTCGATTATTGATTATTTTTTACTCTCTTCTGAGGAGTTACTGAGCTCAACATACAACCAAAATAACTGACTCAATGGCGTTGGTAACCCTAGAGTTTTACGCCTTAAGCCCAAGCCAAAAACAACAACCTCTATTACAAGGACAATTTTCATTTACTGGTACTGGAGAATATTTGTAAAAAAAAAACTCTTTATTTAGAAATACATCTCTTTAATGGACAAAAGATGAAGCACCATGGCAGTCCAGTATCCAAAAGTTTTACTGTGTAATCTTTATTAACATTCATAAATCGTAACTAAAATAATCTGGGCAGTATTAATTTCACCAAACCTTTGTTATTTCCACAATCATGGCAAAATTTTAGCCATTATCAAGCCATCTAAAAAAACTTATTGAACATTGATATTTTACAAGTTAACAATATTGAACTTAATTTAATTGAATATTGACGTTAATCATCTCTTTAATTTAGCATTAATTAAGTAATATCTAGAGTGGGATTGAGTCTGTAGAAAAGCATGTTGATGTTATATATAACATATATATATATATATATATATATATATATATATATATATATATATATATATATATATATATATATATATATATATATATATATATATATATGTTTTTAAGGTTTATTCAAGTCATTTTTTTATTTAATTAGTCCAACTAGTGATACTTACTAGTTTATTTTATATCTAGGAGGATATCTAGCTGGAGGATTATGTACTGTTTTTCAAGATTTCTTCTTCATTATGCCTAAAAATATATAATACTATTGTCGCAAATATTATTTCTCTCTTTATTGTGAATGGTTTTGTTATGTTAACTGGTAATTAATACCCTGATAATTAATTAATTATTTATCCCCATATAATTTTAGTTACTAAATCAGAATATCACTTTAAACACACACAAAAAAATTGAATTGGAAATCGTTTTAAAGAATTTCCTATATCCAGATTTCTGATCGATGAAAAAAAAAGTATATATATTTTATATATATATATATATATATATATATATAAAGTTTTAAAAGTTCAGATAACATTAATTTCGACTCCTTTATTACATACGCTATTCGAATAGGTATATTTGGTTTCATCAAGAAGGAACTACATACGGCCGTGGTGCGGGCATGTGTGCTCTAACCTTTATTAGTTACAAGCGATTAGAATGTTCTTAGATTTTATTTTTTTGTTATAAAATACAAGAAAAGTAATTTTAGGCCATTTTCGGAGGATTTTTGAACCTGTTCTTAGCGATCCCAAGTGCTGTCACAACCAACCATGGAATGGAGTCGGTTATGAAATTTTTTTTTTTGTAATTTGCTCATACGAGTTAACCATAGTATTTATGGATATTGTTTTAGTATTTATATGTAGTCAAATTTATACTTTGCTATAAAAACCAACTTTTTTCCAGCTAATTGGTATAGAAAAAGGAATTATGGGCAATGAAATGATAACTGTCACATCCGTACTCAGACTTCCTTACTCTTAATTTTTTTCTTATAAAAAACAAATGGGGCTCATGTTTACCATTAATACGAACCGGATGGATATGACTTTGAAAGAATTTGATAATCAAAAAATTGAGAAAAAATGTTCACAGGTTGAAGACAGATTTCCAGAAACGAGAGTTGTAACACAGTGAAGTATGACATATCTTTGTAAAGCTATAGATTTTAGAAAGACGAATATCCAACACAAGGTCGTAGAAGAGGAGGGGGGAGGTGAAAAGCTTATGAATTTTAATCGTTGTAGTAAATAATGTCTTATTTAATATAATGGAATGGGAAATAAACTAAATTTAATTTCCACTGAAAATATTACTCAATTGTTTAATATTGCTAAAACCAAAAATATGCAGTGCACAAACTGGCCATACATTATATTAATTGAGTTAGGTTTATATCTATAATTAAAAGTAATATTCCCAAGGCCTATAAGTCTGATAAATAATGCAAAATAATAAAAAAAAATCTTATCAAACTGCAAGTGAAAAAAACTTTTCGTTTTATTACGTAATTTGTTGAACATGAATTTATAAAATATAGACCTAATATTTTTATTTTACTTGATTTTAAAGCAATTGTATAAAGCTTAAATAGTATATTTTATTCATTTTTTTTAAATGTATACATTAATCTTAATTATAATAACTTTTTTTTTATTTATCTTTTTTATTGGAAAATAATACATTTTGCCACACTTAAGGGAACTGAGTACTAGAGCTGAGTGAGGCACATTCATTCCATATAAACAATACAATAAAAAAATATATATCTATACAACAAAGGCATAAACCAAAGAAATGTAACTTAGAGTTGAAATGAAATAAAATATAGGAATATGTAGCAAAAATAAATAAATTATAAGTAAAAGAAATAAATGAATAAATTAAAAAAAATAGATTAAAATAAAATATTCATGCTAAGAAAAAAAACAAAAAACAATCATACAACTATACTAAAATAATTGAAATAAAATTAAAAATAAAATAATTGAAATAGAAACTAATAGAATCGAAAATAACGTAAGAGACATGTACAAAAGTATAAACAGATCACGTAAATATGTAGGGCCCGTAACGTCTGGAATTAGGGATGATAATAACAATATTCTGACCGAACCGGTTGACATATTGAATAAGTTTAAGGACCACTTTGACAATATTTTAAGTACGGGAAATGATGGTCTGTGTCCTCCTTCTGAGTACCAGAGTGCTGAACCGTTAATAGAAGGACCAAGTAAAGAGGAAGTTGAGGTAGCTATCGGAAAATTAAAATCTTATAAAGCACCGGGAACCGATAATATTAATACTGAATTAATTAAGGCATGCGGGGAAGCTGGAGTTTCTAAAATGCATCGGTTGGTTAAAAAGATCTGGGTGAATGAGAAATTACCTGAGGAATGGAAAGAATCTATTCTTATTCCGATTCACAAAAAGGGCCCGAGGACGGATTGTAATAAATATCGCGGAATTTCCCTCCTTCCGGTATGTTATAAAATATTCACTTTAATCTTAACCAGTCGAATCACGGAATACGCCGAGGAAATTATCGGAGACTACCAATGGGGATTTAGACGGAATCGTTCAACTATTGATCAAATATTTTCTTTACGGCAAATATTAGATAAAAAATTGGAATACTACGGTATTGTTCTTCAGCTGTATATAGACTTTAAAAAGGCTTACGATTCTATTGACCGCCAGAAACTGTATAATATTCTAATCGAGCAGGGGATTCCAAAAAAACTAGTAAATCTAGTAAGGATGTGCTTGACGGAGACACTCAATAAAGTTAGAATCGGTAATAATCTGTCGGAAAAATTTTAGGTTCGTTCGGGATTCCCCATTTGAAGCAGGGGGATTCCCTTTCGCCTGTCCTATTCAATTTGGCACTGGAACATGCCATTAGGGAGGTAATGCGTACCGAGAAAGGGTTGGATCTGGTTGGGACAACATCCGTTCTGGGCTATGCTGATGATCTGGTACTGTTAAGCGAAGACGTTGAAACTATAAAACTAAATACGACAACGTTAATGAAAGCTGGTAAAAAACTAGGACTCGAAATTAACGTGGATAAAACAAAATATATGGTTAGCTGCAAAAATTGCGATACTACTGGTGATATCGATATAGACGGTAATATGTTTGAACAGGTACATAAATTTAGGTATCTAGGTTCTACGATATTTAGAAAAAACGAAATTGAAGAAGAGATTAAGGTTAGACTGAAGTCGGGAAATGCTTGTTATTTTTCTGTGACAAAACTACTCAGTTCGCGCCTCTTGTCCCGGAACTTAAAAATTAGAATCTATAAAACAATTATCTTGCCTACAGTTCTTTATGGATGCGAAACTTGGCCGCTTACATTAAGGGATGAGCAGCGTCTTAAGGTTTTTGAAAATAAATTATTGCGTAGAATATTCGGACCGAAGAAGGATGAGTTAACCGGAGAGTTCAGACGGTTACACAACGCCGAATTGCGTGAACTGTATCCGGGTAATATAATTGAGGTAATTTCATCGCGGCGAATCAAATGGGCTTGTACAGTTGTTGGGCTTAGTAAAGAGAGAATTCCTAAAAGGTTAATATTTGCTGTGCCGAATGGTAAGCTTCCGAGGGGTAGACCGAAGCGAACGTGGGAAGATTGCATTAAAGCCGATCTGAAGGGACTGGGTTTGGACGGCGAACGGTGGAGGGAGGTGTGTAATAAGCGATTGGTGGTGTCGGCATCGAACCTTCGGGTTCGCTAAGCCTTTTATTATTATTATTATTACAACTGCACTAATAAAAATCATAACGGACACCATGACTGCATGTTAATGGAACCAATTGCTGTCTGCGGTATGATATTTTTTTTTATACATACATCTTTTTATTGAGAAATAATAAATTTAGCCACACTTAAGGGCACTGGGTACTAAACCTGAGTGAGGCACATTCATATCAAATATACAAAACAATACAAAAAAAAAAAAAAAAAATACATCTATACAGGAAATGTAACTTAGAGTTAAAATTAAATAAAATACAGAAATTCGTAGTAAAATTAAATAAATTATAAGTGAAACAGATCTCCGAGTCCAGCCCTTTCCCCCATGTGTGAAGGACAAAGCGAGACTCTAAGAAATCCCAGCGCCTCTCTCTCAGCCATTACAGGTCGCCGGCATTACCAGTCCGGTGGAGACTGAGAGAGGGCACTAAAGTCACAAACACAGTATGATATTAATGTAATAAATATTATGAAATAATTCGCGAACTGTTTGTTGGAAAAAAGTACCTTAATATGCTCGTAACTGTTCCGGTTAAAATAAAGATTAAATTTTTTTCCCCCTTCCCTCTATACCATTTTTTCCATACACATTTAAATTGGTAATTGAGATAATTAAATTCCCATTTTATTTTAACTCTTTTTCTATTTTTTTTCTCTCTTACAATTATATTGTTTTTCAACAAAGTGTGTTTCGCGGCAGTTTTAATAATAATCTTTTCAGAGGTAATTTGTTTATTATAATGTATGCACAGCAGTACTCACAATTATTTTATTTTTTGCACCTACTAATTAATTTTTTTACGATAATAACTGTCATTATTAGAGACCGAATTTTAATGTTATTGCACATTTTGTTCGCTCAGGTGTAAAAACTTCAAACCCAACAATCTATCCGTTTCACGATCTGTATTTTGCACGTTGTAGCTTACAAGCTTTTTAGTTATTGTTGCATATTTACAATTTAAGGGCTAATTATCAATTTTAATAGTATAGAGTAAAATACATAAACCAAATTTTCTTTATTACATGGACCCACATAGGTATGTATGTAAATATTTATTTACATTTATTATGTATTATATTAGGTTTGTGGTTGAGAACAGAGGTGTCCAACCCATGGACGGCATAAACCTAAAAACAGTTTTTAATTTTTTGTTCTCTATTTTCTTATTCAAAATAACATTTCCAAGTTATCCTTATGGAAACAAAACATATTTTAGACTCGTATTGTTTAATAAATAACTGTTCAAGTACACACATTTTATTGTATAAATAATAGTATAATTTAGGATAACATTTTTTTTATTTTCTTTATTTGTTAATGATATTTACAACTGTATTAAAGAAATACATTTAGTGAATTTTAACATATGGATATAATGACATGGAAACACTTGTTGAGAAACTACCCAATGGTAGCACTCTAATGATATGTCTACATTAGGAGATCATAGGGATATCTTCTTTTCAGACGCTTCGGAGGTTTAGCAGAAATTAAAGAGAAAGCAATATTAGAAACGAGAGGGTTGGGATGATTCTGAAGTTTATTATGGAAGGACAGATAGGGAGCATTGAGGAATTTGGATTGTTTGGATTGATATTTGGATACTGGAGGAATTCGATGGTTTAGTGGAGTCCCATAGATCAACTCCGTAAGTCCAAATATGCCTTATTATAGCCATGTATATGAGTCTTTTGTAATTAATTGGAAGTTCAGAGCGTTTGCCTAGTAAGTGCTGAAGTAATCTGAAACGTCGAGCGGTTTCTTGCCGTTTCAGTCTGGTATGAGGATTACAAGTTAGACTTTTGTCCAGGTGAAGTCTTAGATAGCGGATTCGCTGGAAACTGTAGGGCAAGAATCATAGGTTTACGACGAAGGGAAAAGGTAATTTGGTGGAATTTATTTTAATTATCCAGTTTTGACACCATTCTTCAAGATTTATGAGATAACATTTTTAATAATTTAATTTAATGTAAGTGAATATAGTGACTTACAAAGCTCGTTACCCTCGCAGATGACATTCACCGTTCCAAAACATTTGTACATTTATTTCACGGAAATCAGGTCTCTAGTCATTATTATCATTAATATGTTGGTAATATCTTAATTAGAATATTATGTTATTTGAAATCGCCTTAACCACATAAATATTGTAAAATGGGGTTCCCCTGTACATAGTAAATAATTCCGGATAAAGGGCGAAATGGTTTAGTATTATCCTAAATTATAAATTTATTGCGGATGTCATGTCCGGGCTTCAGCTCACTCCAATATCAGAGATCTCGTACTTGCCATCATTGCCAATAAAGTTGGACGGAGAATAGAAATAAATGATGGAGCCAATGAGATGTTTCTTTATGACTCACGAGGAAAAGAAATAAATATGGTTGGTCTGCTCATAGATGACTCAGGAAAAAAACTATTTAATGTTCTCTTTCCATTTGAAATTGCGCTTTTAAACTCAACGGAAGAACAATTTATACTTGGATAACAGAAAAGTTTGTCAACAAGTTTTTTAAGAATGAAAATTGTCATGGAATCGTAGTGACAAAAGAATAAAATTCCAAAACAATCGTTACTTATTCCTAAATTATCTTCATGGTTGGTTTGTTAATCTTGAATGCGTCGCTATACCCATTATCAGATCCCGAGAAAACTTTGGTGTTATTGCGCGAAGGTTTCTTAATTATTACAACCAGTTTACAAGTTATGGCGCGCGATTTGTTTGATGAAATATTTCTCATAGCTCAGAAAACTTTTACTGTAGCATTTCATATCGTTTCAATTTTTGAAATCCATCCATTACGTCCAATAGCGTAATGGATGTGTGGGTACATGGATATTTTTATTAGGTATAATTGTTTGTACAGAAGAAAAAAAACATGTGAATTATATTTTACATTTAATGATTTTTTGTTCAATATTTGCTAAGGTATTTGAAATTAAAATAATAATACAATATACAAGGTGTGACGATTAAATAACAAGACTGATGTTGTATCGCCTTCAATATAGTACCTACCTCTACTATACAACGCTCCATGTGAATCTTCCATTGTCTGAAACAGTGCTGGGAGTCGTATTCTTCAACGAAATTAAAGCTTGTTCCTTTTAATGCAGATAAATAAATCGTGTGTTTTTATTTAGGGACCTAAAACAAAGCGCTAATCCGTGAAACTCCTACGAAAGCCAAAAAGCTTGAATGAGCAAATCAAAATTCTAACCAATGAAGATTGTTTTCTTTTCTGGATTTCATGGCATTCTGCACTTTCACTTTGTTCCTGAATGTCACTCTATTATTCAATATTACTACATTAACGAAAGCGGTACGCCTCTTGAAATAGCTGACATAAGATGACTTCCGGTAAGGGAAGATTCGCATGGACCGTTGTAGGGATAGAAGAAGGGTCTGTATTGAAGAGGATAATCAGTATATATATATGAAGTAAAAAAAAAAAAAAAAGTTGTACAGCACCAGTCTCTTTATTTAATAGATACACCTAATGGTTTCTTTTTTTTTATGATTTATATTATATTAACATATTAAAAATAGATTATACTTTTGGAACATTTGTACGGATCTAGTAATAGAATAGTTTTCGTGCTGTAGTATTATGAATTGCTATTCAGATTTACTGTTGCCAACCATTCTAATGATTTCAGTAGGTGTGCTATTCCAATTCAAACATTTGTAGTTCCCGATACAACTGGTATTTGCAACGTGAGAGGACTAAATAAAAAGAATCTATGATATTACATGGATAGCTGTAAGTGGTCTGGACAGAGCACAGTATAGCTTCCAGTGGATAAAAACCTGACTTTTTATTTTCTTATATTTAGCTTTAAACACTTTATTTAATGCCTTATACCATAATTTTGTTATTAATTTGTGTGGGTAGAAACTATTTTTTAGTATATTAAAAATTTGTTGCTTAAATTCTTTTATATATATATATTGTCTGTAATTTGAATCGCTTTATTAATCGAATTACTACGTACATTAATACCAACTACCGATAAGCTAAATATTTTAGAATCCAGTTATATAGCAATAAAGAAAAAAATGTGCTGAATTCAAAACATCCCATAACACTATTCACAAATAATGGCCATTAATAAAAATTCAAATAATAGTAAGTTAAATAAGGTAAGGTAACTTTAGTTACCAAATAGTTGAGATCATATAGAGGGTGCTGATAGTAAATCCTCAGTACTCAGTAAGATGTTGTTGGACAAAGAGGATTCCTATTCTCGAAGAAGAATGACATGAGACGAAGAACAAGAACTCTTTTCTTATCCTTTATGTTTTTAAATAGACAAAACTAATAAAAGGTACGATGTGATAATAATTGCATGACATTTTGAAAATTATGTAATACATATATTGTTAATGTTATTAATTAACTGTTAATTTATACTAATTGGAGTATTATAATTATAGAGATGAATGTGGTGCATGGACACCGAAAGCTTCTCTACAAATAAAGTTTTAAAATAAAAGAGAGACTGTCAATGGTAAAAAAATACTGAAGTTAATATAGACTTAAATCATGATTAACGAGAAAGTTTTTATAAAAGTGGAATATCCATAGTATGGTTGGATGATGATTTAAAAAATATAGAAAATAATTTATAATTTTTTTAAAACAGAACTTAGCTTAGTTTAGTCACTCAAACTTTCTCATTAAATGGTCTTAACGAAGGCTCGCTTTGTTTATATTTGAAATATGTGTTATATGTTTTACAGTAAAGGAATTGTTGATTACTTAATTAAACATTCCTTTAGTTATCACTCCCTATTCAACGAAAAACCTGTCTTAGTTAAAAAAACATCTAACTTTAATTTCTTACTTTTCTGCTAAATATTGTTTCGCTGTTTATATAAACTTTTTTGTTGCTATTAAGGTCTGCTATCACTTTTATTAAAATCCTTCTACTTACCGTTTTTATTTCATTTTTTTCCTCTGCCTCCATTTTGGGGACATAAGGCTGTATGACTGAAATATTTCCAATCACAACCTAACATTTAATTTCTATCTCTTAGTGAGTTTGTTACCAATTAATATTAATATAAATAGTATGTAATGCAATGATTGATACATAAAATCAAACAAATCATGTAATTTTCAAATTCGATAACATCTTTGTGGTCGTGGCAGGAAGGAAACTACTTGAAAACACGAATAAAGATTCATTTAGAAGACAATCTAATAAATGGAGAGTTTAAATGTTGAACGAAAGAATGGAAATATGCGCGAAGACGTAATTAGACGCTTTAGTCTTAGTTGGACCTTTATAAAATAAAATACAACGATAAGAAATTCAATGAGGAAATAAGAAGATGAAAAGGAAATAAAATTTCTGATAAGATTGGATTAAATTAGACTAGTTCATCAAGACTCATAAATATCACAAAAAGGATTAATCACTCCAAAGATTAAAATCATTTGATTATGATTATGAGCGAGGGACTTCCTTAGCAATTAGAGTTAGGAAGTTTCTGAGAGAGCAGCGAAAAATGGTTTAAATAAAATAATTCCAAAAAGCTACGATTAAGAATCCATTGGGAAAGATAGAACCGGGAGCTATACAAGTTTTTTTCATAAGTAAAATTGAACAGGGCGTGATTTGAATATTTAGGCTGGATCAGTAAAGAGTGGATGTGGATTGGTCTGGGGGAGAGGGGTGGGGGGCCGATAAGCTGTTTAGCCAATGAGCGTGCGATACTCCTCTCATGATTGCATCCCCTGACCACCGATATAGTCTTCCCTGGCTCAATTTGCCTTAGTGCCCTTCCATATACTCCATGACTTTCCCTCGTCGGGAAAGGATTCGTTATTTTCCGAGCTATATCCCATCGTAGATAGAAGATGGGAAGGGAGTAAGTATAGAGGATATTCAGTTCAGTATTATTTCAGTATAACTATTGTGTAAAAAATCCTTTTAAAATCATACAGGGAGATGGTTTGGATCATATATTGATAATAACCAATTGAGTTATCATGTATCGATTTTAACCTGAATATAACGAAATAAATTAATTTAATAATCTATCCCAAAAGACTAACATGGAACCCACATACCAGACTTAAAAGACAACAGCTTAACCGACGATATGGCCAACTAGATAAACTATTCAATAGAAAATCTCAACTTTCAGTTGAGAAGAAACTATTAATCTACAAGAAATCCCGAAACCTATCTGGACCAACGGACTCCATCTGTGGGAGACAGCAAAACTTTCCAACATGAAACGCATTCAATCATTCCAGTCTAAAGTTCTGCGAACAATGCTCGATGCTCTCTTTTATGTAACCAATAAAACTCTACGTAATGACCTTAATATCCTATTTGTACCAGACCTAATCCCAGACAAATTTTTCAAATTTTACCAAAACCTCACTCATCATCCTAATCCTGTAGCACAGTCTCTATCTAGCTCCAGTAATTCCTACAATCCTCCTCGCAGGTTTAAACGGCAGTGGCCCCGCGAGCTTTTGTAAATATGTATATATTGGAGTACTGGCATTGGCCAGATTCTTCACTCAAGTACTGAGCGTTTGTTGCTCCAGTGCCCTCCATCAGTCCCCACTGGCTTACGATACCAGTGACGCGGCTGGGATAGAAGCACTGGGATCTCCTGGAGTCCTGCTTTGGCTTCCATGTTTTGTGGACAAAGCTTGATTCAGAGTCCACTGGGCCAATGTAAATATTGTACATAGATGTGAATGTGCTTTATTTATTTTATTATCATTCGGTTTTAATCTGTTATTTTACTTATCTTGTATATTACTTTATCTTTTTATTTATAAATATTTTTTAAAGTTAATCGAAAACGTTTTCTTGTCGTTTCAATCTGGTATAAATGACATTTTTAAAATAAATATGATATGCCACATTGACGGGCAACAAGTATTAGGGCTACTAGTGTTTATTTATGCAAAACATTCATATTGAAATACAAAAAATATATAAAATAAATTATAGTTAACAATGATAATAGATAGTAATAAGATAAAAGAAATTAAAAATGTAGACTTCAAAAATAAAATTAAATACAGTAATACTTATGCACAATATTTACATTCGCCCACGAACTATGGTATGTCGTGCACATGTGTAAGGCAAAGCAGGACTATAGGAGATCCTAGTGCTACACTGTCAGCTGCGACATTGCTATCAATTTGAAATGACTAGAAATAAAAGTTAGCTTGTTGTTTCAAACTTTGCAGAAAAATATTACAATTCATATACGTACTTACATATTTTAACGCTAGTATACTGAAAAATAAATGAATAAATTTAATGGAATGTGGAACCGTAGAATTTTACTCGAACCATCAACCAATTTCAATTAAATAATTAACTCATTCATCTCTGAAATATATAGAACAAAGTACGGTAAGTCTCAATGAAAAGGCATTCAATTGATGCAGAAATAGAGCCTGGGGGAGGCATTATTTTCTCCAACCCCCTTTTTTCTTGATCAGAATTAAATTTATTTCCCGTTTCCCCTGTGCAGCTCACCTTATTTATAGTTGAACAGTAAATGGAGATAGAGTTTAAGTAATTATCCATTTAACAAAGCCTATTAATCTCATCTTTCACCTGATGATTCCTACGCCCTATAAATTTGGTAATTTTTTTTTTATTATTAGATTTGTTATGATAATTAATGTTTATCAAATAAGTTTAATGGGTAATAATACAATTTGCCACATTGAAGTGCAACAAATATCAGGGCTACAGGTTTTCATTCTTACAATACATACTTACAAAAGAGAAATAAATATAAATAATTTAAATGATAAAAAAATGATAAGATAAAAAAATATTAAATAAAAAATCTGGTGAGCTCAACACACACCTTTGACTTACCGCTAAACTTTTTAATATTTTTTATTTATTTATTTATTTATTAATGATATTTACAACTGTATTACAAGTAAAAATACATTCAGTAAATGTGTACAATAGAATATAATAACATGAAATCATTTGGTGAGAAACTACCCACTGGTAGCACTCTAAAAATGTATTTACAAAAGGAGATCTCGAGGCCATCTTCTTTTCAGACGCCTCGGAGGGTTGTCAGGTATCGAAAAGGAAGCAAGGTTAGAAACGAGAGGGTTAGGATGGTTCTGAAGTTTATTATGGAAGGAAAGGTATCTGGATTGGGCCAGGTCAGAAACATAAGGAACATTAAGGTCGTTATGGATAATTTTGTTTGTGACAAAGTAAGGAGCTGTGAGGATTTTACGAAGGATTTTGGATTGTAAGGATTGGATGCGAGAGGAATTCGATGGCTTAGTGGAGCCCCAGAGCTCAATTCCGTAAGTCCAAATAGGTCTTATTGTAGTCATGTATATGAGTCTTTTGTAATTGACTGGGAGCTTAGAGCGTTTGTCTAGTAAGTGCTGGAGTAGTCGGAAACGTCGAGCTGTTTCTTGTCGTTTCAGTCTGGTATGAGGATTCCAAGTTAGACGTCTGTCTAAGTGGAGTCCAAGGTATCGAATTTGTTCAACAGGGATAAGTGGGGTATTATTAAAGGATACTGTAGGACATGAGGACATAGGTTTACGACGAAGGGTAAACGTGATTTGATGGGATTTATTGGAATTTATTTTGATCCTCCAGTTTTGAAACCATTCTTCAAGGTTTGTGATGTGTGATTGAAGGGTTTGGGATGCAATTGTTGGGTCGTTATTAATTGATAGGACACATGTATCATCGGCATACGTGGTAATAACAGTGTTAGGATGGGTTGGGATATCAGCTGTATAAACTGTGTAAAGGATAGGACCTAGGATACTACCTTGAGGAACACCAGCGGACTGGGAAAAAAGTGATGAATAGGCATTATTATGATTTACTTTGAAGGATCTATCAGTTAGATAGGAACGGATAATGAGGAAGTATGTAGGGTGTAGGAATTTGTAAAGCAGTCCTGGGTGCCAGACTCGATCAAAAGCCTGTTCTACATCGAGAAAGACTCCCGTGCAGTACATTCCGCGCTCCAATGCAGAGGAGACAACATCCACCACACGATGGCATTGCTGGATAGTGGAATGGGATCTGAGGAATCCAAATTGATGATCTGGGATAATGTGATTAGAATCTAGGATGGGGTGCAGGCGTTTTAGGATGAGTTTTTCCAGGATTTTGCATAGGATGGGTAAAAGGGAGATAGGGCGATAAGAGGATGGGTTTTCTGGTGGCTTTTTGGGTTTATGTATCATTTTGATAATAGATAATTTCCAAGGGTTAGGAAAGTATGTGGTTCGCAGAACAGCATTATATATATACGTAAGGAATAGGATGGCTTTCCGAGGAAGCAGTTTTAGGATCTGGGATGTAATTAGGTCGTGTCCAGGAGCTTTTCGTGAAGGTAACCTTTGAATGATGTCGGATATTTCTGAAGGATGAAAGGCTTTAGGTGGAAGAGACATTTGGAGTGGGATATCCAGTTCTGCTTCAATACATTCAAGGTGATTTGGGTTGTGAATATCAGGGTGTGGATTAAAGGTTTTAAAGAGGTGATGAGCAAAGATTTGTGATTTTTCTTCATCGGATTTGGACCAGGTTTGAGCTTCAGTAAGAAGTGGATGATTACAGTCTTAAATTTCAGGAGCCTTTTAGTGGTGGTCCATAGTGATTTGTCGGTAGGTGTAAGTTTTTCAGTAAAGTTTAGTAAATTTTGAATCTTGTATTTTCTAATTTCAGATTTTAGTTTGTTAGTCAGTTGGGTATAGTGAGTTTTATCTGTTGGATATCTGGTTCTATGCCACTTCGATCTTGCTCTGCGTTTTTCCTTCAATAAGATACGAATATGCTGTGGCAAGTCAGTCTTTTGTGAATTGTTGAACTTATTGATAAAAGTGTTATTATTTATACTGTCTGTTATTGATGCTGTCAGTTTTTCAATGGCACCATTAATGTCCTCTTTTGTCTTTAGCGGAATTTTTAAGTCTAGTTTGTTTTCCAAATCTTCACGAAATTGGTCCCAGTTCACTCGTCCTGTGATCAATTTAGGAGGTGATGGTTTAGGAGCATAGCTCGAATGTAGTGAAAGTAGAACTGGACTATGGTCTGAAGAAAGGTCATCAAGGGATTTGATTATGGTTTGTGAGGAGGAGATCTGAGAAGTTATAAATATATCTAGAATATCGGGACGTTTTTTGAGGGATGTTGGCCAATAAGTAGGACTCATGGGCGAAAGGATTGAATAATTGTTGGAAGATGAAACACGTGATAGGATGTTACCGCGGGGGTTGGATGTTCGACAACCCCATCGTTGGTGTTTAGCATTGTAGTCCCCTCCAGCAATGAAGCGCGATCCGAGGGATTTGAATAAGGAATCAAGGAGGTTATAGGAGAGGGAATTACCAGGAGGACAGTATACAGCTGAGAATGTGAGATGGAAAGGGCGAGTTGAAAGGACTACGGAAGTTGATTGAATGGCATCAGTTGGAGTGGAAGGAATAAGGGAATGGGGTAATGATTTATGTATAAGGATGCAAGAACCGGCATGGGAGGTGTTGTCTGGGTGATCAGTTCTATAAGTGAAGTAGTCACGTATGTAGAAATGTATTCGTTTAGTGAAGTGAGTTTCAGTCAATAGAGCAATGTCAATGTGATTATTATGAAGAAATAAGTCAAGTTCGTCACGGTGGTTACTTAGTCCGTTAGCATTCCATAAAAGGATAGTTAGGGGCTTTGTGCTCATCGTTGGAAATTGAACGGAATTTCGGTCAGGATTCTGGTGAGAAGAGTGATAAGTGGTTTTATAGTATTTTGCAGGTCCAATAGGAAGGATGATAGAATGGAGGTTAGGTCGGATGGATGTTGATTGTGAATTGGATTCAGGATAGGTTCTTGTGGTGGATTAGGAGTGTTAGCTGAGGGCGGGATCCGTCGTTGTGCACGAGGTGGGTCTAGATTGGAAGGTACTTGTGCTGCACTTTTTTTCTGGGCGTTAGGATGGGACTGTTGAGGATGCTGCGGTGGTAATTTGACTCGTAAGGGTGTATGATGAGGGAGAATTTGCTGACGTGGAGGATGAGATTGGGGATTGTGAGATTGAGGTTTGCATTGGGAGATTTGAGGCGCCTGAATTTGAGGCTGCTGCTTCTTCATGGTGAATGGTGTGTTACTAAAGTCCTGCTGAGGTTGATCAATTTCTTTTGAAGTGGTCGCTAGCTGTGTATTTTGAGTAGACGTTTTTGGCAATTCAGGAAAATTTGACAGATTATCAATTTCAGGTAGATGGGTGACACTTTCTTGGTTCAGTTTTACGCTTTTCGAGGCAATGTTCTGAGCTCTCTGCTTATAAAAATGTTTATAAACTTTGCATCCTCTGTAGTTTGCTGGATGTTCTTCACCACAAAGGGCACATTTCGCAGGCAGGTCTCGAGGTCTCTGACAAGTGTCAGATGCGTGGGGGCCGGCACATTTCACGCACCTGGCCTGGTGATGACAATAAGTCTTTGTATGCCCCAAGTCTTGGCACTTAGTGCATTGCACTATTATAGGCTTTTGTCTAGGCTCTTCAAATTTAATGGTGGAATATATAAGCCTCTTCACTGGAAAATTTCGATGTTATTGCTGGCAGGCTCTAAATCGACGAAAAATAGTGGTAAAGGATATTTTTCCGTTGGGTGTAGTACGCATGATATGTGCCTAACATTATGACCTATTTCTTCTAGGCCACTTTTGATGAAAGATATTGGGGTGCTTGAGTGTAGTCCTCTTAACACCACTCGGTATGGCTTTTCTTGTCTTAATTGATAACAATGAAAATCATAGTTTTTGGACGTAAAGTAATTTATAAGTGCTTTGTAATTTTCTCGAGAGTTTGTGTTTATTTTGATATCATTAACTCTGGAGAAACAGCGGAAATTGGTCTGTCCAATCAGACCGGCTATTTCTTGACCAAATGTAATGAAATTATCGACTTTTGATATGAAAATAGGTGGCGGCTCGGGCTCAGAAAACTCTTGAGGCTCCGGAACCTTGCTTGGTATTTTATTAACGGGAACAGGATTATTGGTGTTAGTGGTGGTTGGTGCAGTTGGCTCTGATGTTATGGTAATTGATTTGCTTCTGGTTTGAGGTGGTGATATATTTTGCTCGGCTGATTGTTTAGTTTTAGTAGATTTACTTTGTTCAGTTGACTTTTTAGATTTATTTTGCTCTGCTAACTGTTTAGATTTAGCTGATTTATTTTTTTTCTTATTGGGTGAATTAGCTCCCGACCCAGGAGGAGTGTTTCGATGACGTTTTTGAAGTGTTCGTCTTTTTAAATACTGCGAATCTGTTTCGCTAACCTCAGAAAACGGCGTTTCGTCCTCCGAATCTTCACCTGACGAACTCTTATCTAAATTCATATCTTCCATATTATGATAAAAGAGAGAAAAAAAAATATATATTTACTCCTAAATATGATAATTAAAAAGATTGAAGATTACAAAATAAGCTATTAAAAAATAAACTATATACATAACTATAATCAGAAATAAAATAAAACATTTCTTAGAATAAATATTTAAATAAAAATAAAACAGTCTCTGGAAAAGAAAAAAAAAAGAAAGAAAAAAAATAATAAGGAAACGTAAATATAATGTCTTGGGTTCGAACTGAAGACCTGATGACTGAAGGAAGTTAGTAAACAGAGCCCCTGGCCGTGAACTTATCGGAGTATGATAAGGCACGTAAGGGAATTAACGGCCTCTCAATCTAACCAAATGAGCACCAATTTATCAATTGTTTATTGTTAATAAATAGTACCTCACCTGCGTGTACGTCAACGTAAAAGTGTAAAACTGTTTATTAACTCACTGTTGATTAAGTATTACACCACAACTTTGAATATTGAGCACATTACAAAGCAACAAATACAGAGCGACATTGAAGTTATACTGCACTTGCGGCCATGACACTTGCTACTTTTTTTAATATAAATTATTTTCTGGCCATGTTGGGCTATTATAAAACTTTTGAATTGCATTTTAAATCGAGCCAAAGCTAAAAAATTATACATGACAAATCATAAATACCATTAAAATAACAAAAGTCCTATTTATTATATCACTGGTTGATGATGGATTGTACTATTCGTTGATTATGGATTGTAAGACTATTGGTTATTAAACTCTTATTTTACATCGCAAAGTTTACTAAAATGGAATTTAGAGATTTGCATTGTTTGTCATAGACAGGTCAAAAGTTGTCCCACTAATTGTAAGTGGATACTGTTGGAATATCAAAAAAGGAAATTTCATCCAATTATTCACTAATTTAATTTTGTAAAAGGTTACATGATGATTTTTTTTTAATAAACGGACGATAGATACCTAAATCATTAAATATAATATCAGATATAGAGTTATTAAACTACAGTAAATATATTTAAGGTTATAAACGTATATCTATGAAATATTTTTATATTTCACTTCTTCTTTCGCACAAGTACAGAGAAATCGTAGTGGATACTGTTGGAATATCACAAAGGGGAGGTTCGTCAAATTATCCAATAATTTAGTTTTCTAAAAAGTTACATGGCACTATTTCGGAAAAAAAACGGAAGTTGATGCCTAATTATTTAAATATAATATCAGATGTTGAATTATTAAACTACAGTAAATGTATTTAAGGTTATAAACATATGCTGTATACATCCATGAAATGATTTTATATTTTAATTCTTTTTTCACACACAATGAAATAGTTTTTTTAACAATGTCATTGCTTTGATTAGGTGGATTTTAAATAGTTTTTTTTTAAACTTAAAAATATTTTAAAAGTTTACATTTATTAAATAAAGTTCATTTAATTTCCTAGAAAACATGTGATTTACGTTAAATATTATTAGTCTTCAAAATTATTATTTATAATTTGTTGCCACTCTCCGTCAACTTCTACAACTTTCTACATTATATATATATATATATATATATATATATATATATTTATTTATTTTAAATTCTCCGCTTTACAACGATATATTATATGTATACCTTCTGACTAGTATTTCCGGAGATTCATTTGCCGCATGAATAAGCATTTTTATTTTTTTCTCCTTTATTCAATTATCAAATTCTTTCAAAAGTTATATTTAGCATATTTTCGTAAATCTTAATAATGATATATAGTTAATTATTTAAAATAAACCATATTAAATGTATTTAGACGAAGACGCATGTGAATATTGGGCATTTAAGCCCTGTAAAGTGACATCAAAGGGGGTAAGAGCTAAATGATATTAAAGAACACTTAATTATACAATGGTACACTGAGTTTAATTAAAATCGTTAGAGCCGTTTGAGAAAATTATAAAAATATGTTTCACCGTTGATATAAAGTGGCACTTCCGGTTAGCCGATTTTAACGAAAAAGTTGCTGTCACATCTAACGCATATACCTATCTTAAATACTTAATATCAGTTTTTAGTCTACAAAGAAGGTACATTTTTGTCATGGGCTTGTTACAAAGTTTAAGGATTAAAATATGGCCACTGTCATTAGTGTATCAATTTTGTTTTTTAAGAAATTAAATAGAAAAAGTTTAAATTTTACAATAATCACAGAAATCCATTAAAAATACTTTTATTTTAGCGATGTTTCTCCTAAAATATGTTTCAAGCCTAGGATTAAACTTATTTATGGGAAACCATAGAGGCCTCTTGAACAGACTTGATGTTTTCATGTTTAGCCACAAATCATCTACTTCAGCACTTGGGGATAGTTTATCTTGTGGCAGTAAGTATTTTTAAGATATGTATGAATATTTTGAGTCCATAAGTTTCTCTAAAGTAATAAAAATATATAAAATTTAACGCTTATGTGTTATTATTGGGAAAAATCCAAACCACACAGTCTTATTTCTCCAAAATACTCCTATAATAATATACTAAGAGTATTCATTTGGATTTCATGGAGTGATGTTTCATTAGATGTTTTTCTGTCCTTTCTGTAAATAAAATTGTTAGCTCTTATTTTAAATGCCTGAAAAGTAGTCGAGGGAAAACATTAGAAAATCTCGGAATAGCCTTTTCAAGATGGTGTAGATAGCTTTACATGATTTAAGGATGTGCGTGGTTTGCAGTCATGGAGCAGTTGAAATTTACTCCTCAAAAAATGTTTTAAATGGTATCAAACTAATCTTTCAACGGTTGAAGCATCTTTTTAACATATAGAACAAAAATGTATTTATTAGCAGGAAACCACTGGCTTACAATACCAGTGACGAGGCTGATAGACAAACACTGGGATCTCCTGGACTCCTGCTTTGGCTTCCACAATTGGGGATAAAAGCTTGATTAAGAGTCCCCTGGGTCAATGTAAATATTGACATAGGTATGAATATGTTTTATTTATTTTATTATCTTTCGGCTTTAATTTGTTATTATACTTATCTTGTATAATACTTTATCTTTTTAATTTTTTTCTTACTTAGTTATTTATATTTAGTTTCCTTTCTTATGTACATATTGTGTGAATAAATACTATAGCCCTAGTACCAATGCCCTCCAGTGTGGCAGACTGTATTAATACTGAAAAAAAAATAGCAAGAAAACGTAATCGCTTTATCGCTGGAGTGTTTTTTTTTTTTTTTTAATAAATAGTAAAACTGAAATAACCAACTACCCGATATTATTTGTAGTGTACGAAAAGAAAAGAAACAAGTTAGAAATTTCAATTTAGTTGCCTGTAAGGATTGAAATTAATTTGTTACAGATGCCAATAGCAGTTCTATCCGGGAATAGGAGAAAATTAATTTTATCCTTACAATATTGAAAACCGTTATATTTATAGAAGTAGGTCAAACCAGCAAGCTTCTAACAGAAAAATCCGTTATATTAACGGTGATAACTGGTAATATTCCTGCTTTAAAATTAAAAAATAACTACCACAAAATAAAAAAGATCACCCCGACCTTCCGTGACAATATTATTTGCTCTTTTTTTCAGTTAAAGCAGTTTTCGATAAAGTATCACTACCTTCTGAAATTATCAATAATAATTAAATGTAAGTGGAATAAGGCTACTTTAAAAGTTAACGTATCAATTATTAAACTAAATCTGATAACTTATGTGTCAAAAATTATCGTATTTACTCAGAATACAAGTAACCTAAAATGTTTTATTGATATAATATTATATATATTTGTGTGACTTAAATTTAAAAAAAATAGTATATGTTGATTTACAATTATACTGTATTATATATTTTTTTCTTTGTTTTTCATAATAAAAGCTATTTTCATTCATTCATACATATTGAATATTATATAGCATGCTTTGTGGGTTTTCACTGCATGAAAATCCTTATCCTGCATATGACTATTACTTGCTTACAATGATGGCCACTGTTCATTGACAAACGTTAGCTTTAACAAGCATCCAAGGTTATTGTTACTGAAATATTTAAGTACAGATTATACTTAGATAAGTTCATTTTATATTCAACAAAATTTCTTCTTGGAAAATAAGTTGCTAGCATTGATCGCAGACGCAATAACAATAATATTGTGTAGTGGGTATTGTTATCTGCAGAGAAAGAAAAGGAAACCTCAGAAAAGAAGATGGTGAATGGTTTCTTTGAATAGGGCTAGAGGAAGGTAAGGTTTTCTCTTTTTTTTTTCTTTTTTTTTTGTATTTAGTATTAATTTCTATCCTTCAATTATATTTATTGAAAATTAGGATTTGTACTTTACAACAAAAACTACTATATTCTTTCTTTGTAATATGTTAATTTTTTAGTGTGAAAAGAACGTTCACTCCAATTCAGAAGAAAGGAACATTCACTTTTGTACTGAATTTTAATCCCTCGCTCAATCTCCACTGGATCCACTCAAGCCCATTGACGTGGTTGAGAGAGAAGTGCAGAGATCTTCTTAAATCATGCTTTTCCCTCTTCAGTTGTAGGCACTTTAGCTCGGAGTTCTCTCGCCAGATTGTAAATAGTGTATATAGGTATGTATGTGTTCTTTTTATTTATGTATTTTTAGGTTATTTTATTCTTCTTTATTGTATATATATATATATATATATATATATATATATATTATTTTTCTGTATAATTTATTTTATTTATTGTGCATAGATTGTGAATGTGATATCTGAACACTATTGTAAATGTCCTTTGAGACAGATTGTAATATTTTTCAATAAATAAGTTTTTAAAAAAATCGTATTTAAATATTTTCAACACTGATTTCTCTTTTGATGAAAAACGAGGCTCAATTATTTAATTGCTTTATATTCTCTTTTAATTTTTTTTTTTTTATTGTTCGTTCAAATAATCATCTAAAGTTTCTTTGTTTTGATGATTCTAAAACTTCATTAACAACAAAATTGTATTCGATATCTATTTCAATGGGGAATTTTTTGATATTGATATTGTTAAGGCGGTTACATTAACTTATTTTTATTATAAATTA
Organism: Nezara viridula; assembly: GCA_928085145.1. Lineage (NCBI taxonomy): Eukaryota > Metazoa > Arthropoda > Insecta > Hemiptera > Pentatomidae > Nezara > Nezara viridula. The sequence goes on from OV725078.1 coordinate 78,698,745, forward strand.
CAAATGGTTATTGTCATGGAAAAATATTTATTTTATTTTATTGTATATAGGTGTGAATGTGTTTTATATATTTCAATTTCATTTAGTTTCTCTTTTTTTTTTTTTTTTATCTATGTATCTTAGTTTTCTTATTTTACTTTCTACAACTCTTTTTCTTTTGTCTCTATTTTAGTTATCATTTGTATGTACGTATTGTGTGAATGTTTAATGTAGCCCTAATATTAATGCCTTCCAATGCAACAGTATGTATTCATTTTCAAATTAAAAAAAAATGTTTTATATTAATATCATTAAGTTTAAATCTAATTTCAATGAGTTGAGAGACAGTTTATTTATTTTAGTTATACATCCAATGTTTATATTTTAATGGATTAAAAGCTGGTAGATAGTGCCCCCACTATACCCTTCGTCTAGTCAGCCTACGAAAGCCACGAAAGTAGGAGCTACTAATATTTCGTAAGAGATCGAATATTATTTTTGAGCTGAATAATTCTATTAAAGAACTTCGCCATTACCGTTCTGGTAACATTAAAAAAAGTCTAAATTTTCATCACAACTTTGCTAGAGAAAATCTCTTCTAATTTCTTTTGGAAATTCAGTAATATAGTGTTTTTTGTTATTGTTAATAACATTTATTGGTACCAAATATCATACTATCAAAACATTTTATTTTTGCCCAATAATGTTAAAATTTCTTGTTTATTTTAATGAAGACAATTTTTCTTTTGTTGCTTTTTTATATAATATAATTTATGTCTTCCAGATTAATGTTAATTTTATTTAAATTTTCTGTAATCTCTCAATTCAGGATTTTAATTAATTTTTTTTCTCTCAAAATTTTATAATTAATTATATTTGCCTTTTTTTTCCTTCTCTATTTTTTTCTTCATGTTATTTTTATTAAATGATTGGCACCTTTTGAAAAGGGGCTGAGTCTATGTTGGCTTTATAACAGCGTTCGCTCCATCAGATATGACGTTTAGATTGACATTGATTTCATGTGATTGATAGTCTGTGATAGCAGACCTCAAAACCTACATAAAAGTAACCATAAACCATGATATCATTTCATACAGAGAACCAGGAAACTTAAATTTTGTAATTTTTTTTAAGTCAACCACGTTTTACGTAGAATAAAAAGGAAAAACGAAAAAAATGTTTAATTTATGTTACAATCCGTATCAAGCACCACCCATCTGTACAATCCCCTTCGTGAATGTAGAAATAGAAATAGAAATAGAAAAATAACTTTATTCTGGGACACAATCCCTTGAGAATAACAAATTAGAACAAAATTAAAATATTACATCTGGCCAAAACAAAATAAATCGAAAAAAAAGAAATAATGTAAAAAAAATATAAGGTAAAAACTCTATATACAAAACAAACTAAACTATATACAAAACCATTAATACTATGACAAGAAACTTAAAGCTATTTGCTCTTATAGACCAGTATACACTTTTCCGAAAAAAATAAAGAATTAAAAAATAAAAATATATCAAATTCTCTATTAAAATCCGCTCAAATGGTTAGCAAGTATCTGACTGTTTTTGTGATAGGAATTGGAATAGGAGGGATTTGAATGTGGATATGGAGGGGGAATGTCGAATTTTGATAGGGAGGGAATTCCAGAAATTGACAGAGCGAACAATAAAGGAATTTTGGAATGAGGCAGATCTGTGAGAAGGCATGTAAAGGTCAGAAGGTCGAGATCTTGTGGACAGGGAATGGACTGAGGATTTGAACTGGAGAAGGTTGTAGGCGTAAGAAGGACGATGGTTGTTGATGATTTGGTAGAGGAACGTACCTAGAAAGTATTGTCTTCGGAAGGAGGGGTAGAGCCACCTTAACTCAGTGTAGTGGTGAGAGACATGGGAGTACCTCGGGGCACCAATAACAAATCTTACGCAGCTATTCATTAATCTTTTCAGTCTATCACGGAGCTCCACCGAGAGGCCATCATACACCACACAGCTGTAGTCAAAGTGGGGAAGATGAGAGAGGAAATTAGGAGTCTACGGATATGTTGAGGTAGGAGATGGCGGAAACGATGAAATAGTTTAAGGGTAGAGATTGTCCGACGGAAAATGTGAGAAATATGGTTGGTCCAGGAGAGGGTTTGATCTATGAAAAATCCTAAATTTTTAACAGAGGAGTAGAAGGAAATTGGCTGGTCATTAAGGTGTAATACGGGAAAGTCAGTATGGGATCTAATGAGGGGCTTGGAACCAATGACGATGGCCTGAGTTTTGGTAGCATTTAACTTTAATCCATTTACATTTGCCCAGGCATTGATTCGATCAAGATCTTCTTGAATCTTGGCAAATGCCCCCAGTAACTCAGAGGGAGAAAAGGATAGGTAGATCTGGGAATCATCTGCATAAAGGTGATGGGAACAATGGAGAATTGATTTAGGTAGGTCGTTAATGTAGTAGCTAAAAAGGAGAGGAGATATACTTGAACCCTGGGCAACTCCAGAGGATAAAGAAAGGAAAGCAGATAGTGGTTGGTTGGGTATGGAGACTGCTTGGGTGCGTTGGGAGAGGAAAGATTGGAACCAAGAGATGGAACTATTGGAGAAAGATAATGATTTTAGTTTGTTGAAGAGGATGGAATGGTTGATGGAATCAAAAGGTTTGGAGAAGTCTAGAAGAATAAGGACAGTTAATTTTCTATCATCTATTGCAGATTGAATGTCGTTGGTCATTTTAATTAAGGCAGATTGTGTGGAATAGCCGGGACGGAAACCAGATTGGAGAGGATCAAATTGGTTGGAATTTTCGAGGAACTTGGAGACTTGGGATTGCACCAGTCTTTCAAGAGGCTTTGAGAGGTTAGAAAGAATTGAAATTGGACGGAAATCTTCGGGTGAGGATGGATTAGGCTTTTTATTTAAAGGAAGGACAATGGCTTTTTTCCAAGAGGTAGGGAATACTGAATTCTGAAGGGAGAAATTGTAGATAAAAAGGAGAGCTGGGAGGATTTCAGGTAGACATATTTTTATTAATTTGACAGGAATGCCGTCTGGCCCTATGGAATTGGTGTGGGATTTCATTAACGCGGTTAACAGGTCTGTGGGAGAAATGTCGGAAAAATAAAAGTTATTGTCGTTAAAGGATATCTCTGGAGCAAAGCCAGAAGAGGAAGGTAGAGAAGAGGTATTAGCGACAGATATAAAATAAGAGTTTAAATCATCGGAGGATACAGGATAGGCTGCGGTAGGGGATCTGGAAGGATTACCAATGGAAAGTTTACGAAGCAGTAGCCATTTCGATTTGATATCAGGAGCTGAGAAAGGGTTTCATGGAAGTAGGAAGCTTTCGCACGCCGGATCCTTGTCTGTGCCAAGTTGCGAAGCACCCTGAACGCTTGGTAGTCATCTGCAAGCCTCGTACGTCTAAAACGTCTTCGGGCAGCGTCGCGCCTCTTCTGCAGATCTTTGATTTCCTGACACATCCAAGGAGCTGTCCGGTGACGAAAGGTAGAGGTTTTGATTGTACTATCTGAACTATATTCATCTACTACTAATCTGTCCTTAACTTAGACAGATTGTAATATTTCTCAATAAAATGTTTTAAAAAAATGTTATGTACAACACATTACTCCATAGTAAATTAGATAAAATTTACATTAAATGGAAGTAAATTCCTACCGTCGTATTTCCTGGCATCTTTCCTCTTTCAAGTCATCCAATCCTACCGTCCCTCATACATCTCCGAGCTCCTTCAATTCAAATCCTCTGTTCGTTCCCGCAATACTCGTTCCCGGTCTTCTGATTTATACATAAGGGCCCACCGAACCGCTGCTTTCGACAAATCGTTCATTATCCGATCCTCATCTCTATGGAACTCCATCCCTTCCCATATCCGTCAATCTAATAGCCTTCCTACCTTTAAATCCCGCCTGTTCAATCATTTCTTATCCATCCAGTCCCCATAAAATCGTAAATAGATACTACTGAAAATATGTACATAAGTTATTAGTTCGTTCTTCACTATTTGTTCCCCAATTTTTGTTTATCTATTTTTTTTTCTCCTTTATTATCAACTGATCAAAATGGGAAAGCAACTTATATGTATATGTGTATATTTATATATATATATTATTTTTTTTAACCAAGACTGTTCAATTACTCTGTATTTTTATTTATATATCTCTGAGGCTCCTTAGCCCTCATTTCTGTCTTCCTGTATTATTCTAAAGGGACTCGTCCCAGAATAAATAAAGTATTATTATTATTATTATTATTATTAAATATTGTCTTTTTTTACAACTATTTAAAGAAGAAAATTAAGGGCAGTTTAGGGGAATAACTACTTAAGCAGTTAAACTACGGAAAGTACTGTTGACTTTTTATAATATCAAGGATTCTTCGCCATTTTTGTTTATAGCCCCTCAATTGTACTGAAGGTACTACAATTTTAGAAAAACTTCCTTATTTTATGAAATTTAAATCTATATTAACTAAGTCATTAAAATTTATATCGAATTAATATAAAGATTTTAATCAAAATCATTAGCGCCGATTTCGAGAAAATTGTATAAGCATTATATTTTGGCAGGTTAGTGTAAATAATATATAGGGTGTATAAAAAAAAAATTACCGTTTTCCAACCAAATAATTGTATTATTATTTCTTTGATATAAAATACGATTAATACTCAAATTATAGTCCATAGTTATTTACCGTCATCAGCCATCTGCTGGCCAATTGCTTGATCCCACGCTGGTACCATTCTTTGGGATGGCTGTCAAAGAACTCTTGGAAGGCAATCTCAACTTCCACAAAATTATCAAATTTTTTTCAGTTGAAGAAAATGGGCCATAGATCTACTAGCATTCCGATACACCCTATTAATACAAAGTATCTCTTACAATTACAAAAAAAGATTAAATTAAATTTCGACAAAATAATAATCAAAAGGTTTCTTGTTATATAATATAAAAAATTAAAATAATTACTCCTCCAGTATGTCACATAAAAAATAAGTAATATAATAAACAAAGAAAGATAGAAAAGTCAGCAGACAATAAAACACTACTCCAATAATTACTCCTTACTCCTCCAGTATGTCACATAAAAAATAAGTAATATAATAAACAAAGAAAGATAGGAAAGTCAGCAGACAATAAAACACACTAAACAACGTTTTTTAACACATAAGTAAGCTATCGTCTCTAGAATCTTCTTAGTTTTTTTTTATTTTAATTAATTATCATAGCACCAGATAATAGTGAAGTGCTGGGATCTTTTGGAGTCATGATTTGCATTTCACATGTGGAAGAGTCCTTTGGGCGAATGGAAACATTGGAAGAATATTAGATGAATATTATTTATGCATATATTTTTTAAAATTTATACTCAACTTTAATTTAATTTTTGTATCAACGGTTTTTGTAGACTTTTATTTGTAAAGCTCATATATTATCATTTTTTTATACATAGGTTAGATCATTCTTGCTGTATTTTATTTATTATTATTATTATTATTTTAATTGGTTTCTAATTATTTATATATTTTTTGTATATATTGTATGAATTGCTACTTACTTTTAAGACTAATACCTATTGCCCTTGGGTGAGGTATAATGTATTATTATACCATAAAAAATAATAATATAAAGTGGAGCTATTATGGAATGAGTAATAAAATATTCTTACGATTTTCAATTTTTTTTTATTTTTATGTTTCGGTCAATCCTTAGTTTTTTTTTTTTTTGGGACTAAATAGAGGGTGACGTAAAGCAAATGGCTATTAAACGTTGTTATAGTGAGTCATTTATATAAACATTAAGTCTATATCTTTAATTTCGTTTTAGTCAGTTAATTAGGTCAGCATAACATGGCTCGGTTAACATTGAAAATAAATATCTGCCATATATGTGGGGCCGTACATTAGGAAACATAAAATATTATCGCAGAATTAATTAGTGACTAATACTTTTACAAAAGTTTAAATATTTCTCCTGCTTGCTTATTTTGTCTTCTTCTGGAAAAGATAAATAACAGAATTGTAAACCCCACCTTGATTTTTATTTATTTTATGCTTCAGGTTATTTGTTCATAGCTGCCCCTTCATTTATAGACCGCTTAAAACCTGCAATTCTTAACGGTTATGCGGTATAATGTTAGTAGTTGTTGAAGGCGCATAGCATAATTAATGGTGAGGTCACAGTCATTTTGTCACCGATATCAATCAATTTTGTTGATTATTCTATATTAAAAAATACTAAAAAAATAAGAATTCTTTTTTAAGAAATAAAATATCTAAGTATAGTAGAGTTCCCATTAGTAATAGATAAAAACAGCTGTAGGTAATTTAATTTAAAAACGATAAATATTTCACAATATTTAAAAAAAAACACAAATCAATATGAAAATAATTAAAATAAAAATAAATACATAATTAATAATTGACAAATAAAAACATAATGTGAGGTACCTATTAAGCATTAAAATAATATATGACTGCTTTTGATAGTTCAGTTAACTAACATTCTTTTTCATTGAATTAATTTAGGTTCAATCAATTAAATGTTTATCACAATTGCATTTAAAAAATGACTACTTCCAAACCTTCGAAATACATAAAAAAACTTCCACAATTTATAAAATACCCTTCCCGGTATCCCACCACTACATTTGTTTTTTTAATTTTGTACCATTTTTTATATTGTTTCAATAAATCATCATCAAATTCTGCGTAGCTTTGTGCTAAGTAGTATTTTTTTAATTGTTTCATAAAACGAAAGAACAAAACGGCTGGGCTCATTTTTTTTTTAATGTTGTGGAAATCTCATGAATTATATAATATATCTTATAGAGGTTCGAAATACAATGTAGCCCTATTCACTAATAAAATTGATAAGCGTAGGAAAAATGCTCAGACATTAAAAATACGTTATAACTGAAGTATATTTTACTGATGTGATTACAACTACCAGTCTTCTCCAGACTTTGAGAACGAATTATTCTTGCATGGTTCGAAAAAAAAAAAAAAACCAATGAGTTGAAAAAAAAAGGTTAGAATATAGTTGGGGTGCCCAGAGAGAGGCTGTATGGCGCAAGTTATGCCATCAAAATTTTTGAGGTAGAAAGGGGATTAGTGATTTTTGAAGGGGGCAAATATTTACAAACTGTGTAGCCAAGGAAATAAAAGAGAAATTTAAATTGCAGTTAGGAAGCTATTATGAGCAACTTCAACCAGAGTGAGATTTCTGATAAGGTTGAGGAAATAGAAATTAATTTGAATACTTCCATTCTGATTTTCTTTTCATGATTGTTTTTATTTATTCCTTGAAATCATGATTTTAAATTTAAGTTTTCTTAAAAATTAAGTTTTCATGATAAATTAAATTTATATCGACTTAACTAAGACTAAGTATTATTTGTAATGGATACATGGCTTCCAATCGAAAGAAAATTTACTTTTCTTATAAAATGGATTTTGATTACCTCAAGTTATCGTTTTACAGTACAGTAACTGTATTACAGTCGACTATACATTAAGGGGCGATATTTCTGGGCAAAAAGTATTTTTCTAGAATATGCGGTTTTTATGACTCTTAATCAAGCTCTAATAACCAAATAGATTAATTGAAAACAGTTGTTTATGAATTCTTCCTTTGTGGAGAGAAGTAATATAAATAAAACAAATATTTTAAATATAGATATGGAGGTGGTTGACCGTAGATTTTAATTTCGGTAGAAGTTAGTCGGGGGTTTGATAAAAAAATACTATATTATATAATAGTATATTTCTTACATGGTCCAACGTTTCGACCTACGTTTTAAGTCTTCTTCTGGGCTATATAATATTAAAAAATATATTAGTTATTTAATTATATATAAACAATATATGTTAATTATAGAAAGTTACAGTATGTGTAGATGACTATTGACATTCAGTTCAATTCGGAAAGGTAATATACTTTAGATATCCTAATAATCTATTAAGATAATCTATTGTTTATATAAAATTAAATAAATCCTACAAGGTCAAAACATTAGATAATCTAATAAATATATACTAATATATTATATAAAATAGTATTTTTTGACCGCACCCCTGACTTACTTCTTCTGAAAATATTTTAAATACATTATTCATTAATAGAATCGATTTATATGGATGTATGTTAATTATGATATTATGTTTAATCTTGTTCTGATAAAACTGTGTCAGCTGGAAAATCATAACTTCTCAAAAAAAAAAAAAGAAAGGAAAATTTATTTAATTGATATTAGTTTATTGATTCCCTAGAAGTCAAGGCATCGATTTCTCTTTAGTTTACTTTATCCTAGATTCGCGACTATCAAGTGATAATTTTATTATAAATGAAGGTATTATTAATTAAAATAAAAGATAACATAGTAATTCAAATACATAAATGTCAAAAACTTTATTAAAAACAAAATGCATACATAAAAATATTCAATTATAAATAAATAAATTATTAATTATTCACTACATATACGATTTATTCGTAAAAGAAAAAAATTATAGGGATAAATACTTTTTTTTAGATACACTTCACTGGGATAAACTGTTCTTTATAAAGGTACAAATTGTTTGAAAAATAACTTTTTTTATTATACAAGATAGTTTATTTCTGAATCAAGACGGTGCTATCATCTATGATAAGAATGCATTCATCAGAAACTCTAAAATAAATATAAAACTTTTTTATCATTTTTCAGTTTTTTTTTAGATAATTAATAACCCAGAATAAATAAATAATTATGATATTATTACATTAGAAATAAAAATTTTAAACTATTTATTTTTGATTTCGGCCTGTCTTTCCAGTTAGCATCATATAAGACGGCACAGTTTGTTTTTTAAAAAAAATTTACTTTTATTTAAATTTTATGAGAGTGTACTTGCGCTCAATAGTTTTGCAGTTACAACTCTTTTTGAAAATTATTCTTATATTCTATTTAATTGATTATTATAGTTTAATATAAAGTTATTATAAGAGACCAATATCTCACAGAAACTATCTTCAACTTACTTCGTTTTCAAAGAAGTCTTCGGTTATTCTCCTTAAGAACTTTCACAAACATTTTAAAAAGAACGGACGCTAAAAATATAAAACTGTGCTTACCCTCTCGAAAAATAAGTGGAACTCTTTCTACTGACCTGAAATAGAAGAAGGTTTATTAAATAAACAGTAGAGCGTTGATAATTATAATGATATTTTAACACTAATTAATTTTATGTACTCATGCAAGATATAATGCCTACGTCCTGTATTTTAAATGTGGTTTAAGTTTCGAGGAATAGAAAAGAAAATATAATTTACGCTAGCAAACTGTGTTAAATTTTAATTCATTAGTAACATATATATATATATATCAAAGTACGAGTGAATCACAGTTTTATTTTATAAAAATAATGTTTCTTTTTTTACATACAGGGCGTCCCGTAAATAGAGGGCATTTTTTTGGAGTGATAGCAGATCTCAGGATACAAAAAGTTCCTAAAAATAATGGGCCAATTTTCAGCAGAAAAGTAGCAAATCCAAGTTTTGGTGTTTTATAAGTAAGTCATGTTTTTTTATTGAATAGAAAGCAATAACTAAAGAAATATTTAATTTAAGTAATTAATAATTGCTTCATTGTAGACAAGATGAAATTGACATTAAATGAACATATACTTTGTTATTGTTAAAACCATTTACACTTTACCGGCTTTTATCAACGATGTTGTATTTAGTTTTATTGTTTCATTTCATAGATATTGTTCCTCCCAGGTTCAAACCTTTTTTGGTATGTATCATACCTCATATGACATGTGAAATTAAATATGACATGTGAAACATATTTACCTTTTTTTAAGCCCGAACAAACCTAAAATTTCTTATATAAATAATAACCGATTCTGACTTTATTGAGTGTTTCTGTCAAGCACGTCCTGACTAAATTCACTAATTTCTTTGTGATCTCCTGCTCGATTAGAATATTATACAGCTTCTGGCGGTCAATGGAATCATAAGGCTTTTTGAAATCTATACAAAGTTGGTGAACAATACCTTTGTATTCAATTTTTTTCTGTAATATTTGTCGTAAAGAAAATCTTTGATCGTTAGTAGAACGATTCCTTCTAAATCCACATTGTTAGTGTCCGATTATTTAATTTAATGATTTTAGTAACAAAAGAAATTAAAAATAATCGTCAGTGAAAGTTACAGTATTGCCAAAACTTTTTAAAATCAACGTTTTATTCCCGTTTCAAGTATTACTTATCACTATTATCATTGTCTTTGAGGTATATTATTCAAAACAATTAGAAAAAAGAATATAATTCATAAATCTGTGATGAATGTCTGAAAATTTGGTCAAAAATTCATTACAAAATAAAAACATATTTCTTTTTAGTTCTAGATGCAGCAGCTGCAACACACCATTGACCATCGAGCACATCATGGAAAATTATCAGCGCTTATGTCCTTCAAGAATTTTACTAAGACTCCGGAGCTCCTGTCACGCCTTGGAACAGGAAAACCAAAAGAACTTGCTACAATATAAGGATAAAAATCTGTATAAAATGATTTAAATTATGTAATTATGCAACAGAAGCACGGTGCTTCTAACCTTTGTTGTATATAGCACCTTAAACCGTAAATAAATGGAAATGAATAAAAACATATTATATTTTTCTCTGAAACCACCGCCTTCACCTTCTGGAATAAAAGTCTATAGATAGTTTAAAATTTAATAATCTTATGATGAAAAGTGGGATGAAAAGTGTCCGTGACACTCTTTAAAGAGCTGAAGATAACTTAATAATATCAGGGGAATAATAAAACGTAGAGAGTAGATAAACATCTTTTGATTATTTTCCCAATGAATCTGCAATGACAGACGGAGCAAGGGCCTACTTTTCAACAACAATTAAGTTTCATTAATTGCTAGTTGACTTGGGAAAGTCCCAAGGACGTTTAGTCCTGGGAAAGTATCTCCAGATCGCTTTCGTTGATTAGTTTTCCGAGCCTAGTTCGTCGACCGTTAACTGTGACAAATGCCTCTTTTAAAAGGCCTTGCGGAGTATAATTGCCTATCGGATAAAAGAGAAGGGTTCTATATGTTATTGTCCGTTACTGCCTCTCCCTCCCTGGGACTCCGACCCCCCATTTTACTCCCTAATTGAAGATTATGAGATAACTCTACTACAAGCCACCGTTCATTATTCTTTCGTTCACATGGCTCAATTTTAATCGATGATTTAGTGTTGGTTTTAGGAATATTTACTGAATGTGAACAAACCCTTCCATATAGGGAAAATATTTCTTCTATAAAATAATGGAACGTCATGCCAATGGTAACAATAATACAATAGCAACACTCGTTATCGGTTTTCTGATTTATATCTAAAGCATTCATTGAACCGCAGCTTTCAACAAGGAAAATTCTTCTCTTTCTGTTTTCGTCGCTCCAATACCAATCCCACCTTTGGTACCCGCCTATGCAGTCACTTTCTATCCATAAAGTTCTAAAAAAACTGAAAATAGGGGTTTCTGTATTATAATTACATATATATATATATATATATAATTTATTATTTCGTTGTTAATTATTATTTCAACTTTTTTTTTTAAATTCTTCGATAAAAATATTAATGCTTGAAGTTAACTCGTAATTTATTTGCTATTTATTGAGGTTTTTCTAAAACATATGTTATAGTAGGGTTTTGGAATTGTTATGTAGTGCAGAAAACAAAGGTGAACGAAATTGACTTCTGACATCAAAAATAGCGTCGAGTGGCATATCAGGTACCTGGAACCTGCAAGGGCCCACCCCCTGTACCTGAACCGAAGGAAGGCTTAGGGTATAAACTACTAACGGGCTAAGTAACTGGTTACTCTTACGGTGTTACAGTAATTTTAAAGTAATATGGTAACGTTAAGAACCAATGAGAACCATTCTTGCCTCACCCTGAAAAGTTTTTATAAATTCTACCGAGAAGCAAGAAAAAGCGTCTTATGTGGAGATCCGGCGCTGAGGATAGGTCTTCTTACGTTTTCTTCCGGCTTGGGGACTGAAGCCTTGGCCCTACATACATCATGATGATCCTGGAAGAGCTTTGAACCATGACGAGATGACCACGGATCGGCAGATGCACAGATGGAATCTACCAACCACACCACTTTATATACAATAGATAAGTGTTATTCCCAACAATACATTTACCAATGTTAGAATATTTCATGGCAAAAATTCTCAAAACAGTCAATCTGAAATCATGCCTTCGCAGTTAATTATTGAATTCACTGATTCTTTTAACTATAATTTGTAATTCTTGTAAATATAATCTGTATATATTTTTTATCAAACATAGAAATAAATTAAGTTTTTTAGTAAAAGTTATTTTAATTCTGCCACCTATTTATATCATCATGATCACAGGCTATGTTTGTAATTAGAAAGCAGGATAAACACAAACCAGCCTTTGAGAAAAGAAATCCAATTAATTAATTCTGGGCCAATCAATTTATTATAGATCCAAATTTATTTTACTAATTAATTTTTATTAAACATTTCTGGGTAATTATCATCAATTAATATCCAGTGGCATCCCGAATAAACTCAAACACCCCAAAACATAGCATTTATAATATCATAACTTTTTGGGCGATAAAACATAGCATATTATTACTTCTACTTGTTTATTTTATGATTATTCTTTAGCTGTATAACTTTAATTTTTTTCTCATTTTTTTTTTTTTTTTGGAACGCTCTAGTAATAAGTGTTTAACTGACTGAGGTCTATTGTCACACTTTTGGCAGGTGTGCGCTTCTAGACCTTATGAAGGTATCCGTGTGTAAATTATGCGTTTGTATTGTTTGTATTATATTATATAAGGGACTTTTACTAGAATAAATAAAAACAAGTTATTATTACTATTAATTGAGAAGATTGGGAGGTACACCAGTGTTGAGTGCTGTCAGTATAGTTCCCTTGACACACCTGTTCTTCCCTAAATAATTTTTTTTTTCAGAGTTCATTATCAATTTTGCGTAAGCATTAGCAGTAAATCTTTCAGTTTATACACTATTGGCGAAAATGATTGATTTCCTGTTATAAAAAAAAAGTTGGTAGGTAGTGCTTCATGGTTTTGAATACTTACACTCAACCAAATATATAAGAGAGGAAGCTAACCGATACTATACAGTTGTTTTTATAATACTGAAGAGGATCACTTGTGTTCCTATACTGGATAGAAATTTTTTTTTTTTTTTTATTTCTTTATGACATTTACAACTGTATTACATAAATACATCAAGTAAATTTGGACATAATTGATATAATGACATGAATACACTTGCTGAGTAACTACCCAATGGTAGCACTCTAATGATATGACTATATTAGGAGATCACGGGGCCATCTTCTTTTCAGACGCCTCGGAGGGTTATCAGGAATTGAAGAGGAAGCAGGGTTAGAAACGAGAGGGTTGGGATGATTCTGAAGTTTATTATGGAAGGATAGGTATCTGGATTGGGCCAGATCTGAAACATAAGGAACATTAAGATCTTTATGGATAATTTTATTAGTGACAAAGTAAGGAGCATTGAGGATTTTACGAAGGATTTTGGATTGTAAGGATTGGATGCGAGAGGAATTCGATGGTTTAGTGGAGCCCTATAGCTCAACTCCGTAAGTCCAAATAGGTCTTATTATAGTCAAGTATATAAGTCTTTTGTAATCTATGGGAAGTTTAGAGCGTTTGTCTAGTAAGTGCTGAAGTAATCGGAAACGTCGAGCGGTTTCTTGTCGTTTCAGTCTAGTATGAGGATTCCAAGTTAGTCGTTTGTCCAGGTGGAGTCCTAGGTATCGGATTTGCTCAACAGGGATAAGTGGAGTGGATAGAAAATTTAAACGTCGAAAGTGAATAATTGTTTGACATATAGAAATTATAGAATTAATATATCATTTAGTATTAATTTTTTTTTTTCATGTACGGTATATTACAAATACAAGCAACAGTGATCAAGCTTTTAACGGTATCCGGAATCGAAAGATTTAAGACCTATCTACTTAGAGACGAACGGATACAAATCCTGCTGTCGTTCGAAAAATATTTAAGCATTTTGTAAAGGAAATAATAATCAGTAATGAATACAAATAATAATAATTTCGTTTATTCTAAATGTAGAGATTTTGAGATTAATTACAGCATTAAAAAAAATATATATATATTCTTTTCAGAACCTTTCGGAAATTCTATGAATATATCATGTCAATAAGTATATAGTTTTTATGTTATAATTGTACAAATTCAATCTTTCCCTTCCCATCAACACAAGATTCGCTCCACGACATCCAAACTCTTTTTAACAAAGCTAACATATTATTTTCGTTGCTAGTTGAGGTTTTTACTAGTTTGTATTCAATAATTAATGGAATTAAAGAAATAACAAAAAATGAAGAATATTTAGTTTAAATAGTTGCGGAGAGTATTTACAATATAAATACGAATTTTAAAGAATAAATGCATAGAGAAGGCGGAGTAAGATGGCGAATGGAGAAAGATGAAATTAAATAAAATAAAAAATATTTTCTGTATCTAAAACTCCGTACCACAAACTCATTGTATTCTAATTTATTTTACAACAATGTCTAAGTTTAGACAGATTCAAATAGATGTCGCGAGTTTTCCCTTACTCTTCCCACTGTGGGCCGGTCACAGAGCCTATAAATGCGGCTTCTGCATTTAAATATTTTTTTCTGTTTGTATACTTTAATAACAGTTTGTGGTTTCTTTCAGAGTTTTATATTTCTTGTTTTAGTAATTTGTTAATAAAGTTTGATAGAGGTTACCCTAAATGTGTAGCACACAAACGTAGAAACGTAGAAAACCATTTGCACAAGCTCGGCTATGTTTCCAGGCTCAATGTTTGGGTACCTCACTCTCTAACCGAAGTCAACTTGGCAATACGCATTTCAGTTTGTAATTCTACGGAATATGTACGGAATATATACGGACTAACGGCTATAAACTTTTGAAAAGTTTGGTAACAAGAGTTGAAAGATGGATATTTTACGATAGTATTTACAAAATTTTGGGGACCTTGTAGTGAGACTCCTAGAAGAATGTCAAAACCCGGATTGCATCCAAAGGAGATAATGCTTTCCACATGGTGGGATTTCAAGGGTGTTATTTTCTATGAGCTATTGTCCTCAGGAAAAACAATTGATTCAACTCTATACTGCTCAAATTTAACAAAATTGGATCAATCAATTAAAAATTATCGCCTAGAACAGGCAAATCGGAAGATAGTTGTGTTCCACCAAGACAATGCTAGGCCCCACAACTTATTGGTCACTAGCAATAAATTATTGAGCCTTGGATGGGACCTTTTGCCCCACCCTCCCTATTCACCAGACCTAGCTCCAAGTGACTACCACTTATTGCGGGATCTGCAGAACTGCATGAATGGAAAGAAATTCCAAAAGGAAGAGGATATAAAAAACCACTTGGATCAGTTTTTTAACAATAAACTGCAGACATTCTATGAACATGGCATTATGAAGTAAGTGGAAAGATGGGGAAAAAGTCATATTAAATAATTGTCAATATATTGTTGATTAAAATAAATTTTATATCTATAATACATTGAGTTTTATTTCACCCTGAAAACCGAAAGGACTTATTTGTCAGCCCAGTACAATAAATAAAAACAAATTGAACTGCAAAATAATATATCTAAAACTATATCTATATAAAAAACAAATAAAAGCTAATCATAATAACGACTTAAATACAAACATGATTTCATACAATAATACACCAATTAAACAGATAATTACTTAAAGATAAGCAAATTAAAGAAAAGAAAAGCACAGACATACATCCTGTTTAACTAGCACTGGATAATTGGGTCCATACAAATGTTGTTTCTGTTTCTCTATTTTTTTTTCCCATTCATTATAACCCTTTTTGACCTATTAATATATGATTATTTATAGTTCGGCAAGGTTGGATAAGATATTTTTAACATTTAGCCAGTAATATCGTGACGTAGAAGCCTATAGAAGTGGGCTGAAGTAGGAGGGCGTGAAAGCATTGATCATTAGGAGGAATTATTTTTTTCTTTGCGCACTTGAGAGCACTCGGAGTGCTCAGGTTTTAGCGGTCACCATTATTTGAGAAACTCACCCCTACCCGAGGTGTTCCGCTTAAAGTGGAAGGAAAAAACTTTAAAATGGGAGTACTGATAAATCAAACTGCCTGTTAGTGAAGTTGATTGCTTGACGTACTCGAGAATCGCCCATTACTTCACGCTTCAAGTTGATCTTAGATGGTGAGCTCTGGAAGAAAAAAAAAATAATAAAAAAAATATTCCTTTATAGTCATCAGATTTGTTTATGTGCCAAAACTATGCAGGTTGAACTATTTCTACGGAAAATGAAATAATTCTCAATGAAATTTGAAACATTTAGATGAAATAATTATTCTGATGAAGGTGGCAAAAGATAAATGCCATGATCTTCCGTGATCCGTGTAATGCCAACGGAAAAAATAATATAACTATATGAATGAACTAATGTGAACTTATTACAATAGACGAATTCATTAAAAAAACGCTTTAAGAAATTTCATATCCAGTTACTAACAGTTAAAACAGTAATTGTTTCAACATATTGACTCTTCAATATACAAGACATTCTAATGTAATTTATATTACGTATATATATATAATTTATCATTAGTTAATTAACAGTACTTAACAACATTTTTTGAACCCATTCATATCCCAAAAGATATGATACATAAAAATTACAAAACTTTTATTTAGTTACATCAACATATACATATTTTGTAACGTTTCGGCCTTTTTGGGCATTTTTAAACATTTCTGTTTTATACTACCTGTCCAAAAACTATCTGTTATTTATTTTATTTTTTTCAATCTTATATACTGAACACGCCAACCAACATCTCGCCCAATACATAAATACTATACATGCAAGAAATATTGTTTATTGGTAAAATCTTATTTGTTGTTAGCAAATACAATTTAAACAAATATGAATCGGATAAGAGCATATGAGTTTTTAAAAATTATTTTCTTTTGTTGAACCTAATTTTGGTTTATTCCTCTCAACTCATCCGGGACATACAATTGTAACTTATTTTACAACATTTAGCTGATAAATTCGGAATAGTTTAGGTCACATTACTCCGGATAAATAGGGTTTTACTATGAGTGGATAACTGGAATCAATGATAGCTACATTTTTTTTTATTTAATACTGCCTTCAATATATATTATCAGTTTATCATAAAAAAGTACAGTGATTATGGTCAGAAAGGGGATGGTTGATGGAAATTGGAAAGAATGACAAGGGATGCAGAACATAGGGTGAGCTTTTATTTATTACAAGATAGGGCAATGTGCAGCTGAGTGGCTGTCATGAGTTGGTTTATCGCTCGGCCAGATTTAAGGCCCCTACTGACAGCTCTCCGGTTTGAAATTCCCGAAATTCATTCCGCAAAAAACATTGAATAAACAGCATTTGTTGGCACGGAAATGAAAAAAAAACAAAAAAAAAACGGAATATATTAATACAAAAGAAATGCAATAAAGGAGTGAAAAAGATTTTTTTTTAATTAAAAAAATACGCATATC
This sequence comes from Nezara viridula, assembly GCA_928085145.1. Taxonomy (NCBI): domain Eukaryota; kingdom Metazoa; phylum Arthropoda; class Insecta; order Hemiptera; family Pentatomidae; genus Nezara; species Nezara viridula. The sequence goes on from OV725078.1 coordinate 78,716,386, forward strand.
TATAATATTATATTAAGTTGAACATTTTGTGTTCTTGAATGTGCCATTTTTTTAAACTACGATTCGGGTTTTAAAAATAATTAGTTTTCTTGACAAATCCTTTTTATGTCTTCTTTTGGAGAGAGAAACACTTTATTTCCATATAAAATATAAAAGGTTGCTGACCAATTATATTGGGCTGCTATATACACAGCATATTCGTTAATATGTATTACAATATATACTTATATATTCTATCCCTCCCTATGTCAAACATACACAATCAATTTCCTCACTTAAATCCCTCCTTTCTAAGCACCTACTCTTTTTCCAATTTGACTGATCACAAAATGTACATAAGAGAACTTCTTAAGTTCCCCCAATATCTATTTTGTTATTACTTATGTTATTTTATTTTCCTATGTTTATTCTACTGTATATATGCATCTGAATGTTTTTTCTTTCTTTATTTTTATTTTATTTATGTATTATATTGTAAATATTTAATTTAATGTATGGCCACACGGGATTTTTTTCTGTATTTGTAACATGTTCTAAAGGGACAACAGTCCCTGGGTAATAAAAAATATTTTAATTTCATTTTTCAATTCTTTAAATGATATCATTCTTGCAGAAGGTTTTAACTTCATGAGCCATTTTCAGGTTTGAACTATTAATATAATATAATATTATATATATATATATATATATATATATATATATATATATATATATATATATATATATACACATAATTTTTATTTATTGAATAACAATACAATCTGCCACATCCAAGGGCAATAGGTAATAGTGCTAAAGGTGTCCATTCATGCCATATATCCTAAAAAACATTTGTAGACCATATATTTGCTCCTAATTGTCCCATTTTAACGATTTTTTTAAATTAATTTTTTTTTTGTATATATTTTTTTAATAAATTCTCTAAACTTTTAAATAACCAATACCTATTAACTTTTAAAAACATTATCAACAAAAATGTCAACAAAAATCAAACAAAAATCCAGCTTCTTTTTGTTGAAGTATTTTATATAGATAAATTTAAAGGGCATCCAGAAGATGACTTTGGATAAGTTTCATTGAAATCGGTACATTCTTTTAGGCACTACAGTCTATATGGTTTTTCGGTCATCATCTTGAAAGGGAAAGGCGGATAGAAATGCCGATTAAGGAGGATCATCCTCGGGTGACCTATTATTTTTAAATCCAAATTTTAAAAATAATCAGTTTAGTAGTTTCGGAGAAAATTCGCGGACGGCGGACGGCAGACGAACAAAAAAATGTTTATTCGTTTTTCGAATTTTACGTAAACTCCTCAAATTTTCAGAGGGGTTAAGTTTTTGAATTTTTTTTTTCACAATGGTTCATTATTGAGAATAATAAACCAAAATTTTCCACTATACAACAAGGCTTGAGCTAATGATCTGAATTGACAAATATTCCGAAGGTTTTAAACTATAAGGCATATTCAAAGTTTTCTTTGTAAGATACAGCTGTGATTGATCAATTAAAGTTTGATGGTGAAATGTTTACCATCTGTTAATTTTTACATTTATAATCATATTTTTAAAATCAAATTGTTAAGGTAAATGTACCAGTAACACTTTTAAATGCATATTAATGAACATTGTTACACCTTTAGAGATTTTAAGTGCAATTAGGTTTTAAGGCTGGCACATTCAGAAAATTGATATCTGATCTACAGCTTGCCTAATACTTGTACCACCTAATGATGTGTGTCCCTTAGGATATAGCAATGTTATTGTTAAGTATTTATATTTTCTTATAATAAATCAAATGACTAAATGTCAATTCCATACATAAAATTAAAAATGTCGTTTTAATATTATTTAAATGTATATTAGGAGTGAAAAGAATGATTATTTCATTGAAAATACGCTTTAGGATTTCATTATATGAAAGTAACTTTGAAAAACAGAACTGCGTTTGATAACAAAATATGTAATAATTTTAACGTTTAATACAAATTTTACATCATCACATCCAATTTACGCACTTGATAGGAATGAGTAATAGAGCACATTAAACTGTCGAAGTTATCTCTTTACGCTACGGTCTTCATGTTCGATTATGTCGGAGGGTGGCCATAAATAAAAAAAAAATGTCAGCCATAAAATACAGTTCATTGTATCAGTACCATTTTACGTAGGGATGACCGAGCACATAAAACTCAAAGGGTCGGTTGTAAATCAGAGACCAGTCCAGCTCACCTTAAGAATATCGATGATACTAAAATTGAACCATGGCATCATGTCAATCAACCAGCCCGCAGAACAAAGAAGGCAAAGATGGTTCCGGTAACCAACCTTCTCGACATTGCCAGATTTATAAGGCACTAGCGCAAGTCGCAAAGATATAAATCTTTTGGCTCAAGGGACCGGAAATATTGGAGCTAGCTTTCCGCTTCAGTTTCGACCCCCCTCCCCACCTCCCTCGACCCTATCAAAGTCCCATCTGTGTAACGGACTGGTACTGCTACGTCGGTCTCGGGTTCGGGTGACTGGGTTTCGGATTTGTGTCCGATCAGCGCAGTAGATCAACTCAGTCCGGTTCTCCATTGTAGTATGACATGAATCATGAGAATTATAAGTCATTCTTTAACCCTTTATGGTCCAGTAGTTACCTAAAAATACTCTTCATTGATTCTTTCTTTGGGCCACGGTGAACACCGGGGATTTAAACGGTTTTCAAGTAACCTTTATACCCTGAGAAGCTTTTTTCATAACTTGGTTTCGTCATTATTCATTTTTTTTATTGTAGGTGGAATGCATGCATTTCATATGTTAAGAAATACTAGCGATAATTAGATTATGATTAATGAATTTTAATATTTAACTTTTAATGAGTATTAATAGTCCTCCACACAGAAGGGCATTGGTACTAGGGCTACTGTCGAAGTTATCTCTTTACGCTACGGTCTTCATGTTCGATTATGTCGGAGGGTGGCCATAAATAAAAAAAAAATGTCAGCCATAAAATACAGTTCATTGTATCAGTACCATTTTACGTAGGGATGACCGAGCACATAAAACTCAAAGGGTCGGTTGTAAATCAGAGACCAGTCCAGCTCACCTTAAGAATATCGATGATACTAAAATTGAACCATGGCATCATGTCAATCAACCAGCCCGCAGAACAAAGAAGGCAAAGATGGTTCCGGTAACCAACCTTCTCGACATTGCCAGATTTATAAGGCACTAGCGCAAGTCGCAAAGATATAAATCTTTTGGCTCAAGGGACCGGAAATATTGGAGCTAGCTTTCCGCTTCAGTTTCGACCCCCCTCCCCACCCTCCCTCGACCCTATCAAAGTCCCATCTGTGTAACGGACTGGTACTGCTACGTCGGTCTCGGGTTCGGGTGACTGGGTTTCGGATTTGTGTCCGATCAGCGCAGTAGATCAACTCAGTCCGGTTCTCCATTGTAGTATGACATGAATCATGAGAATTATAAGTCATTCTTTAACCCTTTATGGTCCAGTAGTTACCTAAAAATACTCTTCATTGATTCTGTCTTTGGGCCACGGTGAACACCGGGGACTTAAACGGTTTTCAAGTAACCTTTATACCCTGAGAAGCTTTTTTCATAACTTGGTTTCGTCATTATTCATTTTTTTTATTGTAGGTGGAATGCATGCATTTCATATGTTAAGAAATACTAGCGATAATTAGATTATGATTAATGAATTTTAATATTTAACTTTTAATGAGTATTAATAGTCCTCCACACAGAAGGGCATTGGTACTAGGGCTACAGTATTCATTCACACAATATGTACATAAGAAAGGAAAATAAAAAAAAATAACAAAGTAAGAAGAGAAAGAAAAAAAAAAGAAGATGTATATGTATAAATGAAAAGATAAAGTGAAATATACAAAATAAGTAAAATAACAGATTAAAGCCGAATGATGATAAAATAAATAAAACACATTCACACCTATGTACAATGATGAATAATTTAAATGAACGAATATGAAATATTGACAAAAATATGTCCTCAGTTACAGTAGTGGATCCAGGAATTAATTTTTTTTTTTTTGGAGGAGGGGGGTTTTCTATTTTATTTTTTAAATAACGGCAATTACTCGGGAAGAAAAAGAAAAAAAATCTTTGTTAAATGATGTTTAAGTTGTTCTTGAAGGGGAAAAACAGAAAAAAAAAAATGATAAATACAGGTACAATAATGCTTTTAGAGATAAATTTCTCAAGATCAGGTATAGAAGCAAGTGATTATAATTTTAAAAATCATATATCTTGTGACAATTTCAGTATTTAGACGTTACGCATAAAGAAATATGGAACAATAAATAATAATAATAATTACATAATGATAATAAATAAATAATAAATTTTTTATATTTCGGGAGGAAAGGGGAGGGGGAGTAACTCAACCTGAATGCCCCCGTATATCGGCTAGTGCTCAGGTTCGAAGATAGTCACATTTCACATTGCTATAATTTAGTTTTATTTATATTATTTTTATGTTTAATTTATTTTTATTTATTGTACATTGGGCGTGAATGTGCTCTCTGAACACTATTATAAATTTCCTTTGTGACGATTGAAATATTTCTCAATAAACACTAAAAAAATCTCACTATAATCATTGTCTATGTGACAGTATACTGTATTATCCAATAAGTAAAAAGTCGCGCTCTAATCGTTAGTCCATGAAATTTACACCATTGATTGAAATTTACATTAAAATTAAATTATTTTATTATTTTACGTACCTTACTTAATTTCTCTGAGACACATTTACTAGATGTATTTTAATTTTATTTTAATACAGTAGTAAATGTCGTAATTAAAATAAATAAATCTGACCTTATATATTTAGTTTGTTACCAATAAAAACTGTAACTTGCCAAACAAGAACGGTAGTTGATGTTCTGAACTACTTAATGTAAGGAGCTATATAGAGTTCTGTTGATAGGGGAGCTATCAATCGACACAGAATCCTAGAGGGGATGAACTACATTGCTAAACCCTGAACCCTCAACAAGATTGAGGTAGCGGTTACTTGGGGTTCGTTTCCAGGTAACCGGTAACGTTAATCTTCCATTGCAAATATAGCTGGATAACAAGGAATGACCACGTTTAACTTTATGGCGATCTTCAAGATAGCCATTTTTTTTTTTTACCTCTTCTTTTATTTGTACAGGATATCCTTCTTTGTTTTCCAGTCCCATCATCTAATCGAATATTAGTTATTTTAATGTAACGCATTTTTATTAAAGTAAGTCGTGGTTTTTGTTAAATAGAAGGCGATAACAAAAAAAAATACTCAAAAAAGACGATTTTTTTTCAAATCGATACTGTGCTTGTTAAATTTTTTTTTTTCTTAAAGACATTTACAACTGTATTAAATAAATACATCTAGTAAATTAGAACATAATGTATATAATGACATGAAAAACACTTGCTGAGTAACTACCCAATGGTAGCACTCTAATGATATGTTTACATTAGGAGACCACGGGGTCATCTTCTTTTCAGACGCCTCGGAGGTTTATCAGGAATTGAAGAGGAAGCAAGGTTAAAAACGAGACGGTTGGGATGATTCTGAAGTTTATTATGGAAGGATAGGTATCTGGATTGGGCCAGATCTGAAACAAAAGGAACATTAAGGTCATTATGGATGGTTTTATTTGTAACAAAGTAGGGAGCATTGAGGATTTTATGAAGGATTTTGGATTGTAAAGATTGGATACGAGAGGAATTCGATGGTTTAGTGCAGCCCCATAGTTCAACTCCGTAAGTCTAAATAGGCCTTATTATAGTCAAGTATATGAGTCTTTTGTAATTAACTGGAAGATTAGAACGTTTGTCTAGTAAGTGCTGAAGTAATCGGAAACGTCGAGCGGTTTCTTGTCGTTTCAGTCTAGTATGAGGATTCCAAGTTAGTCGTTTGTCCAGGTGGAGTCCTAGGTATCGGATTTGCTCAACAGGGATAAGTGAAGTATTGTTAAAGGAAACTGTAGGTTAAAAGGGGACTTTAAAACGGTTAAACTACGCTATGTTCTTTTTTTTTCTTTTTAAATAACGTCGATTATTGAGAGTACGTTTGGTCCCGAATAAGTTGAAATTCACTTGCAGAGTAAAAAAAAATTTTAATTGATATTTTCTCACCCTTAAATATCTGTATTCAGAAAAAATCACTAGAATAAATTATTGCATAGCATTAATTTTTTTTTGGTATAGTGGAGGTATTTTGATAAATATTTTTTAAAACATATTTATTGAGAGATATTACAATCTGTCACAAGTGTGGACTTTTATAATAGTGTTCAGAGAACACATTCATACTCTGTTCAAAATAAATAATACAGAAAAATAATAGTGATAAAAGTAAATGTATACCTTATAAACTAAAATAAACTAAACTAAACAAAAAGAAACTGAACTAATCAAAATAATTACCGAAATATACACATGCTTGTATAAAATAATTATTCATTCAAGATCTCCATCAGGATTCGAGGAGATCCCAGCGCCTCTCTCTCAGCCGCATTACTGGTATTAAGGACCAGTAGAGGCTGATCAGAGGCGCTATAATCACAAATACTTAGTTTGAGTGGAGAATCTGTCCATTGCCAAAACTCCAATATATACTTTTACAAAAGGTCTCTGAGCCACTGCCACTTCAACCTTTCCTCCTTCAACAAGGAGGATTGTAGGGAAGGGTGGTGCTAGATAGGGATAGTGCAAGAAGGTTTGGATAATAGGTAAGGTTTTGGTGAAATTTAAAGAATTTTTCTGGAATAAGGTTTAGGACAAATGGGATATTAAGGTCATGGTGTAGAGTTTTTTTTGGTTACATAAAATGTTCGAAGGGCTTTAGATCAAAATAATTGAATGCTTTCAATGTTAAAAAATTTAGCTGTCCCCCACAGTTTAAGTCCGTATGTCTACATAGGTCTTAGGAATTTCGAGTACAAAAATATAATTTTTATTTATTAAATAAATACTGTTTTTTTTTTCTCAAATAATTTCCATATATACTTATAATGAACTAGTATTTCTTACAAAAATTGTTTTTATGAGAATTGGTCCTTATTATTTTATGTGAATAATTAAATGTTAATAATCCTAATATTTACATCACCCTGATAATGACAAATCTTTTTACATTTGAAATGCAAAAAGAAAGGAAATTATCACTCAAAAGTCATGTTGTTTTTATCATAATTTAATAAATTATGGACCCGTTTATTATTATAATTATAAATCATGATACTTTGATAAATCTAAATGTAAATATTACGATTATAAACATTTAATTCATTGCTTATTTATTCTTTTTTTCAGGAAAAAAGTAACTATAAATAAATTTAAAATATAAATAACTAGTTCTTGGCTGCCTCAAGAGTCACTTTCCACTCTTCTACGTCCTGAGCCACTTCCCACGTTTTCCTAATTCCAAGAGTTATGGCATGCGACACTAACTCCATTTATCTCTCTCAGCTTCTGTCTTCCCACTTTTCATTTCCTTCTGGTCCTCTGCGAAAACTCAAACCCAAAGCCTCATTTTTTGGGATTGAGGTCTCATCCATCCGTAAAACCAACCCATCTGATTCTTGTGATCTGGATGTACTATACCAGCATCTGTATACATATAGTGCACCATAACCTAGGGATTTAACTGAATCAAATGGAGCACGAGAGGAGAACCTTATATACTTATTGGACGCAGTAAGGTCTAGTGATGCGATGGATACGATAGATGTAAACCTGAGGGGGGCCTAGAGACCTTGACACTGTGACTCTATGAGTCAACAGAAAGAAACTAAAATGTCGAGCATGACTTACAATGCAATGAGTGCTTGGACTGTTCAAGCAGTCCAAGGTGGAACAGCATGTCAGCACATAATACTCTATTGAGCAATAAAAGTAATAATGTACAATAGAAACTTCACCCTTATCCATAGTGTTGCCCAAAATTGGTCTTTTGCAAAGTGCACTTTGTAAGAAAAAGACCAGGGCCGCTAAACTGTTGCAAGACCAAGACCAAGACAGGTAAAATCCGTTTTTGCGATAAAAATTAGGGAAAACTATTAACTAATAATTAACAATTTTATTTACTACATGTAAAGAATTGGTATGACCAATATACTTTTGCATTTAACATCCAATTTTTCATCAGGACTTTAAGAATTAGTAATATCACAGTATTTATAAGCTAATAGGTAACTGCGAGACTCTTGCTCAAGACCAAGACCAAACTGAGTGATCAGGCCAATTTGGTCACCCATTTGGGCAATACTTCTCATCCACATCATCAGTATATTAAGTACCACAAACTTCATTACTATCCAATTAACAACAATGTAAATTAGTTTTGTAACAAATCTCCAATCATTAGCAATACTTTATTGGTTCTTTTTTATTTCTCATTTTTTTAAAACATTCTGTTATCATTTGTTTCATCAGTTATTAAATTTTGCACAATTTCAGACGAAAAATCCGCATCTATGTCCCATTTCCGCCGACTTTGGAATAAGTGAAGGCTTGACGCGTTCAACAGTATAAATAGGAAAATTCGTGGCCCGTTCATCATCCTTCTTGATTCAGCCCATATTTCTTTGTTGTATTACAAATTTTTATTTTTGTCTTTTAATAATTATATTATTCTCAAATTTATTTTTATGCTTCACTAATGATGTTTATGATATCTTAGTATGATTTAAAATTGTAACAAATAACTATTATATTGTATAATATAACTCTTTATTATATTATACATTGTCTGTACATCTTGATAGACTTTACAATATCTCAATTTTCTATCTAACTACTCTATTCTCAATGTTTTAATTTTACTATTTATTTTCATTTCTTATATAACTTCATATTTCTTTTTTATGGTTTGCATTTTATTCTAAGATGCCATTTGTAACACTTATGTCACCCTTTTTGATTATGCCTACTTCATCATTCCACACTTTGTAACGGTTTTTATTATTTATTTCTTAGTTCTTAGTCATTATTCTAACAATTTCATTTTACTTTATATTTATCTATTTTATTTTTCTATTTTTTTTATTTTTTATTATCTTTTCTACCATCACTACTTATATTTCTCATACCTTGTTAGCTGGTTATTTTCTTAGCCCAGATGAAGGCCTGAACTTCAGGTCGAAACGTCGGCATATGTAAAAAATAAATATTATCATTTATTTTTGAACTCCTTTTTGACTGACCACCCCAACTATTCTTCTCTTCATTATCCACGACAGTCAACCAATTACCAATTATGGATTACCAATTACAAATAACTGTTTTCCGCTTGAAAATGTTCTATGTTTACATAAAATGAGCGAGTAAAAAGATACGCATGTACACTTTTGCCTTATGCCTCGTTTCCATTTCAATTAGGACTTGGGTAAGAATTGAAAACGGACAACTTGAGAGGCTGATGGATGGACTTAGGCCACTCGTAATAAGGAGTTCCGGTACTACCCGCGGAATCCTAAAAAGCTACGCGTAGGAACTACTAAAATTTCTGACGAGTATTCCATCTTTCTATTTACCTCCTCCTCCTCCTCCTCCTGAACCCTAGAGAGTTTTTAATCTTACACTACAAACTAAAATATCTCTACCAGACGACATTTCAAAAAAACCATTTCACGAAAATATTATTTTCCTATAAAATGAAAAAAAAAAAAACATTCTCAAATTTGACAGAAGAGATAATTATCGTCTTGTGTTAAAAAAAAGTACTACTAACCACAATATTTTACGTATGTTTTCATGACATGCCGTTACATAAACTGCATATATTGGGTTCTATCGATTTTTCTGTTTATTTTTATTTCACTATGCTACACATCATATCTGATGAATCCACAAGGTGGATTGTTTATGCTGTTTGTAATATGTCAACAAATATGTTTATTAACTCTTGTTGAAACTAGCTTGGTATTGCACTGTGAATATGAAACAAAATATCATTCACTATGCACATATTTTGTTGTATTATTTTAAAAAAGGTAAGCGTGCTGCAGAATCTTATGGGAAAATTTGGAGTGTTTACGGGGTTGATGCTTAACCGAAAGCACCTGTCAAAATTGGTTTGCCAAATTTCATTCAGGAAAATTTTGACATCAAGGATGCTCAACGGTCCGGTCGCCAACACGAAATTGAAACGAGCAATGTTAAGGCCATTGTTGATCAAAATCGCATCTTCATCATCTAGGCATAATCTTTGGGTCCCTCACATGAATTTTTTTCGAAAATCACGAAAAAATGTGATAACCTCAAAAAGACTGTAGCTATCTACATGAAATTTAGCAGAAATTTAGGCTCACATAAACTACAAAAAATGTCATGATTTGTAAAAAACTACAAGTGGAGATAAAAAAAAAATCCATAAAATAAAAGGGAGTTTTTGTTTATTTATTCTTCATGTAGGCATTAAATAAAAAATAACATCAACAAAAAACATTGACATTAACAAAAAAAGCCATATTAAATAATGGTCAGTATATTGTAGACTCAAATCAATTTTATGTCTACATTGGTTTTTATTTCACCCTCAAAAACGAAAGGACTTATTTGCCAACCCAATATATTTTAATTTTTCGTACATAACATAATTTCTATTTACTTCTTAGAATTTCTTTATTAGTATCTGCATCTTGGTTTCCGTCCTCTACATTTTGTTTACTGCTAATATTCCTACCCATCCCGAAACCCTCCTGGAAACATTCGCTGATGACACAGCCATCCTATCTTCCAATCCAGATCCTGAAACTGCATCCTTGAACTTACAAATTCACCAGTCTCTTATTGAACACTAGCGTAATAAGTGGCGAATCAAAATCCAAACATTTCACTTTTACTCTTCGGCGTCTGTAATCGCCTAGAGTTCAGACTGTAGCTCAGTCTTATTTCAGTACAACTATTGTATAAAAAATCCTTTGAAAATCCTACAGGGAGATGGTTTGGATCATATATTGATAATAACCAATTGAGTTATCATGTATCGATTTTAACCTGAATAAAATGAAATAAATTAATTTAATAATCTATCCCAAAAGACTAACATGGAACCCACATACCAGACTTAAAAGACAACAGCTTAACCGACGATATGGCCAACTAGATAAACTATTCAATAGAAAATATCAACTTTCAGTTGAGAACAAACTATTAATTTACAAGAAAATCCTAAAACCTATCTGGACCAACGGACTCGAACTGTGGAAGACGGAAAAACTTTCTAACATCAAACGCATTCAATCCTTCCAGTCTAAAGTTCTGCGAACAATAGTCGATGCTCTCATTTATGTAACCAATAAAGCTCTACGTAATGACCTTAATATCCCATTTGTTCAAGACCCCCCCCTAGAAATATTTTCTAGTTTCACCAGAAGCTCACTTATCATCCAAACCCTGTAGCAAAATCCCTATTGAGCTTCAGTCATCTCTAGAATCCTCCTCGGAGGTTAAAACGGCAGTGGCCCCGAGACCTTTTGTAAATATATATATATATATATATATATATATATATATATATATAATATATATATATATATATATATATATATATATATATATATATATATATATATATATATATATATATATATATATTCCAGTACTGGCAATGGCCATATTCTCCACTCAAGTCCTGAGCGTCTGTGCGTCTGTTGCTCTAGTTCCATCAGTCTCCACGGGCTTCCAATACCCGTGACGCGGCTGGGAGAGAAACACTGGGATCACCTAGTCCTGCTTTGGCTTCCACATTTGGGGGACAAAGCATGACTCAGAGTCTCCTGGGCGAATGTAAATATTGTATATAGGTGTGAATGGGTTTTATCTATTTTTAATGTCATCTATTTCGTTTTTTTTTTTGTACATATGTATTTTTTTTTCTGGAATTCTTTTTCTTTATTATCTCTATTTTAGTTATCATTTGTATGTACATGTTGTGTGAATGCTTAATGTAGCCCTAATATTAACGCCCTCTAATGTAGCAGAATATATTATTTTTTAACTAATAAAATAAGTTATTAGTATATAAAATATATTTTGTTATAATAGATTTGTAATAATTTGTAATCTTGTATTTTCTCATCCCCCATGCTGGCCCGAAATCTTGGCCGAGTCGTCGGCACATTATAGAATAATTATTTTTTTTATTTTTGTTTCCCGATGTGACTGCAACTTCCAACTGACTTATATACAAAGGCAATATTATATAAGGCAAATTTGACAGAAAATTTGATCAATAAATCGGCTTCATTCAACAGATTAAAACTGAACTGTTAAAAAGAGATAGATAGTGATAAAACTGTCTAGTGAGCAAATCGACAGTTCCCTATCTACTGATCTTCCAATCTAAAAGCAACCTGTCAAAGTAAACTGTTTCGTCGTTACCCTCAACGATAGGCAAATCAGCAACTGATAACGGCAACGGTCGAACTTAGTAGGGCTCAGGGCGATGATCCTTATCACAGCTTTCCATTTCACAATCTCCTTAATGAATGCGGGGGATTCATTCATCGGATTTAGCATAGTGGAATTGGTGTGTAATCCAAACTAATTTAATCTAATCGTATCCGTTTTTTATTTACTTTTTTTCCCTTACCACTCATATTACTATGCATATAGGAAAGTCTGTGGTTTTTTATTTGCTTATCTTTATTTTTTTTAACCTTTTTTCTCGTTACTTTCTTTTTCATATCCCTGCTTCTATTTTCTGTATATAGATACATTTACTCATTACATCTCACTTTTATAATTTTAACCTTTTAATTCTCTTCGATAGTAGTCAGCATGTTTTGATAGATTTTACAGTATCTAAATTTTTCTATTTACATATAATACTTTCTTTATATAACTCCATATTCTTTATTTCAATTATATTTATTTATTTATTGAATAATAGAACATTTTGTCACTTGGGCAATAGTTATATAGAAGGATATTGAATCCTGTGAAACAATAACACATACCCAGTGCCGTTTTGCCACTGCTGCAGTTGAAGAAAGATGCCGAGCCAGAGAATGATCTTAATGCTCAAGAAAATCACTTTGAACAACATTTAATGTTTACGTTTAATTAATAAAGTAGTTGGAATAAATAAATAAGTTTTAATTACTTAATGTAGCGTAAATAATTAATAAAAATGAAAATCTTTAGGTTTGAATATCTCCTTAGCAAAACGTTTGCGGACATACCTTTATAGGAATTTTTTTCTTGTTTTGAGGTCCTTAATTCATATTTTCAGTTTAGTCAATTAATCATGAAACACCCCTTATATAAACAAACATCTTTTCAACTTATCTCTTTGTCATTTTAATCCATGGGTGTCATAGAGTCATAATATAATTTATTTTCAACGTACAAATACATTTTTTAGTACATAAAAGTTTGTATCTAAGATGTTTTTTTAACTTTTATTTCTATTTTTACTTACTTATGTGTATATATATTTTTTTTTCCTTTCTCATTTGTTATTTTTTCTTATTCTTTTGTTATTACTTTATTTATTTTTATTTCTGTATATACGGTATATCAATGCACTCTCTGAACTCTATCATAAGTGTACTTAACTGTGACAGACTGTAATATTTCTCAATAAAATGTTTTAAAAAAAAGTATATAAAAGTTGATCAATTTCACCTTCCTTATCATTTATATTTTTATTAGTGTTTAATTAAGAGCTATTGTTTTTTATATGTAAATTTATGTTTTTATATATTGTTTCATTTAATGATGATATGTGCACAGTGGCTGTTTAGATGTTTAGATGTTTAGTGCTTTACTATTTTAAAGTTAACTTTTTTTCTATATCTTTAGCAATACATATATATTCTCCTGTATTCCTATTTTTATGAATGACTACATCTGAATTTTTTTTTAAATAATAAAAATATGGTTATTTATTATTACTATATGTTGTCTGTTTGGTCTTTGAGGCAAAACCTCTAGAGTCATCAACACCTGTGAGTTATTTATTTTTGTTCTCTGGAGTTCAGAAACTCTTTAGAAGAGAGAAAAAAATATATATGCATTTTTATATATTATTCAATACCCTATGGAATTTTAATAAAATTTATTTCTGTTTTTATATTTGGTTCGATTTTCTTTAATACCAAATATATATCAGCTCTCAGAGATGAACTATTTAAGCTTGATGTGTAATAAGGGCATTCCTGAAAAATATGATTGACATTGTGAGGGAGCGATTGCAGAGTTGGCGTCTTGATGTTGGCTATTATAAATGAGATAAATTTGTATAACTTATTCTTCACAAAGTTATGGCGACCTCCACTCTGCGATTACAACGATTTGATATGGTTTAGGGCCTTACTGATTTTTAATAACTTTTAATTTGCTTGGTGTTCTCGTTCCACATGGACTGCCAGCCCTTGGACCGGAATCATGAGTGCTTGATTTGCTGTCATATTTTACTGTGTTGTGAGAAAGCTCTTGTATTAATGCCACAATCTGTTGGGGTGGATTATTATTGAACGTCATCTTAAAAATTATATAATAAATATATAATTCGGTGATCAAATGGCCTTTAAGTTGTGAACAAAAAAAAAAGTTTGTTTGCTTATTTGGACTTTGAGGCAAAAACCATAGAGCCACCAACGCCTGTTTGTTCTTTATTTTTGTTCTCTGGAAATCAGAAACTCCTTAGAAGAAAGAGAGAGAGAGAAAAGAATATGTTTCTTAGAAGTTTTTTATTGAAGAAAAATAATACCATCTGTCACAATTAAGGGCATTGAGCATTATGGCTCTATGTTTACATTCATACATTTAATATACAATTTAAAATATAAATTGAGAAATAAAATAAAATAAGAAGAAAATACGTGAGTAAAAATATATACACTAAAATAAAAGAAGAAAAAAAAATGTAAAAAGGAAAAAAATATACATTTAAAGAACTTGCCTTTTACGTGAAAGGCAAGGCAGGGCTCAAGGAGCTCCCAGCTCTTATCTCACAACCACATCACTGTTTAAAAGCCATTGGAGACTAAGAGCTCTAAATCCACATACGCTCAGAACTTGGCCACAGCCAGAACTCCCATATAATATTTATAAAAGATCTCGGGGCCATTGCTGTTTCAACCTTCGTGGGAGATTATATGGATGGCTGGAGCTGGAAAGGTATTGTGATAAGGGACTAGGATGATGGATAAGTTTTTGATGAAAGTTTGAGAATTTGGATGGAATTACGTCGAGGACAAAGGTTATGTTGAGATCATGATGTAAGGTTTTGTTTGTGACGTAATATGGAGCATTAAATATAGTTCGAAGGACTTTGGATTGAAAGTATTGGATACGTTTAATGTTCGAAGATTTAGTTGTCTTCCCACAGCTCAAATAAATATATTTTTATTTTCTGTTAAATAATCGATGAGTTTTCTATTGGAGTATTGGCATCTTAGAGGTTCTTGTTCATTGATAAGGTATAAATGAGCCAAATTTATATGATCTATTCCCAACCTATTCAAGGCGACTTCTTCTCTGCGATTAGAAGGATTTGTTGTGGTCCAGGGCTTTACTGAATTTTTGATAAATTTCAACTTGCTTGGTGGGCTCTCATTCCACATGAACTACCAGCTGTCTGATATTTCCTTTTTGAGAGGAAGACTCATTTCTAGAGGTGACAGGATAGCAGTACCCTGGCCATGAAGCGCGAGGGATTGTTTGGCTGGCATAAAAAAAAATTATACTGAAATTCTAATCCTCAAACTAAGTTATAAACTTTATAATTTGATATCGTATGTTATTAAATGAGGGGATTATTTTATACATTCGGATTTGATTTTTTTTTTTTCCATGTTGATCTGACCGATGAGATTTTAAATTTCCGATGAAGGAGCTCATGATGCTTAAAATTAATTTTGCGAGGACAATAAAAACGAAAGAAACGAGGAGGATAAATGCGGGGCTCTTTCATATGCAAGTGGGAAGACAACAAAGGCAAATCTAAATACTGAATTTCCTGAGGGCAATAGATCTGTTGACCCTCACCTCTTGAATAAACTTTTCACTGAGGCCCCTCTACGTCTTCTTCCACCTCCTGTTATTGCTTCATTAACTTACCGGCTCACTAACAGACAATGATTTTTTTTTGGTTCATGAAAAACATAGTGAGAATTTCTAAATAAGTTATTCATAAGCTATAAGAAATATAATAAAAGGGTTTATATCTTGCAATTATTTGCTTAAAAAACTCCACTCTTAAAAGTAGACGAGAATCAAATATCGCAAAATCATAATCAAGAATTTAAAACGGCTAGCTAAGGCTATTCTAGCCATTAGTGCAATTTTGGTACTAAAATCGAAATTATCATTTTAATATAATATAATCTTTAGTTTATTTTATTTAGAGTGCTACCATTTGGTAGTTACTCAGCAAGTGTATTCATGTCATTGTATCAATTATGTCCAAATTTACTTGATGTATTTATGTAATACAGTTGTAAATGTCATAAAGAAATAAAAAAAAAAAAAAAGTTTATTTTATATTTTATTGTACATATTTTTTATGGTTATTTAGTTATTATTTTAATTTTGTTAATTTTATATTTCCTGTATATATGGTGTGAATGTGTTCGTTTATCACTATAAATATTGTCCGCTAGACAGAATATGTGTAAATAAAAAAATAAAAAAAATTATATCGAATCAAAAATATAAATATCACCAATATAAAGTAGTACTCTTATGAGGAAATTTGAATTAAATCACTAAATACCATTGCAGTATCTAAGAGTATGGGAGGCTTTCGGGCTGAAGTCCTCCAAAATTAAAAAAAAAAAAAAATTGTTTCATTGGTTCATATTTGTTACTGTGAGTGATCTAAGCTAAATACTTAAACCAAGTTCAATGTTTTAAATTATAATCCATATATAACCATATAAAGCTACTAAATCACGTATAACATGTTTCATGAAAAAATGTCTCTTAAAGTATTACTGTTTGTCTGATTACATTTTTTTTTTTTTAATAGGGTTTCACAAATCACTTAAACATCATTTCATACAGGTTATTATTTTTTTACTATATATATATATATATATATATATATATATATATATATATATATATATATATATATATATATATATATATATATATATATATATATAGGATTTACTATATATATTTGGGAGGGGGGCTCCAGCCCTAAAGCTTTTTTTATACACACACACACACATATATATATAGTAAGAAATAAAAGTACAACTTTTAAGTACAGTTCTTGAGCACGCAAATGTGGAGCTGCCAGGTAGCGGGCAGGTGAACGAATAGTCCATTATAGGAATAGGGATGCCAGGTGGCGGGCAGGTGAAATAATTTTCCGCTACAAATTCCTCGTTCTTATTGTTGCTTTTTATTTACTTATCCTATAAATATGATATATAATAAATAATATAGTAAAACAATTTTGGTTTTGTTCTTTATTTTGTTAGACTCAAAAATCTCTAGTAATATTTACTTAACTAATAGTTATCTGCTAATTTATTACTTTTTTGCTGCTTTAGTATGAAGGTGTATAGTCTACGTTGCTATGTATGGGGTTTAATATTTACAACAAAACAGATGCAGAGTTTACTTTCAAAACTTTTGAGGCTGGTAAGGTGGGCGATGGCGGATGACGTTCCAGATTCAGTGTAGTAGCAGTTGGAACGGTTTTCCATGAAATTTGATGATATTGACTCTAATTAGATAATTACGGTAAATGTACTGTAAGATCGAAAATTAAAATTTCCTCCTTGATAATGAGGAGTCTAAAATAACTTATGAAAAAATCTGACAATACTGATAAGGATTAAAATGGCAGTTCTGTAAACTTGACAGAATATAATTAAATTGTATTTTCTTTGAAACGGATCTGAATGGATTTTGTTTTTTCTCATAACATTGCGATTAATTACAATTCTTATTAAAATAATTAACTCTGTAATTCCTCTTTGTTTCAACTTCGGAGAAATTAAACAATATAATTTAAAATTCATTAAAAAGAGTTTAGTCTTTGAGCTGAAGATCAAACGTTGTCCTCCTTACTCCCTAAAAAAAAAAACTCTGTGCTAATCAGATATCACAGTTCCCAGTAGGAAAAAAGTGTTCCTAATGACGTACGCCTTTTATAAAGTTTTTAAATCTGTTTGAATAACATCCAAGACATCTTCTGAGGCCTTAATGAGCAATAAAATATTTACCTCCAGGCATAAAAGGATGAAATAAAAATATACGAGATGAAAAGAGAAGAAAGTTAAAATCACCAGCTGGTTTTATAAAAAATAAATAGAAATGTGGAGGGATTTTAATTTCCCACTACTCAATAACTAGTTTCACTCTGTGTTGACAAAATATTTAGTCAGAAAAATTCTAAAAAACTCCTCAAATTAAGTAAAATGATTTAAGTAGCAAAAGGGCCTAAAAAAAAACTGGTTTAAAGTTCTTCCATATTGAGAACCAAATATTATATATTTTCACAATACAACAGATAAATATTATGTTTAAAATTTAATGAAATTTTCTTTCTTTAGATACCACCTTTTTCAAAATACGTACTGCTGAATATAAGTTAAATTGGAATCTGAACGGTTGTGTTAAAAAGATTCGAAGGTACTTGGAAAACAAATAATACATTTTTTACAGAAGAATACAGGGGTACGTGAACTCCACGTCAAATAATAATTCATGAATAAAAACAATTTTTTTTTTAGTTAAATGAACGATCGTCTGCATTTTCTTTTTGAATTACCTAGATAAATCAATAAGGAAAAACATGATCTACAATCAATAACAAAAATGTATCTAAGATAAAACAAAAACATAAAAAAAATAGATAAAAAACATACATTAGTGTTAATGTTAGTTTTTTTTTAATACTAAAAGAATCAAGGCTTCTTTAAAAGGATAGATTCTCAGAAGACTAGATTTTTACTCTGATATTAAATAATGTTTTTAATTTTTAAAAATCGGTGTTTTTCTTCTCAAAATCCAAAATTATCCCATTGTTGAGTATTATTAGCAAAATTATCGTATGTTTTCATTTTACTTCAGTAATTAAATGAAATTGATAACGTTTGAGTTTTAAAATTTTAATTTTAATTAATTATTTTCTTACGCCAATTTATTTTCATATTTATTGTTTTACTAGTTTAATAAACTTTTTTTTTGATAAAAACGGACAATTAGTAGTAATCCATAAAACCTATATTGCATGAAATAATTATTTTCCACGAAACACTTATTATTTAACATAAAATACCTGATATAAATAGCAATTGATAGGTTAAAGCAATAATATTTTTAATTTTAAAATATCGGTGTTTTTCTTCTCAAAATCCAAATTTACCTCATTGTTGAGTATATCTTTATTAGCAGAATTTTCGTATATTTTCATTTTACTTCAGTAATTAAATGAAATTGATAACGTTTGAATTTTAAAATTAATTAATTATTTTCTTACGCCAATTTATTTTCATATTTATTGTTTTACTAGTTTAATAAATATTATTTTTTGATAAAAAAGGACAATTAAAACTAATCCATAAAACTAAAGTTATCGGAAAATTAGAAATGGTACAGAGTGACATTCGAGAACCATTTTAATCTTAAATTATACGTGACCTCAAAACAATTTTTCGAATTTCCTGGCTATCAAACCATGAATTCATTAATCATAAAAAGCACTTGACACTCACTGTTCTGGTCCACACATTTCGGTTTAAAATTGCTCACTACATAAACACACCCCACATAATGGCGATTTCGTGTTATGGAATAATAACATTGAAGGATGTTAACTTCGAAGGATACTACGTGAGTTGCGGTTGTATTGATCAATATTGAGGTTAAATTAATACATAATCTTCGTAATTGGTTGGTGAAATGTTTGAATTATTCGGATAACGATACAATTTATCAATTACATACATAGAAATTCATAGAATGAGTACAAGGTTTTGTTTCAAATTGCAAAGAAATAAATCCAGTTTATGGGTTGGTTTGAAGATAATATAATAATCCAATGTTGTATTTTGTTTATTCTTCATGAATATTTTTTTTTGCAATATTATTTTCAACATTAACTAAAAAAATATTCTAAATTTTTTTTTATGCATTAAAATATCCCAGCTTAAAAAATTATTATTTAGACAGAATCCTTCGCATTAGAGCCTTTATTATAAATACAAAAGTAGTGTTTTAATTACGGTTTCTCTATTCAATTAAAAGTACATATTTTCTTATTTATATTCTAGTCAGTCTTAGTATACAGGGTTTCCATTAAACATTAAGTGTTTATAATGAAAGAATCTGGTTATTAACTCTTTATTATTAATGTAACAAATTTCTTTGTTGATATTGATAAAAGCCCAAAAACTAATCATATTTTAACAATTGTTAAACGTACTTTTTAATTCAAATGAAAAAAGAATATATTCACCACTAATAATTACTAGTAATCGTTAATTATTTATTAAATTTCAGTAAGTTGTAGTAGATATTATTAAAAAACACTTTATTCAGAAATATTACAATTTGTCACAGTTAAGGACACTTATAATAGAGTTCAGAGATTGCATTCATACCGTATATACAAAAATATAAATAAATAAATTAATAACAAAAGAATAAGAAGAAAGAACAAAAGAGTAAAGAAAAAAAATATATATACACATAAGTAAATAAAAATAGAAATAAAAGTAAAACAAACACCTTATATAAAACATACATTATTTACAATTTGCCAGGTGTTCTCCGAACCAATCCTTTCCCCTCCACATGTGGAGGGAAAAGGGAGGCTTAGGAGATCCCTAGGCTTCTCCCTCAGCCACTTCACTGGTATTTTAAACCAGCGGAGGATGAGTAAGAGCGCTGTAGTAGATAACTCCCAGTATTTACTCCTTTATGTGACATTGTGTGAGGGAATGTGAGGTTGCACTACGAATTGTACTCAATTATGCAATGGACAAATTATTCATTGAAAAGTCTGGTATCTATAAACAATCGACGAAGAAGGAAAAAGGAAAAGGAACGAGCAGGTAGCAGCAGCTGGAGAAGGATGCCGGAGGGAAAAGAAGCCACGCTAGGTCGGGAAAGGAAGAAAGAAAGTTATCAGAAGAGAGAGGCACTGCACTGAAGATTGAGAAGATCAAGCCCAAAGTTATAAGACTTTAATAGATTCACTTATTACAGTTGTAAAAATAAATAATTTTGTTAGTCAGGAGTGAAAAGTCAATTATTTATTTAGTTGTCCCATAGGCCTCACAAATGAAGAATAACAAAGCAGGTGAGTCAATTCATTCAAATTGTGTTTACTAAGTCCCACATTTCATATATATATATCTTATCCTTTCTTGTCATTCAGTATCATAAAAGTATTAGGTTACCTAATTCCCAACAACAATTAAACACCCTCAAAAAGTCTATATCCAGTGCCGGGTTTTTGTTTTAAGAAAATTAAATTCACGAGTGAAAATAACCTAGTCTCATGACGAAACAGAAAGGAAGGCTATTCACAATTGCCCGCCAAAAAGGAATATTTACATTAAACTCTTAATATGCTATTTACAGAGTTCTAGTGGTAGTTGGCTATTAATGGTTTAAACTGCACACATTTTATGAAATATTAGAATTATCGAGATAACCTTTTTGTAAATAGATAATTTAAGGGTAGGGGGCGGGGTGGCCGAATGGGCTAACGTGTGTGCACAGCACCGCGAGTTGCCGAGCAACCAGATAACCAAGTATTGAGATTGAAAAAAATTCCCCGCCCTCACCTTCCTTCCCGGGAATATCCCATATAGCCTAAAAAAAGTGAGGTAGGGAAGAACAGAAAAAAAAGATCATTTAATGGTATTTAAAAAAAAAAGTTTAATCAGTGATATAACATTCTTTCACAATATGTACAACGATTATTGTAAGAAAAGCGTTTATTCTCTGAATATTTACAGAAAATATGAATAAAATACAATGAAAGCATAAAATAATAACTACATAAATCAAAAAGTTTACACAAATATAAATGAAATGAACTTAAAAATAAGTCAAGTAAAATGGCACTGACATACCTGTATACACTATTTACAATCAGTCATGTGAACTCTGAACCCATTTTGTCCCACCACCTGTGGAGGGGAAAGCAGGATTTCAGGTAATCTGTGATTTACTCTTTCAACCGCGTAACTGGTATTAAGAGCCAGTGGAGATTGATTGAGAGTGGTTTACACAGATGCCTTGGAGTGGCCGAGGTTGTGATGGCCGAGCATGTTAGAGGGTTGTTCGTTTTAGCTTTCCCCTGTTTCTCTTTGATTTTTGTGAAGACCAAAGACATTCTCATTGGGTCTAAGCATCTTCTTAATTCTCTTCCTTATTATCCTCTACTCTGCCTTATTGGCCAATCAATTCGCTTTCACACTTCCGTTAGAAAACCTGGAGTAATATTTGATCAACACCTATCCTGGAATCACCATGTTTCCCAAATTATCAAAACATCACTACTCTTGAACAGTTCTGAGATTCCGTGATTCTATCCCTTTTAAAACCCGTCAGCTTTTAATTTCCTCTCTTGTCTTTCCCAACTTCGATTATGGCTGTCTAGTATACGGTGGACTGTCTAATGGACTTGAGGCTAATGAATTGTTTCATTACATTCATCTAATTCTAGGCGCTCCCACGTCTTCAGTAGGTATTTCGAATTGAAATGGCAATATCTAGTTTCTCGACTGCAAACTTTTCTAAGTGTATTCCTTTTAAAAATCTTTACAACCAGAAAAACTTCTTACCTTCATAACTTGTTCACTCCCTGTTCCTTTAATCCATTCTTTTAACACGAGATCCCATCCCACCTATATATTCCTTCTCACAAAACAGTATATATTTTTTTAAAATTACTGAATTAATATGTATTACTAAATTCAGTCCCTCCAGAAATGACGTAGGGGAAACTCTTAAATAGTAGAATAATTTAATTTTTGTCTGAAAAATTAATATGACATTAATAATGGATGAAGACTTGAAAATGGCCCTAGTGATAGTCGAAACGTCGTAATAAAATAGCTAATAAATAAAATGTTGGTGAATAATGACCTAATTTATATAACAAATAATTATTATTTGTCAGCCATTATGTGCAAGACAAAATTATATTATAATGTCGTTGACGTTGTACATGTTTGTCATTCTTAGGGGACTGAACGTTCCAGAATAAAATTTTCTTTCTTTCTACCCCCCCCCATATTTTTACGATATTTATTTTAAATGAAATACTTATATTGCATGAAATAATTATTTTCCACGAAACACTTATAATTTAACATAAAATACCTGATATTAATAGCAATTGATAGGTTAAAGCAATACTGTCAAAAAATATTTTGTTCATTGACTATTTATTTTATATAAATCAAAATGAAAATAGAACTGTTTATCAAGTTTCAAAACATTTGAATAAATACAATATTTTACGTTTCATACATTATTTTGCATGTTAAATTTCTTTGATAATAAAAGAAAAATTGAATAAGTATATATATTAGTAGACCGATTGAACTCGTTAATCGATTCCGATTTGATAACAAGTTGATATGAAAAACTGACTAAATTTACAATATCACAGGAAGCGAAAAGTTTGCATTCTAAATGTGAATTTAATAGGTAGTATAGGACTTCAATGGAAGTCTTGAGCCAGCAAAGGAAAAAAATGAATTTTATGAAATTCCATACACATATAAATTATTTTATGCTAAAAGATTATGGTGTTACAACAATGTTTGTTTAACATGCTATCTTAAATGTAATATTTCATATATGTACTCCATATAACTTTTAAACAGAAAAAAAAATTACCTATACAATCAAATTGAAAATAAAATAGAAATAATTATTTTATTAGTTTGCGTTGAATGCATGCATCTTGTCGACCAAATTTCTTGAATTCAAATTCAATACCCTCAAAAAATCGACGAAATTTGAGCAGTATAATGCAATCTCCGAAGAAGTTAGAGCGGATGTCCAAAGAAACTTAGCCTCACCCCCAGTGGGCGCCGGTTCGAATCCGGCCTGTGTAGGTTAACATTTATTTCGTCGCGGTCCTACGGAATAAATCTAGGCTTTCCCACTCTCGTTAGAATAGGTATAACCTTTTGAGCAACCCATAATCCCGAAATGACTTAATCCAAGTGGGTAATCCAATATATATAAAGATACCTGAGTGGAGAGCCTGGCCATTGCCGGAACTGCTATATAAACATATTACAAAAGTTCGCGAGAGCAGTGCCGTTTCAATCTTCGAGGAGGATTTTACGGATGGGTGGAGCTAGATAGGTATTATGGAAGATTGAAGTGTACTAACGATTGTTCAGTGTTTTATCAGTATTCACAAACTCACTGGCCTCCCTCCTCCCCTCGCACATTGAATTTTCATATAAAATTTATTGTTATTATTATCAATCGAATAATTTTCGAGTATGTTCAATATTAGGCATTGTTTAAACAGATTTTCTAATACCCAAACACAAGGGATTACATGATTCATTATCATACTCTCCCCGCTGCATATCGACCGGCGTTCTTTTTTTTTCCCTTACTTGGCGTGTAACTGAATTAAAATAAAGTGAATTAATTAGTCTTACTAAGAGCTACTTGACAAGCGCTCCCAACCACAGCAGTATAAGCGGGTAAAAACTGGCTGAGGTAGGGTTAAGCAGTTTATTTAGCCACAACAGGGCCAATCAGGGTCGTTGGATTATATTAATTATTGGATGTGGTTATAAATAATAATATACTTATTAGTGTTTAATTTATCATGCCAATCCCTTCCAAGGCTGTCGGGGATATTTATATAATAATTATGGTTATGTAGCTGGTAAATTTATTTGAATGTTTAGGACTGTATATAATGTATTTGATCATTAAATAATTAAACTATTGGATTGAGCATATAGCTATATTTTATTTCTATTATAATTTTATATATTAAAGCCGGATCTTTTACAATGAATTGTTATTGGATTAATGAATTTGGTATGACTGTTACAACTATTTTAACTGTGGATCAGGTGGGTGGTGGCTGAAAATGAATTATTTATGTACTTGCTGTATTCTTCTCTCCGTTTCCTCTCATCTTCCTCTCCTCCCCTTGCTAAGCCTTTTTAGGAACTATTCCATCTCTCTAGTGAAAATGTTGCCCAGATGAAATTACGGTATGGCTAGCCAGCTCTATCTATATCTCAAGTAGAAATGATTCTTGCAGGAACTCTGCATGTTTCTACTGTCTTTGTTTGCTTCTAAAGCCTGCCAAGAGATGGCAGCACTGCTGCTTGCTTCACCACTAGATTCAAATTAAAATAAAGTGGGACAATTAGTAATTGTTGTAAATTCTCTCTACATCCTAGAACTTCTTGATCAACTTTCCTCTTTCCACTCTTGTAATATTAGATCTCAACTGATCTATGTCTTTCCTCCCACATGCTACCTCCTTTTGTGATTCCTTAACTATCTCTATACGACAATTCTCGATCACAAAGTCCTTAAAACTCTTATTTCAGCACCTACTTAGCATCATTTCATATTAACACTTCAGTAACCATGTAAAAATGACTTGTTTACGTAATTACAATTAATTGTTATTAACATTTAATTGACAAGTGCCGATATGTATTTACATGTAAATCATTTGTAACCTCAATAACTTCCAATAACCGTCCCATCCATTTTTTTCCCTACAGTCAAAAACCTAGGAGTAACCTTTGACCAGAACCTCTCCTGGAATAATCATATCTCCCAGATTACCCGAAAATCCATAACTGTCCTTAAACAACTCCTAAGATTCTGTGTTTGTATTCCTCTAAAAATCAGCCAGCTCCTTGTAACCTCCCTTATATTACCCCACTTCGACTAAGGCTGTTTGGTTTATGGAGGGCTATCTGCCCGCCTAGAAATGAGACTGAATGAACTCATGAACTGTTTAATAAGATACATCTTTAGAATCCCCAAATGTTCGCATGTTTCATTCTGGTACACCGAGTTAAAATGGCTTTATACTACTTCCTGACGACAATTCCTCCTTGGTGGTTTCCTTTTCCAAGTCCTCAGAACCAAAAACCCTCCCTATATCCTGGAACTCCTTAATCTACGCTCCTCTATCCACTCTCTTAATACTAGGTCTCAAGCTATAGATTTATATATCTCCTCACATAAAACTACTTTCTTCAGAAAATCCCTCGTCATTCGTGCTACCTCCTTTCGTAACGCGCTTCCTACCTCCGTACGTCAATCCTCGTCCACAAATTCCTTCAAACAACTCCTGTTCCACAATCTACTCCACATTCAAACTTCAGCTAACATATAAAATTACTTGCATCTGCATACTGTTTAATTTCAACTACTGCACAATTGCAATAACAATAAGCAGTTAATTAGTTTCTATTTTTTATTATCTTAAGCCAGACTAATACCCATAAACTTGTAATACTGTTATTATTCTTAGGAGACTTTAGTCCCAAAATAAAATTATGTATTCATTCATTCATTCATTCATAATTTAGTAGATAAAGGAAGAGACTAAGACAGGATGACCTGAAGTTTAATAGGTCACCAAACTATAATTGATAATAATATAAGCTCCACCGTTTTATAAAAACGGAAAAAATATCAAGGAGCTAGCAATAGAATTGAAGGAATTTTATTATTTGGGAAACGTCACTACCATTCCAATTATAATATCCTCCAATGGACTGATACTAAAGTTAACAGTGGCAGGCACGAATGATTTAAAATTACCTCTTGATGTGCTCTCCGTAAATTTATAAACCTTAAAATAATAAAATGAATAAATAAAAATACGAAGGTGGCTGGACTTATGGTCTCCTACCTCAGAAATTCATAAGCGAGAATAAAAAGGAGATAATAATAATAATGTTTTTCTTTAATTTACTGTATTATATTTAAGCCTTTGATGTACCAAACTTCTCTTAATACTTAAGCCGTAATATCAAAGCACACTTTGAAATATTACAGCGCTTCAGTTCCTACATTACTGGAATTGAAACCAATATAACCTCAGTGAACAATAATATAAGACTCATTAAATACATTACTAGAACTAATGATTTATGACTCATATGACTTTCTATATAACTATTATTAATGTTTTTCATAGCAGTATAGTTATAAGTTAAATTACGTGTTATATTCCTAAGATTTATTTATTTTTTGTGTCTGTGTTGTTATTAATACTCAACGAAATATTTAAACAACCACCACTTATATTCCATCCAATTTAACAGATATCGACTGATAATTACAGAAATCGTCGTTCCATCGGTTTGGTAGAATAATGATTCCACGATTGGATCTAAGTCCCGCATTTACGAACAATTAAGTTATTAAAAAAAAAAAATGAAGGGAGGACTGTGAAAGTGCCCCGATATCGGTAAACTCTTATCAAGGCCACTTGAAAACTGCTTAATCATCTTTTTTTTTATCATCAGTTATAGATCGAGTCGGATGGATCCCAAGGGGTAAAATAATTAAACTGGGGAAAATTTCGCTTAACTGCTGAAATTAGTTTTGTCTTGTTGGGCGCCAGAGTGCTCGAAGTATTCAATCTCAACAGTGTCTACAAAATCAATGAGCTGCTGATAGACTTTGTATCTTTTTAACCAGTAGTGTCAAAAAAATATATATATTTTTTTTTAATAAAAATTATAAATTCTTGAAAGAAGTTAGTCGACAGTTCTACATATCATGGGTGATAAATATTCAGGACGCAGTCTTTTTAATTTTTTTTTTGTTGCCAACGTTTCAACCCAAACATGTGGGTCATCTTCAGGGCTGCAAATTTGTTTAAAATACATTCATAGATATAATAGTATATGGTCGCTAATTATAAATAATAAACTATAGTGATTGATGGTACATGAATCTTAACTACTATTGCAAAAAAAAAAATGTATATAATCTATTTATTCAAATTTGTAATATTTTCTCTTACTAACCGTGGTTTGAGCACTGAGGGTGTTCAAGTACTGACCCATTTGGTAGGTAAGTGTAAAGGTCAGGGGGGGGGAGGAGGATTTCCCAGTTGTCCTTTTTCAGATAGCAAAAGGACATTTATGTTTATAGAATGTACATAATTTGCTGACTAAATATTAGCGGGGTGGCCGAATGGGCTAAAGCGTGTGCACAGCACCGCGAGTTGCCTGGCAACCGGATAATAGATTTGAGAAGATTATAAAATGTATGAGTTCGCGTCTCGGTGCCGTTATTTTTTTAACGGGGATG
The DNA here is from genome assembly GCA_928085145.1 of Nezara viridula. Taxonomy (NCBI): domain Eukaryota; kingdom Metazoa; phylum Arthropoda; class Insecta; order Hemiptera; family Pentatomidae; genus Nezara; species Nezara viridula. The sequence continues at coordinate 78,744,675 of OV725078.1, forward strand.
TGGGGATTTTAAATTCCCCGCCCTCATCCCCCGGCCCGAGAAAATCCCGTATAGCCTAAAAGGCAAGGTAGGGAAGAACAGCAAAAAAAAGGATGTGTACAATATTTGCGTTGTCTCATATGGTTACAGAAATGTTACTATTGGCTAGTTATGAAATTTACATTAGCAAGGGGTGCCAATCAATAAAAAAAAAAAAAAATCATCCCTGAAGATGACCCACATGTTTGGGTTAAAACGTTGGCAAAAATAAAAAAATAGAAAGACTGCGTTCTGAATATTTATCACCCAACAAAAAAAAATTATAAATGTTTTTATTTAAAAGTGTTTTTAAAATATATAAATAATTCAGAATTTTTTTTAACATTGACTGTCTCTTTTTTGATTAAAAACTTTATTTGTAGATGAACTTAATTAACAGTTAATTTATACTAACTGGAGTATTATAATTATAGAGATGAATATGGTGCATGGACACCGAAAGTTTCTCTACATATAAAGTTTTAAATCAAAAAAGAGAAAGCCAATAGTAAAAAAATCCTGAACTCTTAAGAACATAAAAACAGTCTAAAATTACCTAATATATAAATAATTTAAAAATGTAGATGTAATGTATATTTAAATTAGCATTATTTTCAAATGACAGCAAGCCAAGGGACAAATACATTGTATTGACGTTATTTCAAAGGGCTGAATATTATTTCAATTTCACTACTTTGTTATCAGTTTCAGTCATTACTCTTTATTGTTATCATCAAAAGCCGTAGTATCAACTCTAGGAAGCTAAGTGTATCTGTCAAAATTGTTCTTTTTTTTTAATTTAATTTCACATTCCATATTTCATAATTTCCTTTCGTTTTATATTAAATGTTACTTTTATTTTAGGAAATGTCAAAATATCATATTTTCGACTGACATAAAATTACAATTTTTCATCAACAAGAACTTTCAACCATGGAAAATCAAAAAAGAAGTTGAAGGTTCTATTTTTCGAATTCATTATGTCATCAATTTTTTTTTTTTTTTTTTTTATAAAAACAAGCAAAATGGAGACTTCCTACGAGGTATATGAAATATTATAGCCAGTCTCTCTCAAAATTCCTTTTATTTATTCATATGTAATGTTTCCGGATTTTACATCCCGTCTTCAGACAGTAATACAGACTGCAGAGAAAAAATTGATATATCTGGAGCAGGGTAGTTTAGTGGGTGAGCAGTGACATCCAGAGGTCCCAGGTTCGAATCCGGCTGATGACTAGTAATTTTTCATCATCGACGGGTCGACCCTGGGGCCGGGATAACCTCCTGGGACAAACCCATATCTAGTCGGTAATCTTAATTAAATAATTAATTAATTATTACCCCAGACCCTTAATAAGTTGTTAGTTGTACAGACTTTTTAAAATATTAAATTACTATTAAGTTGCTTATCTTACCTATTATCTTTTATCCTCTCATTTATACATAAGATTTGTTGTTTATTAATATTATAAAATAATTTCTAAAAAATCAATGGATTTTAAGTATTATTGGTATATGTATAATTTAATTAATTATGTTTTAGAAATAAAAAAATAAATCATCTTAATTTTAGAGTGGGCCCTTCTCTTAGAGTGAGCATAGTCAACACTGATATATTAAGGGATTACGGGTCAAATTCTAATAGATTTATTAATTCATATATTTAATCTGTTAATTATATGTGTGAAATATGTTCTTATTTTAGCTGAATCTGTTTTAAAATTCATTGTTTTTTTTTTAAAATGTATTTTGAGATAAAAATTGATTCTATTATTATTCTTTATGAATTATTTGATTCTTTTAAGGGCGGATTAAATTTATTTAATTTAATAGTTGAATTTTTTATTTTTATTATTATTAGTTTCTGTATTCTTTATTTTTACTTATTGTAAATAGAGTGTGAGCGTGCTCTCAGAACGCTATTATAAATATCCTTGATGTGACAGATTGTAATATTTCTTAATAAACAAATATAAAAAAAAATAGTTGAACTTAATAGTTAATAGTTAAATTTATGTCTGTTTTAATAAAGTGACGGTCTATGGCAGTTTTATTATATAATGATAGAGTGAGTAACCTTTTTTTTCTACACAATTCAAGTTTATGCATGGAAACGGTAATTTTTAATCATCGGCGGTTCAAATAAAAAAGAGAAAGTTTGAACAGCTTGATCCTCCGTAAAGATCTTCCACACTAAGAACGAATATTCACCTTATTTTAGTTTGAGGAACAGTTCAAATGCAATTTTATTTTTTGATTATCTCTTCCTTGAGATAGCTGAATATAATTTCTAAATAAATTAAACTACGAAGTTTATTTCTTAAGTTATGTTGATGGGAAATTTAGGGCAAATGATTGCAGTAGACATCTCATGAAGCCATCCAAATACATACTGAAGGAAAGAGAAGGTTCTTTTAACAGCAGATAAGGAATTTTATATTATATTATATTATATACTGAGTAGATGTAATACAAGGGGAAGAAATATTCTTTCTGTATACATGTGGTCTTGGTTTTTCTGTTGTTTGGATTTTTCCAATTATTGCATAATCACCTTGTTTCTCTTTTCTAGCTTTATGCCTATTTTAGTTATATTAACTGTGCAATGGCCGTGTATTGACTGGGTGTTGTTAGGAAAGGATATTATATATCATTTCCTTGATTTTTAAATTTTATTTATTTATATTTTAAAAACATGTAATTTAACACATTTTTTATTGTAATATTTTAGTTATACCTGTTTTTCCACTTTTATTACATCTAATCAGCTGTTCAATATAACCTTCCTTAGCTTTTCTTAATAGAACCCTCTCTTTCATTCAGTATGTATTTGGATGGTTCGTGAGATGTCTTCTGCATTTATTTTTTTTTTTTTCTGAACTATGTGATCTTGGTTTTTCTGCCCTGATAATACCTGAATTGGCAAGTTGGCAAGTTGACTACTCACTTCTATGTTGGAGAATCATGCCTTTGTTGTTTGGATTTTTCCAATTATAGTATATTTATCGATAATTTTAATAGTTTACTTACGGTTATCATTTATATTAATTCTGTTGTTTCTTCACTCTGAAATTTAATTATTTATTGCCATTTTTACGCCAGTATTTGTATTGTTTATTATTACTATTCTTAGCGGACTAGATGTCACAGACTAAAATTTATTTTTTTTCTTCTTCGAAATATGTTGCAAGAAATTTTATATCTACTCCAGGGTTTATATCCACCATAGCTTGATCATGTAAACAGGATTTATAACTCTTTTTTTTTATTATTATTACAGAAGAGCTGAAGGCATTTTACTCGAGTTAGGAAATTCGTTACGGTGATTTACGACTGCCGAAAGTTAGACTGATTTTCAAAGTTCCCAATGCCTGTTCCCTGATTTATATGTCTACTAGGGAGTCAAAACTCCTCACAAGACAGACACGATGGATTGGACAAAGTTCTCAACCTAAACGTTATAAACGACTAGACTAGGCATTGTAACTGCCGAGGGAACTAAATATGATATTATAACTAAGATTTATTGTGTTATGGTAACGATGTTTATGTGGAGGCATGAAGGGGATTTGATATGGAAAGAATTTTTTTCCAAGCAAGCTCGGTTGGTCATTCTGTTTAAAAATTAGCAAAACTTCAATCTTAAATTAGCAATAAAAACTTTAACTAGAATTACTATGGCATCCATAAAGGTTAGTTCGTAAAATGAGGTTTAACATAAAACGAAAATGGGTCTCTGTTGTAGAGTTTTATCACTTTTAAAAACCTTAAAGTTTTTTTGCCTGAACTTTCACTGTCTTGTAAATTTTATTTTAGACTCTGTGCCATGTCTAATTTTTTTCCTTGTAGGTTCAAGTGTAGGGCAGTCTTGAATAATATGCTTTACTGCCCTTTCAATGAAGGGAATGAAGAGAATAATGATAAATTTGAGACACAGTTCCTTGGATGGGAAATGGGAAGCGCTATTGGAATGGCTACTAAAGACAAAATGAAAAATAAAACATCTGAATCCAACGAACGAAGGCAAATTGATGCGACCGATGTATACTCTTTGTTCCAGCCACTCAAGACAATTCCAACTTGGAAAACGTTAATCCTTGCTGATCCCACCATGCATTATATTCCTCTTGGAGGTATGGTAACTGTCAGACCTTCTAAGAATTGTTTCATCCCTGATAATGCACTCGATCCGCTTTGTTTAGATACGGTTACACAAGATGATATGTTCAATCAAGAATTCTGATGTGTGTATTGAAATATATTTGGAAAAATAAAAATAAATAGAGGCACTAGCATCTCCTCCCCTCTACAAAAACTTTGGTCTAGAACAGAAGTGGAGGGAAAATATAGATAAAACTATTTTGAAATGGAACAAGGCAGTCAGTTAAGGGAATTTTTCTAACGGTTTCAATTTAGAAAATTCTCTAATATCAAACGTATCCAATCCTTTTACTCCAAAATCCTTCGAACAATAGTTAATGATCTGATATCTCATTAGTCCTACACCTTATCCCAGACATTTTTTCCAAATTTCACCAGAACCTCACGTATCATCTAAGTCCTGTTGCAGAATCTCTGTCAAGTTTCATTCATCCATACAATCCTTCTCGAAGTTTGAAGCGGCCTTTTCTAAATAAGCATATATCAGAGTTCCGGATTTCCAGATTCTCCACTCACATTATTAACACCATTGAAGAGGCGGAGGGAAAAGTAATGGAATTTCCTAGAGTACTACTTTTCCTTCCACTTATGAGGGGAAAAGCTCGGAGTTCTCCTAAATGAAGGTTTGTAATTTTTTTTTTCTTATTTTATTGCATTATTACCTTAATATTTATTTGTAGATAGATAAGACAGTTTATAAAAAGTTCAGAAAAATATAAACAAATTGAATAAGTTGTATCACTCTTGGTAAATTATAGTAAACGGAATACCATTTGTCGAGAAATGAGGTCACGCATAGTGAGCCGGATAGACGATCTAGGTGGAAAAAATTCATTGGTTTTCGTTTCTTCTCCTATTATCTTACACCAATGCATTATTAATACGATATTTAAGTTACAAATTGCTGGAAATGGAGAGGAAGCGATATCAGTTTGTCACTAACGCAGTCAAACTTTCAAATTCTTATTTTTGTTTTTCTCCCAATGTTCAAAAACACCGCTAACTAGCCCCAGTGTTCCGGGCCGTACACCATAAAGTAAATGTGTAATGGCTGTGAAATTATAGGCGGTGAACATTTGATAAGAAAGGTTTTAGACAATTAAAATATAATGCTAAGTATTATTAGTTTTAAGAATACAAGCTAAGAAATTTATTTGGGCTTCTGGTAGAATTTATAAAGGGTGTCCTGTAAGTAAAGCGAAATTTTTAAAGGTTTAATACCTCAAAACCTACAAAAAAGTTTATATAAACAATGGTTCAATTCTCAGCAGAAAAGTAAGAAATTCAAGATTAGTGTTTTTTATAGTGTCATGCTTTTTGATGAATAGGAAGCTACATCTAAAGAAATATTTAATTTAAGTAATTGATAATTGGTTCACTGTAGACTAAATAAAATTTTCTTCAAATTGAAATAGAGCTTGTCATTGTTAAAACCATTTAAGGAGGACTTTTGAGCGGCTAAGTTCGGTTTTTAAAAAAATCAGAAATTATTGGCGATTATTTTTTATCCAACTGTACTACAGATACACAAGTTTTAGAAAAACTTCTTCTTTTAATAAGCTTCAATTTCATATCCAAATTGCGTGTAATGTGGCAGGATGTATGGCAACAAAAAGAAACCAAATCAAATGAAATAAAAAGCCACTTTTCCAAATGGGAAATTAGTAACAGACTCTCCAGAAAAGAAGAGACAGTCAACTGCCGTGAATTTTCACATGCCTACTTACTAAGAGGACTAGACCCACCGACTTGCGAGAGTTGTAAGGTGCAAAGAACAGTCAAACATATCATCCAAGACTGCCCAGTATTTAACAATATAAGGAAAAATTTGAATATGGCTCAGAATTTAGAAGAAAACCTCAGTGACAACGAAAACGCCGTGGAAAAAACCTTACAATTTTTAAAAATTGTAAAATTCTATAATAGAGTATGAATAGGAAGTGTTACCAATGACACTGCAGGGTAGAGGCAACAATAGAAACAAATCAATAAATAAATTTCATATCAATTCCATTGAGGTTTATTAGGCAAATTCTTGAAATTCCGCTCAATTTGTGTAAAGAAATGTTATAATTTTTCATCTTATCATCTAAAGGGACTCGTGTTTTAAAAAAAATTTACAACAATTAACTGTTGCAAAGCTTCTGTTTCTTGTTTTTCCATGACCAGAGATATATTTTAATAAAGGTAATTTCCTAAATACACTTTTTCTTTATATACAAAAAATATATAATAATATTGTTTTGTTAAATATTTTTCATGTAAAGTATTTAAGAAACTGTGAAACTTTTTTTAAAAATCAGATCTCTGTCAAATACTCATCATTTATAAGTAACAAATTTAATGTTTCTATTGCTAAGATTTACGTTTTTATGAAAATGATTGAATCAATCAGCAAGGTGTTTTTGATTTATACGTAAATTGTAGAGCTAGATACATTAAATTTGTTACTTTTAAATACGGACCAATTCCTATGACAGATATCTGGGAGAAAAACACAGTTTCGTTAATACTTTACATGAAAAATATGAAAAACAATCATTATTATTATTATTTTATTTATAAATAAAAAGTGTATTTAGGAAATTATGTTCAAATCGCCAATAATTCAAGATTTGTTTAAAAACAGAACGTAGCCAAGCTTAGCCGTCCTATTTAAATGACTTTAACAATGACCAGCTCTAATTATATTTAATAAAACATCATCTAGTTTACAGTGAAACAATTGGTCATTACTTAAATTTAGTATTTCTTTAGTTATCGCTTTCTATTCATTAAAAAGCACGATTTATTTACAAAAACACTAAACCTGGATTTCCTAATTTTGTGCTGAGAATTGGCCCATTGTTTACATGATTTTTTTTTGTAGGGCTTAAGGTCTGATAGGTAACAAAATATAAAAATGTTCCTCTATTTACAGGACACTTTTTATACAGAGATTATGCATTGTGAAAACATCTACAATGTAGAAATTACCGTCTTTAAGTTTAATCCGTTAAGGATTAATTTTGTATCTAATTATTGTCGTTTTTTTTTCAGTTGAATTCCATTAATTTGAGGGAAGTCCTATTCCGTAGTTATAATCTCCTCTGATTGAAAGAGCTAACAAAATTGTTCCTAAAAGTTGCCGAAGACTAAGCCCTATCGGTCAGGCCACCTCCACAACGAGCACAACGTTGGTGAGGAAACTAAGGAAAGGATCTGTTGGAGAACTTCTGTTCAGGGATTAGGAGCTACGGGAATTAGGAGAAACTTTTCCTAGCCGCTGGGATCTTATTGTTTAGTAGCTAAGGGAGAGAGTATCTTCCAAAACAAAATAAATATAAGAATCATTTTTGGTAATCTGTTAATCTCTCGGATATATTGGACGTTATAATTACTTGTTTGTTGGACGCATTATCGAATCAGGCAGTGCTTTCCCTCTTTTCACAGCCAAAGTTACTCACAAGAAAAAAAATGAAGCTTTTTCGAAATTATATTAAATTAATAGTATTCAGAATATTTAGTTGGATACTCAAAACAATGAGGTCTTAAAATATCTATTCACAAAATGGAGACCTAGGTAAAAAGTACAGAATTTCTGCATTATCTCATTATAGGATTAACAGTTGAACAGTTAGTATTTTCAAAAATTCTTTTTTTTATAAATAAAAAGTTTATTTTTTTACTTAAGTTTATTGTACTTACCCCTCCCCCCATACCAGACTGAAACGACCAGAAACCACCCGACCTTTTCGACTGCTGCAGCACTTACTAGACAAACGCTCTAAACTTCCAAATATTTACAAAAGACTCATATATATATATATATATATATATATATATATATATATATATATATATATATATATATATATATATATATATTACCATAGTAAGGCCTATTTGGACTTACGGAATCGAGCTTTGGGGCTCTATTAAACCAACAAATTCCTCTCCTATCCAAAATCCTTCGTAAAATCCTTAATTCTCCCTACTCACAAATAAAATCATCGATAACGACCTTAATGTACCATATGTTTCCGAATTAGCTCAATCCAGATACCTTTCCTTCCATAATAAACTTCTGAACCAGCCGAACCCTCTTGTTTCCAACCTTGCTTCCTCTTCTATTTCTGATAACCCTCCGAGGCGTCTGAAAAGAAGATGGCCTCGGGACCTTCTAATATAGAAATATAATTGGAGTGCTAACAATGGGTAGTTTCTCTTCATGTTGTAATAGACATGTTACTTGTTTCACATTTACTTGTTGTATTTATCATTTAATATAGTTGTAAATTTCAATAAAAATAATTTTAAAAAAGTTTATTATAGTACATTTCAGGTGATCACAAAAAAAAAAGAAATTAACACTTTGTGATCATTTATTTTAGTCATTTTTATCGCAAATACGGGTACTGGACAGAATATTAAATCACGTATTATTATTATTTTTTTTTTTTACACAACTAGAGGTCAATCTCAACTTAATATTTAACAAATATCAATTTAATTAATATGGGCTTAAAGGTTATTAAACAAGGAAGTTTTTTCTAAACGTGAAGTATCTGTAGTCCAAACAGAAAATGATAAAAAAAAATCACGAATAATCCATGATTTTATGGAATGTCCTCTTTAAATGGTTTAAATACTAACAACATCTAATTTTGTTTGAAGCAAATCTTATCTAGTTTATTATTTAATAATTGATAATTAGTTAAATTAATTGAACATTTTTTTAGTTCGTTTCCTATTCAACTAAAATCGTGACTTCGTTAAAAAATATAAAACCTAAATTTCATACTACTACCTTATTGATTGTTCACTTTTGCAAACGGCACACATTAGTATATATATAAATAATATACTAATATACACACATTTTACTACAATACTTAAAAGGACCCAATTAATGTATTTTTTTAGTATCATAGAAAGAAAATACGAATACTTGTTTTGCATGATGTATTTAAAAAAAAAATACAGTTACAAACAATTTATTTTATTGTTTGGTTCTTAAAATATTTCATTTGGTATCCTACACAGGTCTGGATTATTATTGAAATCCTTAAGTGGTTTAATAGGAGAAAATAATAAGACAGCCAAAGTTTCGCCAATTAGACATCATTGGTATTGAAAACCATATTCCACAAAGGTCCACCTGAGATAGTACATCTCACTTCAAATTCTTTGTAAATACGAATCAAATATTACACAATATCAGTTCAACGATTGTAGTATTAGCCTGTCGAAGTGAGGTGTGTTATCTCTGCTCTGCATTGCTGGGTTTGAGAATTATCACTCTTATGATGCCTAGATTAGTGAAACGTTGATTGGTCGACCAAATTTAACTCGGTTCTCTCTCCTTCACTTTATCTTCCTTTTACAAACCTAAAATAATTGTTTATTCATATTATAAAATAACTATAATTAAATTCGAGCATCGACGGACTGTTTGTTGACTGACATTCCTTCACCCTCGTGCCACATAAATATTTATTGCGACAAGTGCAGCTTGCCCCGGATTAAACTCATAAATAAACATAGCGCGGAAAGCACGTTCAGCCATAATCGCATTTAAAGAGATACTAAAATGGGAGTATTTATCTGAGCATAAAACAAATAACAAAGAGCAATGGAATATTAATTAGTGATTGTTCATGTTGTTCAATAAACAACGCTATCCGTAAACACTTTCTCATATTGTTACAGTTATGGTAATTTATTATGGAATAAATCAATACATGGTGTGTGATTATTCCTCCAAATTTATTAACAACGGAAACTTTACTCTGAAACTAATTAACTAAAATTTTGAAATAATTGAATATGTATTTGAATTCGTTACATAAACTTGACACGCAAACCATTACATGTGTGGTTCAAATAAAAGAAAAACAAATTAACGATATCATTTCTATTCTGAATAACTTCATTAAGCTTCAATATAATTTAAAAATCTCTTTGTTGAGAATCAATTTAGTCGAAAAATAGAAGTTTCCCCGTTTTATTTTTGGATATTTTTTTTGGACTGAGCTTCCAATGATAAAGGTCCCAGGTTCGAACCCCGACTCATGGCAGAAAATTTATTTATTTGTTTCATTGGCCGTGGAGCGACCCTGGGTCGAGAGACCCTCCTGGGACACACCCAGCTTCTATAAAGTGGGTACCCTTAATTAAATAATTGATTAAGGGTTAAAACTTGGCGGTTGAGCATGATCTCGCTCAAATCACCTCCTTGCACAAACGTTGGCCTAGAAACAGTACTTTCCCTAAATAGTACTGAACCCAAGACCCTTCATGGGCTGTAGTGGTACAGTTTTTTTTTTTTTTTAATGGATCTGAAGAAAGTGGTTATCAGTTGAATACAAGTCAGATGGCTATAGTAGAATTTCGATTTTCATATTTCATAACTGTCAGTTAACTTCAAAGAAATTCCTATTTATTCAGTGAACTTGAAATATTAAAAAAAAAAAGTCTGGTGCTAACTATCACCCCACTTTCAGTAGAAATATTTTTTTTTTTATAGTTAAAACTTAAGAATATTACTTTAATTATAAAAATAAACTAAACATAATTATTGTAAATTATGAACATTTTGCGCACAGTATCTGGCTTATTTTTTATTTATTTATTGAGAAATATTACCATTCGTCACAATTAAGGACATTTATATTAGTGTTCAGAGAGCACATTCACACTCTATTTACAGTAAATAAAAATAAATGATAAAGAAACTAATAATAATAAAAGTAAATGTACATAAACAAAAGAATTAACCTAATCAAAACAATAACCCACATACACATATGCTTCTTTTCAATATCTAAAAAAATAACAAATCTTAAAAAAAAACTCAAGATCTCCGAGCCAAGCCTTTCTCCCCATTCGTGAAAGGAAAGACAGGACTTTCGGAGATCTCAGCGCCTCTCACTCAGTTGCATTACAGATATTAAGGACCCATAATATACAATAGGTTAGATTATTAAGTTGAAAAAATATAATGTATTTTCTATGGAAATTACATTTAGTTTCTACATAAACGTTTATATCGCATTAAATAATATAAAATCAGACATTATTACCTACAAAATTAACAATAATTAGCTTTTCCTTGCTCAATCTTTCCTACTTTCTACGACTATATATGTCAGATGTTAGTTTTTTGTAATGCTTTAGCTTTCTAATGGTTCTCAACTGCTTGAATACTACTAAAATGACGCCAGATCAATATGTAATGAAAATTAAAAACGCTGGCTCTAGGCTAAATGCGTTATAACTTTTTTCACAATTATTCATAACTTTTAGGATTTGTTTTTATCTTTAGTAGCATGCTGAGCTCAATCTCAACTGGCTTCAGAACGATTAACGCGGTTGAGAGAATAGCGTAGGGATCTCCTGAAGTTATGCTCTTTCCTCTATCGTCGGAGGGAACTATTTAGCCTGCTTGTAAATAGTGTATATAGATATATCTGTGTTTTTCTATTTATTTTACTTATCTTTAAATTACTTTATTTTTATTTATTGTATATACGTTTTGATTATTATTTAGCTGTAATTTTCTTCTGTTTATTTTCTTTAGCCACTGTGTATGTGGCGAAAGAATTCCTAAAGGATAATAAGCGTCGGTGGATTGGAAATCGTCCGAGAGGTAAACCGAAGCGAAGGTGGGATGATTCCTTCAATGCTGGTCATATTAATTAAGATAAGTCTTGCATTATTATTAAAATTAGCAGTAAATATGCTTTTAAGAATTCATTCTTTATATAATTATCGCATCAATCTATTGTACAATAAATAAGATGAAATGTTTGGAGCCAATTTCTCGACAGTTTTACAAACACAAAAAATGAGATTGTCTCAAAACGTTTAAAACCTATAATCTCCTGATCGCCAGTAAATAATGAAACAATCACTTTTATTTAAAAAACACTCAAAAAATTAATCAACGTAATCGAAAAAGATTTTACTTAATTAGTTTAGGGGCGTTAATAAATATTTGGTGAAAAAAAATTCTAGTCTATAAATAAATAGGAAAAGCACTATTATAAATCAAATTTCTGCGAATGATGACGATAGTTGATGAAGACTATGTTTTCCAAAAAAAATTATATCATTAATCTCAAGCTGAAAATATCTACACTTGTTGATTTCAAGTTTATAGTTATTTCCGTTTTTTTTTTCTAGACTTATATTTAAAAAAATGCTTATAGAAAACTTATCCAATTAAATGGACAGCACAGTAACTTCTTCCAGCACAGAACTCCCTTGACGAGTTAAGATTCATGAATAAATACATTCGAAGAGCGGTGGAATATATATCTCCTAGTTTTAAGTTCGATTCGAACCTCCCTCCCACCCCCCACTCCGGGACCCTACCAACAGACATTAATGAAGAGCGTTAAGGCCCATTAGATCCGAAGAAGTCGCTCGAGCTCTTTTCGCTTCCCGTAATACGGACTGAAAAAAATACAAAGTTTTTTTTTAAAGGGGTAGTAGCCCTAAAAGGAGGGAAATGGAGAAGGAAAAGAAAAAAAAAAAAAAAAAAAAAAAAGAAGAAGGGAAAAACCACTCAAGAGGCACTAAGAAATATAGCTTCCATTTCGTCATCAGCGGGATACTTTTGAAAGTAAAAGAAAACTTCTGGTGTGCTCTTTCTGATCTATGCACACATGTATCAGTTCACCTGGGCCTAAGTCCCTTTAAAAAGAAATTTCTTAAGTCCGTCGGACATCTTTAGTATCCTCTTATCTCGGGAAGGGGAATTAATCCTGGGGGTTCTCACCACCCTCCGACCCCCGCATCTTTTGTAATCCCGCCCTATAACTAAAGCCGGCCTCTAATCCACTTATCCTATCCGGCGGTTATCTCCAATCAGAGCACCTTAGTATCATTCCGCCTTTCCTAGGTGGGTTATTACTACTTTCTTTATTCTATTTCTATATATAAAGTACAACTTATTTTTAAATAATATATAAACCTCTGTTAAATATAAATATAAAAGTCATTATATAATTATTATATTTAATTAACAGACGATAAATATTTTAAAATAAGACCACATTAATCCAATAAATTTCATTTTAGTAATAAAAAGTCTTTATAACGGAAAGTTTTGTTTCTTTCTATATATTATTTCGGCTTTAAGTTCATCTTTCAATATTCTAACATAAATAACAGTCATAACAAACAATTAAAACATTTAAAAGATTTTTCATTGAATATTGTATAATAGTTGACCGTTGCATTATAAAGGAAGGAGATGTTCCAGGGTGGCGGTCATAAATTTGCTAAATAGTGGCAAAACTATTTTATTAATAGCCAACGTTTCGACCCGACTTTGCAGATCTTCTTCAGGACTAGAACGGACAAGATACAAAAAGATATAGAGAATTGTTGAATTTACATAATATTTAGACAATGTGAATAAGCATATTAAAATTATAAACAGTAAGTACATTAAAATATAAACAGAGTAAGCTAAGTAACAAGTTCCTAAACTGAAGTAAATATATGGTAACAATTGCTATAGTGTAATATATAATATATGCAAATGTAAATATACTTCTACAGATCTACAGGAGGTATTGAAAGAAAAGGAAAAAGGATATAATATGAAATAATAGACCAAAAGACATGTGGCGAAAGAAAAGAAAAAGAAAACCAATAAATAAATAAATAAGTAAATAAAATTAGAAGAATAAAAATAGACAGGTGTGTTTAGCTGGGAGTTTCACTTAGAACTGGAAAATCAGGGTAAGGGTAGGTATTGGGGAATTTGCTGACCTGTTTTGGGTCAATGGGAACATCTTAAAAGATTTTTTAAGAAATTTAAATTCTCTTGAAAATATGGTTTTCCACAAGTCATTCAATTTTTTTTTTTTTTTTTTTTGGCTCTAAGATTTTAGACAAAATTCTATTTTGGCAGAAATTCATATATATTTAAGTATATTATTTATTCACTTATTTCCAAACATATTCCAATAGTGGCGAAACGATGTTTTAAAGAGATTTTTTTGTGGATTAAATAGTGGTCTCTCCCTTTGCTTTGAGACTCCCAGTCATATAAATACTGCCATTTGTTAACAGTTGTTTTACTTAGTGAACGGAAAATGTCTGATTTGGGGACTTTAAAATTAATTCTTATTGCATTGGTAGTATCTCGAGCAATTTGATATACTATACATTCATTTACGTGTAGACCCACATGTCATGGTATCCACACGAATGCAAATTTAATACTTGATGAAGAAATTAAGCTAAGAATTTTAATACACAATGTAATTGGCAATTGGAGTCCTGTGTGCATTTTGTAGACGTTGGCATACGGAGGCTGAATCTGTGAGAATGACTATATTACTTTTTTTATAGTGTAGGTTAGTATGTTCTGCAACCTTAAAAATAGCAAAAAGTTCTGCATGGCAAAATACTGAAATTGTTTGGAATAGAATAAGACAGATTGACTTTTATTTACGGGTCATGAACGAATATTGAGCATGAATTGATGGTCTTCAATTCATTCAAGATGGTCATTCATCAGCCCACAAAAATATATTAGTTCTATCAATTTTTTACACATTGTAACTAAAGTTTTCAAGTATCGGTAACTATTTTGCGTTATTTTTTATATGCAAAACCCTTTTTTTTTCTGTCCAACCCTGGTCTTGGTACTAGTACCCGTTAAGGAACTACCAAGTTAAAGTTTAATATTTATATTAGCTGTATTTTAAAATATTTTAATATTCCAAGATATTTTCAGTCTAAATATTTTATACCCAGAATATTTATCCTCACTATCAAAACACAAATAAAAATTTTGTTTTTATAGCCCTTTATAAAATGCCAGAGGGTTAGTTATTTAGCATATTTTTGTAATAACTCGCATCTAACCCTATTTTTTTTCTTTCTTTTTTATTGACGAAGACCTTGCATCATATTAAAACATTTAAGGAATTTTCTATGTTTAGTAATATTAAATTTCAGTGTATTTAAACTGTGACGACATAAATTAACCACAAAGATTTCATATTTAACCATATTTGAGAGCATAGCATATTGAAGAATGTTTTTTAAATAAAATCTATATTATTATTCGCAAAGAACAATTATTTTTATTAGTGTTTTTTCGCATGTTTAAAGAATTTATGATCATGTAAAATATAAGTAATTGTCATTTTAAAGTCAATTTTTTATGATGACGCTTTATTACATAATCGAAGTAGTTTTTACCCATTATTGCCCAGTATCATGTTTTTTTTTTTTCAATTTATGTTTTAGAATATAATTTTTTTCTTGTTTTTACTATTTCTTAATGATATTTACAACTGTATGAAAGAAATACATTTAGCAAATTTGAACATATGGATATAATGACGTGGAAACTGGTTGAGAAACTACCCAACGGTAGCACTCTAATGATATGTCCACATTAGGAGATTACGGGGCCATCTTCTTTTCAGACGCCCCGGAGGGTTATCAGGAATTGAAGAGGAAGCAAGGTTAGAAACGAGAGGGTTGGGATGATTCTGAAGTTTTGTTTAGCCCCATAGCTCAACTCCGTAAGTCCAAATAGGCCTTCTTATAGTCATGTATATGAGTCTTTTGTAATTAATTGGAAGTTTAGAGCGTTTGTCTAGTAACTGCTGAAGTAATCGGAAAGGTCTAGCGGTATCTTGTCGTTTCAGTCTGTTATGAGGACTCCAAGTTAGACGTTTATCCAGGTGGAGTCCTAGGTTGAAAATTAATTTAAATCATTATTGAGTGCAATTAAAATCGAATTTAAAAATTCTAAATTTTCTGACATCACGTTTATAACCAGATCCAGTTACACGATTTGCCTTATCTTGCGTCAAATATGATGAGATTTTTATGGAAAACTTATTCAATTAAATAGTTGGAGCGGTAAGTTCTGCCAACTCCAACCTTTCTTGACGGATCAAGTTTTATAGAAGTCTGGATATAATGGTATTCGAACTTGGATCGAATATATATCGCTTAGTTTTGTCTACAATTCCAATCCCTCCTCCTCCCTCCCAACCCCCTTACCTATCAAGATTAATGAAAAACGTTTTATTACTTCTCTATTTCCGTCCTTGGTAGTGAGTCGTTTTCAGTCAGTAGCAATGATTCTTTCGTATACCTTATATCATATTAAACTAATAAAATATTGCATAAATTATGCTAATCAATTTTTTTTTTATTATTTATGAAATTTACAAGTGTACAAATTAATATACATTTAGCAAATGTGATACAAAGAAATATATGACATGACAAGGTTTGTAGAGAATCTACCCATTGGCGGCACTCTAATAAAGTATCTAAATTAGAAGATCACGAGGCTATTTTCTTTTCAGACGCCCAGGTGTGTTATCAGGGATCGAGAAGGAAGCAAGGTTAGAAACGAGAGGATCAGGATTGTTTTGAAGTTTATTATGAAAGGATGGATATCTGGATTGGGCCAAATCGGAACATTCAGGTCATTATGGATTATTTTATTTGTTACAAAGTAAGGAGCATTAAGGATTTTACGAAGGATTTTGAATTATAAAGATTGCACATGATAGGAATTCGATGGTTTAATGTAGTCCCAAAGCTCAACTCCGAAGTCCAAATAGATCTTATTATGGTCATGTATATGAGTCTTTTATAATTAATTGAAAGATTAGAACGTTTGTCTAGTAAGTGCTGAAGTAGTCGGAAACGTCGAGCGGTTTCTTGTCGTTTCAGTCTGGTATGAGGATTCCAAGTAAGTAACTAATTTGTAAGTAACTTTAACGAATAATATTTAAATTTCTTCAGATCCTAAAAAGAAAAAACAATCAACGCTCTGTTACAACTTATCAAAAAAACCTTTTGGTTTCATTTTATAAAATACACTTAAAACATTGGATGTCATCAAAATCACTTTTATGGATTTTTTTTTTCTTTGAGATCACGGAATTTGAACAAGAAAAAATAAATTTGTACCATTAGAACCAATAAAAGGAAGGATCTTCGGTTCAGTTCGCTGTAAGGAATTACTTTTTCTAGACCTGTGGTCTTGCAAAGTAACTACAAATATTTTATTTGTAAGATATAGTATATATAAAAAAATATATTTTACAATTGTTAATTTATTACTAATTGTAAATGTACTGTTAATATTACTAAATATGAAATAAAATAACATTTATTAAAAAATGAGAAATAAAATAAAATGAGGTGTGTGCTTTAGACTACACATGATCAAAATGAAAACATCGACAAGGCGAGATTATTAATATAAAATATAAATTATAAATAATACCTCTTTATAAACAGGATGGAATGCTGTATATTTCCGTCGCTTGCAGTATACAGGTCCGATTTTTAGTTTCTGAGATATTTTAATCCATATCTTCCATAAATATCGTTAGCATTCGGCTTCCGACACTATTTTTCCCTTGTCGCCACTCTAACACGGCGTTGCGTTAAGATACAATTTTTAATAGTAGCCCTTACTGTGAGGAAGAAATGATGAACTATTCTCTCGCTTACAGTATGCAGGTCTGATTTTTAGTTTCCGAGATATTTTAATTCATATGCAAAAATACATCAAGTAGTTTACACCAGCCGATTTTATCCGAGCGTTACACAGGGAATCTGACGACCCAATCTAGTCCACTTTTTACAAAAAAGTACAAAACTTTATTAAGAAGTTTTTACTAAAAAAAAAAAAAAAAACATGAATTTTACCAAAAAAAAGAAATTAGGAATTGAGCTCTAATCAAACAGGAACTTTTGGTTTTTAGAGTGTTATAAGTAGAGAACGGATCTTCAACTAATAAAAACAAAATATTTAAAATTGTCTAATTAAACCTAAAAACGTCATCAAATCATCCATTTTGTTTGATTAGTTATATTAATACAATATATCTGATCATCCTTTATGTTGCTCCTAAATAAAAAAAATAAAAATTTAAAATTAAAAAACAACATTTAAAATTAAATTCCAAAGTATTTTTATGAAACTTTGGTGATACATTATAATATTTGAGATTTTTAAGCATTTAAACATTAGTGTTAATGCATTATTTTTTAAATCAGAAAAAAGAATTTGACGAAGAGCTACAAAAAAAAAATTCTTACCAGTTCTACAATGAGCGTGTATCTGTGATTTATCAATCACGGGATGTATGGAATATAACTTCATCAAATTTTAACTCGGGTTAGTTTCATATCTGACTTTTAATTTTTGAAGGGCGACTAGATCTCACTTGCGGTATTATTCATTTTTTTTTTTTTTTTTTTAATTTTCCAGGAAGGCAGTTTTGATTTTTATCCAATATTTTATACAATATTCTGTTCTAAAAATATTTCCCATTTGTCTTTAATTTTTCTTTTTGTAAAATGTTATATTCGAACCGTTTTTAATAACAGAATGATTTACCTTTCTCTTATATTTGTATCTAGAATTAGAAATATATTTATATATTTAACATTGGAAAGATAGGAAAATGAAAAGGTTAATACATAAATACACACATACATACGTATATCTTTGTCTATAAATCATATAATCTTGCTAAAAAGTGCAAACATGTGCAGTTTGATGTAATAAAATTCAAAATTGTGAATTTTGGACTAAAACAGCAAAACTTGAAATTTCGTGCAATCTCAAATTTTAGTATGTTATTTTAGGGATGAGTTCTGCGCATGCGCTTGATTTGAATACCCACATTTCACGTCGTGTCCCACAGTTTTACTATTTTTTAGTAGAATAAGTGCTCAGTTTTACTTTTTTTAAAAAAAACTAGTTAAGCAGACATCAAAACAACAACAATGGACTAACACCACAGTGAGTAGTGTTGTTATTTACTGTGTACTATTACAGACAGTGAATTTAGTGATTTAGCGTCTATAGGCTTAATCTCTATAGCCATAACAGCTGACGGCTCCCCTCTCCAGTTGTGGCTCTGCCACGTAACTGGCTGTTTCTCAGCCGGTGGTTCATCCATTGTAATAACACGCAGACGTAGTTTTATTTATTTATTTATTTTTTTTTCCCTTTCTTTTTTTTTATATGCGATATTATCACCAAGTAATGTCAACTAAGAGGTCCCATTCAGTTGGCTCTACCCCACGTAATTCACCGCCTAAACAGAAAACACGTCGTAGTAAGCGATTAACACCCCCCGGAACTCCTCCAGCGAACACTCAAGAATCTGTGTCTCAACCACTGCCAAGTACGTCTTCACAAGAAATGGAATCTCCATTTTTTACACCTAATCCATACCAGGTGCTTGAAAATGACAGGGAAGAAATGGAAGATGCACCTATACCTCGAGAACCACGCCCACCTCCTATCTTTGTCAAAAATTTGAGAAATTTCCAGTTGTTGTGTACTCAACTTAATAAAATCTGCCCAGGTAGCTATACATGCCTAAACAGAATAAACGATACAAAAATAATACCGGCCACACCTGAAGCGTACCGAAAAATCGTAAAATATTTAACAGACACAAATGCGGACTTTCACACATACCAGTTGAAACAGGAAAGAGCACTACGAGTTGTAATAAGAAATTTACACTCCTCAACCCCAATAGAAGTGATTAAAGAAGAGTTAACGGCGTTAGGGTTCAAAATACGTCAGATAACCAATGTTTTAAAAGAAAATAAAGAACAACCAGGTGTAAAGAATAAAATCCCATTGCCCTTATTTTTCGTCGATCTAGAGCCATCGCCTGGGATCGAAAAAATATACGATGTGCATAGAATTTTCTACACCAGCGTAAAGGTCGAAAAACCGTACCCAAAAAGAGAGTTCATCCAGTGCCATAATTGCCAAGCATATGGCCACACCAAGTCTTATTGCCACCACTTACCACGCTGCGTGAAATGTGGTAAAACACACAAGTCTGGCGAGTGTAATAAACCAATTACAGAACCAGCAGTCTGTGCCCTATGCCTGGAAGGCCATCCAGCCAACTACAAAGGCTGCCAAATTTATAAAAATCTCAAAGCGAGATATATGAAACCCAGGGACCCTGATGATACACCTAAACCAAGAAGAGGACCCGCTAAAATTGTGAACTCTAAGGTTTCTTTTGCCAAGCTACTTGGGGGTAGAGACCCGACTAATGTATGTGAGGCCCTGCCGCAAGAACAAACTCAACCCCAATCTCAATATCCTATCCCACCTAATGTACCTAATCAACAACAACCTCACCAACATCAAATCCAATATGTTCCTCCACCGCCTAATGCTACAGATCTAACCAGCTTATTGACATCCTTTCTTTCAGAATTTAAATCCCTTGTTACCCCACTGATATCACTTCTCACTAACCTAGTATCTCACCTTATCCCTCCTTTAAAAAATCCTTAAATGACTTCCATCAAACCCATATCCATTCTCCTTTGGAATGCGAATGGTGTTAGAAATCACATACACGAACTAACAGCCTTACTACAAGACAAGAACGTAGACGTAGCCCTAATAACGGAAACTCGACTGACTAAAAAACAGCTCCTAAAAATACCACAATACATAACTTACCGTACCGACCATCCTGACGGTAGAGCACATGCCGGTACTGCAGTCATTGTGCACCAATCCCTCTCCCATCACCTACTCCCACTGCCTACGCACGATTTCCTACAATCCACCGCAGTCGAATTGACCTCAGAGTAACCCTGAAAACCTCTGAAGACCTGGACAATGCAGTACATTCCTTCACTACCAAAATTCAAGAAGCAGTCTGGACTGCTTCCTCCCCTGATCACTCCTCAAAAATCCTTAAGAAACATAATTTACCTCAACACCTCCTTGACCTAATCCACATAAAACGCCGTGCCAGATTATTATGGCAACGTACCAGACATCCAGCCGACCGCCACTCCTACAATTATCACTGTAAAAAATTAAAAAAAGAATTAGCCACCTTCAGATCCCAATCATTCAATTCCTACCTCACCACACTCTCTGCTCATGATAATTCCCTTTGGAATATCACCAGAAAAATCCTCAAATCCCATCATATTTCCCACCCTCTTCGACGAGATGATGGCTCCTGGGCAGCATCTGATGAAGATAAAGCCGAGGAATTTGCCAAACACCTTTCCTATACTTTCGCTCCTCATCCAGAATCCCATCCCAGCCACACAGTAAAAGTAGAAGAATCCCTCTCGATACCTATCCCACTCTCCTTACCACCTAAAGCTGTTAATCCCTCTGAGGTCAAATACCTTTTACGGAAAATCACACCTCGCAAATCTCCTGGATATGACCTTCTAACCCCACAGATCCTTCGACAACTTCCATCTAAAGCCATCACATTTCTTACATATATATACAATTGCATCCTACGAACTACCCACTTCCCTCTTTTATGGAAACATTCCACCATCGTCCTCTTCTTGAAACCAGGCAAACCTTCCAACAATACAGCATCCTATAGACCAATTAGCCTACTCCCAATCCTCTCAAAAATTTTTGAAAAGATCCTACTGAAACGAATCCTACCTATAATTGAATCCTATAACCTTCCTACTCATCAATTCGGATTTCGTTCCCAACATTCCACTGTCCAGCAAGGACTCCGAGTTGTTGACCATATATCCTCAACCCTAGAAAGCAAGCAGTATTGCTCGGGTGCATTTCTGGACATAGCGCAAGCTTTTGACCGGGTATGGCACGCCGGATTACTCTTCAAGCTTAAAATCCATCTACGACAGTCCTTATACCTAGTACTCCGATCCTATCTTTCCGACCGCTCCTTCCGAGTTCGCTGTGGCACCGAATTCTCCGACTGTTACTCAATTGAGGCTGGCGTTCCTCAAGGCAGCGTCTTGGGCCCCATCCTTTACATTCTCTTTACCGCTGATATTCCTGTCCATCCCGATACCCTCCTGGCAACTTTCGCTGATGACACTGCTATCCTTTCTTCCAACTCAGATCCTGAAACAGCGTCCGCAAACTTACAAAGGCACCTCTTCCTGATTGAACACTGGTGTAAGCAATGGCGCATTAAGGTAAACGAATCTAAATGTAAACACATTACCTTCACCCTTCGGCGTAATACCTGCCCACCAGTTTATTTTAACTCCATCCAGCTTCCTTTCTCAGATACAGTCCGGTATCTTGGCTTTCTCTTAGACAGACGACTAACATGGAATCCACATACTCGACTTAAAAGACAGGAACTTAACAGACGATATGGCCAGCTATATAGACTACTGAATAGAAAATCTAAACTTTCTGGTGAAAACAAATTACTGATCTACAAGACAATACTGAAACCCATCTGGACTTACGGACTAGAACTATGGGGAACAGCCAAATTTTCTAACATCAAACGCATTCAATCCTTTCAGTCTAAAGTCCTCCGTACAATAGTCAATGCTCCCTTCTATGTAACCAATAAAACCCTACATCATGACCTTAATATCCCATTTATTCTTGATCTTATCCCAGCCAAATTTTCCAAATTTCACCAGAACCTTTCTCATCACCCAAATCCCGTTGTACAATCCCTATCAAGCACCACCCATCCCTACAATCCCCTTCGTAGGTTAAAGCGGCAGTGGCCACGAGACCTTTTGTAAATATGGATATTTTGGAGTTCTAGCAATGGCCAGATTCTCCACTCAAGTCATGAGTGTCTGTGGCTGTAGCGCTCTTACTCATCCTCCGCTGGTTTAAAATACCAGTGAAGTGGCTGAGGGAGAAGCGTAGGGATCTCCTAGGCCTCCCTTTTCCCTCCACATGTGGAGGGAACAGGATTGGTTCGGAGATCACCTGGCAAATTGTAAATAATGTATGTTTTATATAAGGTGTTTGTTTTACTTTTATTTCTATTTTTATTTACTTATGTGTATATATATTATTTTTTTTCTTTACTCTTTTGTTCTTTCTTCTTATTCTTTTGTTATTACTTTATTTATTTATATTTTTGTATATACGGTATGAATGCAATCTCTGAACTCTATTATAAGTGTCCTTAACTGTGACAAATTGTAATATTTCTGAATAAAGTGTTTTAATAATAAAAAAAAATTTTAGGGATCATGAAACGGGTAGATAATCGGATTTGAAGTTTTTACACTCAGGCGAATATTTATTTCTAGTTATAAGTATTTGGACAGCACGGGAGTCTTTCTCGACTTTGAGCAGGCATTTGATAGAGTCTGGCACCCGGGACTGCTGTACAAACTCCGTAAATTCCTACCACCTACATTCTTCCTCATTATTCGTTCCTACCTTACTAATAGATACTTCAAAGTAAATCACAACAATGTCTATTCATCCTTCTTTTCCCAGTCAGCTGGGGTTCCTCAAGGTAGTATCCTAGGTACCATTCTTTACACAGTCTATACAGCTGACATCCCAACCCATCCTAACACCACCGTTATTACAACCTATGCTGATGATAAATGTGTCCTGTCAGTTCATAACGACCCAACAGTTGCATCCGAAAATCTTCAATCCCACATCACAAACCTTGAAGAATGGTGTCAAAACTAGAGAATTAAAATAAATCCCATCAAATTAACTTTACCTTTCGTCGTAAACCTATGACTTCCTGCCCTACAGCATCCTTTAATAATACCCCACTTATCCCTGTTGAACAAATTCGATACCTAGGACTCCACCTGGACAAACGCTCTAACCTTTCAATTAATTACAAAAGGCTCATATATATGGCCACAATACGACCTATTTGGACTTACGAAGTTGAGCTATGGGTCTCCACTACGCCATCAAATTCCTCTCGTATCCAATCTTTACAATCCAAAATCCATTCTAAAATCCTTAATGCACCTTACTTTGAAACAAATAAAATAATCTACAATGACCTAAATGTTCCATATGTTTCCGATTTGGCCCAATCCAGATACCTATCCTTCCATAATAAACTTCAGAACCATCCTAATCCTCTCGTTTCTAACCTTGCTTCCTCCTCGATTCCTGATAACCCTCCGAGGCGTCTGAGAATAAGATGGCCCCGTGATCTCCTAATGTAGACATATCATTAGAGTGCTACCATTGTGTAGTTACTCAGCAATTGTTTTCATGTGATTGTATTATTAATGTGTGCACATTTAGTAATTGTATTCTTACGTATTATATCAATACGTTCAAATTTACTAGATGTACTTATTTAATACAGTTGTAAATGTCATTAAGAAATAAAAAAACATTGGAAAGATAGGAAAATGAAAAGTTTTTACACGCAAGCGAATATAATGTGCAATGACATGGAAATTCGGTTTCTAGTTATAAGTATTTGGTATATCTTTTCTTCATTTAACCTATGGGAGATACTTATTTTCGATATATATATGTAAGAATATTTGTTTCAGTGATTTATTCTCCCAATCATTCCACTCAATTACATCATTACATCATAAGGTTTCGTGATCCACTTATATCCCATCTTACTTGAAATTACAACATATCGCTATCAACAATTATATAGAAACAATATAACATTAATTAATATAACTACAAACAACAATAATTTAATTTTTTATTTATTTTGCCAATCTTACCAGTATCCCGTATCATCTTGTTCTCCATAAGACTTGTTACATTATATTATTTTTTTATTAATGTCCTATTCCTAAAATGCAGTCATTTTAAGTTTATTATTTATTTAATTATTACTATTATAATATGTATTTAATTATTTTCAATGTTGAATATATTACCTTGAAATCCTATTTTAGTATCCACTAGGGAGAGTCTAGTCAGATACTGAAATTATACTTTAAGCAAGTGGTCAAACTCCAATTCTTATATTTATTTTTATATATCTAATTTCTTTATTAGATAGGCATTGTGATTCCCTATTTTAGCCGCATCAGTTTTAAAATTAATAGCTGTTTTATTATATTTAATAATGAATATTGACTCTATTACTTTTCTCTGTATACTATGTGTTACCTTATATAAAAGTTGTGGTTTTACTAAGTTGAGATTATGTCTGTTAGTAATACTATGATGGGCTAAGGCTGTTTTGTTGTCTATTTACTATTTTTTATATCATTAAGATGCTGAATCATCCTTTTTATTTGGTAAAATAAATAAAAAAATATATTATTGTTGTTTGTAGTTATATTAATAAATGTTATATTGTTTATATATAATTTTTGATAGCGATATGTAGTAGTTTCTAGTCTGAAGATGGGATATAAGTGGATTCCGAAACTTTATGATGTAATTGAGTGGAATGATTAGGAGAATGAAGCACTGAAACAAATATTCTTACTTATATTTGGTATATTTTTTTAATTTACGTTTATCTTAGTAATTTATAACTTTTTTTTTTATTTCTTAAAAACATTTACAACTGTATTAAATAAATACATCTAGTAAATTAGAACATAATGTATGTAATGACATGAAAAACACTTGCTGAGTAACTATCCAATGGTAGCACTCGATTTATAACCTTAGAATTAATTAACAATATCGAATTGTTAGATAGCTCATTCTATGCTCAATTCAGGAGAAAACCTGGAGGCTGAGCATGATTCCGAGCACCTCCCTGCTCAACCATTGGCTTAGAAATAATTCTTCTTTACAAAGTATTGAAATCACCTTCATAAGTTGTTGTGGGAGGTTTTTTTTTTTTTTTTTTTTTTTTTGTACAGTATTGCGACCCTTAACACTTTTTATAAAATTATAAAATCTATCTAAAGATAACAAACAGCATTGGTTTTATCTTTTATGATTTATTTACGGACTTTTCGGTCTATTACTTTTCTTTTATTTACTTATAGGTTTTTTTTTCTTTTGTTTATTTAGAAAAGATTTCCCAGTAAAAAGATTTTGAAAAGTAAATATAATTGATATATATTCTCTATTTAACATAGAAATAAATTAAGTTTTATTAGTCAAAGTTATTTTTAATTCTGCCACCCATTTATGTCATGATGATCACAGGTAATTAGAAAGAATGATAAACACAAACCAGCCTTTGAGAAAAGAAATCCAATTAATTAATCATGGACCAAATATATTATAGATCCAAATTTATTTTACTAATTTTTACTAAACATTTCTAGGTAGTTATCATCAATTATGGATTTTAAATACATAAATTTTATTTATATCTAAATGATGGATAAAATGCTTAAACATCTTATATAATCAAAGGTTTCGATTATATTAATTTTTTTTTTACTTGTGGAAGTGACGTTTTCTAAAATATCATATCATCTTCCTTTTGAAGATTTTTGTTGGAAGAAGGGCATATGGAGGGAAATTGATCTTCGTGTTATGATGTTATAACATGATGGCCTAGAAATAATTGTTCCTTACAAAGTATTGAATTCCCCTTTGTGAGTTGTAGTGGTAGTTTTTATATTTTTTTGTTACAAGCGACACTTAATATTTTTTATAAAATTATAAAATCTATCTAAAGATAACACAGAGCATTATTTTCATGTATCGCGATTTTTTTACGGAACTTTTCGGTCTATTACTTTTCTTTTATTTAGTTATAACTTTTTTTTTTCCTTTTGTTTATTTATTTTTAGCTAACTGAGTTCATGACGGTCGATTTTTAATATAGACAGATGTCAATGAAAATTTTCATAAGAGAAATATTTTTAGGCAATTTTTCCTCCGAGAGGGGATTGTCACGGAAAGTTACGCTGAAGGACCATGAGCTCCCTTAACGCAGATTTAGTGAAACGATTTTTCAAGGCGGTTGACGTTATGACGCCGCCGGTGATCCCCTCCCCCCAACCCTTGCTCCTTTCTCCCCCTCCTCCCCCCAAAGTGTTATTGATGCCTCTTCGCCTCTTGGTTCGTTGAGTGTTATTGTCCTTTATTAGAAGTTCATGATGCTGATAACGGTTAATCAGGAACATCCCATCTGTTTGAAGTCAAGTATAGAAAATAATCAGACTTCAAATCCTTTTATAAATGCCTCACTTTTTGTAAAGTTCGTTCATTATATTCGTTTTTATTTTTATTTTGTTACCTATACCGTCTAGTGACATTGGAAACAACGCTATCTTAAATTCTATTTTATTATTTTACTTATTTCAAAAATTTTAAAGATTTTTCAACCGTTCTTTATTTTTTGACAGTTTTTTTTTTAGTGTCATTTTAATAGTAATTTTTTTTTTTAATATTTATTTTCAAAATCTTTATACGTTTTACAAGGAGAAAAATAGGGAATAACTTGGGACATTGATCAGAATTTTAGGAAATTTATATAATATTATTAATCTTCAAAGTACACAGTCTATTTAAATGAGTATGTTAAAAATTTAACTACTTTTATTTGTATCAAAATTAATATTTTTTCGAAAAATATTTTCACACTCAATCATACTGCTATTTATCTAATAAGTGCATTGATTTCAGAATATTTTAAAACGAAAACAAAAGACATTCGGATAACCAGATTTATTACATAAATTATTTCCGTATTTAAATTTTTCATACTGATAAATTTTCATGAATTCTACACTTTAAAAAAATTATTGAAAAAAGTGTATATTCCGAATTTAAATTGAATACTTTTGATCATTATTTTGCTTTTATTTATTTTTAATTTTTGTACATATAGTGTGAATGCCATCCTACCTCACTATAACCAATGTCTAAGAGACAGATTGTTGGAATACTCAATAAATAATTTTTTTTTAAATTGACTTAAATATAATAAGAGGGCTGGAATCACCTCCTCAATGTGATATTTGCAACACATCACGTAGACTGAAACACACCGTAACAATTTGCGAAATTCACACCGACACAAGAATGAAATGCAATATATATTTCCACTATGACTGAAGTACTTTCAGCTAATGAATACAATCTTTATTGAGTTAGTTTTTGGCCAGATATGTATTTTCTCTTTTGTAATTGTTCATCATTATTATTCTAAGGGGTCATTAAAATTGGTTGGGGTAAGAAAATTGTGAATCGTATGCAATAAGGTTCTTTATTCATAGAAAACATAATTTAAAATAAGATTAATAATGTTTTTAATTACAATTTTTATACAAATTGTATTATTGTACCAAGTTGTACTGGTACAGATCTTTGGAGATCTCAGATTTCTCTTTAACAGAAAAGAAGGATAAATCCTGAAAATCCGTTTTTACATTAAAGTTTATTGTTATATGTTTTTCCATCCGTAACACTGTGAAAAATATTTCCACGATTCTTAGTAATCAAGAAATTAATTCTTCACCCCTCCTCCCAGTATTAGTGTTGGACTAGTATTTATTCCAAGAGGGGCTAGATTAATTTTTCTGCAATTAAACTCAACATTTTTATTATTTTCACTTACCTATATATATATATATATATATATATATATATATATATATATATATATATATATATATATATATATATATATATTGTTTTGTTCTTCCCTACCTCGCCTTTTAGGCCATACGGGATTTCCCCGAGCCGGAGGGTGAGGGCGGGGAATTTAAAATCCTCCCCGGCACTGGGACGCCAACTCGTACTTATTTTTGTCCCTCAAAACTTTATGTATCTGGTTACCGGGCAATTCGCGGTGCTGTGCACACGCTTTAGCCCATTCGGATTTCGATGATTTTTTTTTTTTTGTTTTGTTGATGATTTAATTACCTTTCAAAAGTTGTATTATGAATTTTACTATAGAATATATACTTAGCGAGTTAGGCCCCAAAACATTTTTCTTTTCTTTATAACTTTTTTTTCTTGAATTTTCTCGGGAATTTAGTCCATGTACGAAAATTGAAATGGCACATATTAGAACATTATAGGAATGTTTCATAAAAATCGTTAGAGCCGTTTTCGCGCTACATTCTATAGACAATTTTTTTTTTCATTTATTGCGCAGCAGCTATTGCGCATGAAGCACCCAATTTGTGTCACAGGCATCAGTAGTCAAAACCCTACAAAATAAAAAAAGAAGCAACATAATTTACTAGTTCCCGAGAAAAACTTGGCACAGACAGACCAATGGCTAATTATGTGTTTTTCGAACTCAGAAAGCTCTGAAACGTATAGATCCGTCGAAAACCGCATAACGGAAATTTGATCCAATAGCAATACTTTCCTTACCAAGTATTCGGAATACACGTTTTGAGGTACCCTGAGTGCCAGAAGAAAGTTTATTTTCTATTTATATATTGCTATGTATTGTAAAGACCGTCGGTGGAATAATTAGTTTAAAGGTATAAACAAATAAACATTAAGGTAATTTAGGTATTACCTAAATATAAACATATTTAGGTATAAACCCAACATCTGGCGGTTGGGTACCTGAGGGAGGGTAACCCATTAGGACAACCTTTTGTAAGTGGTAATAAAAACCCTTAAGGACCACCGACAAAGACCGACAAGTGTTTAAACAGGATCCCGAAAGACCTTTTCACACCTTCCACCAGAAATGCCTAAGTCTGTACCTGCTGCTTTACCTTGGCCTGGGGGAGAGGGCGTGGTCATCCCTTAGGCTGAGAATATTCAGCCAATCAGGATAAAGGCTGCCAAAAGAGAGGGTGATGAAAAAAGGTGGGAGATAGAGAATTTGGACTGGACACTTCTTTTTGGAACTCGGAGGAGAGAGGACTTCTTCTGGGAACTTGGAGCTGAGAGGACTTCTGGGGACTTCAAGCGGGGGAGTCGAGGGAGGAAGATGGAGACTGCCGGAGAGAGCAGATGGACGGACTAGACGCTGAAGGAGAGCAGAGACAGGGAATCCAGATATAACACCAAGAAACACTATGAAGGACCAGCTAAGTGGTAACAAGCATTTAGTTATACTAATGTAAATTTGTGTTGGCAACCATACATCATTAATTAATATTATCAATATGACACGTAACTTTAATCAAACATCAAGCATTCTCCTCCAGTATGATTCTTAACTATTCATTATGTATATAGGTTTAGTTATTATTTTGTATATAGATGTTTTTGGTTTTATTTAAATTTGTAAATATATTAGTTAGCAAACCAACGTAGTACTTTTACCATCTACCTTGCATGCCACCAATTAGTAATAGAAACAAATAGTAAATTTATAAACATGATACCTTTAGAAAGGAAATCCAATAAAAATTATATGGTTCAATCTAGGATACTACAGTAGGGGGTCTGTGGTATCTAACATTTAAATACATCATTAATATATTTTAAGTTGATCGGTTCCCTTCTGGGACCGATATAAATACATATAAATACAAATAAATGCGATTCCTGGAACCCCCTACTCGCCGTAGAAACGCGAGGCCAGGAACATAGAAATATATATATATATATATATATATATATATATATATATATATATATATATATATATATATTATTTCTCAACTCATTATTATTTAAAATGTACGTCATAATGGTCAGTATGCCAAAATGACCCGCTTCAGTAGATATAGAATGAAATAAAATTAAAAAAATATATATCAATATAAATTTTCATGAATTATACAGTCCATAAAAGTTGATTGAATTTCATTGACAAAAGGACTTCAAAAAATCGTAGTGAGGTATTACGCAGAAATTTTTATCTTCTGCCGGAAAACTTTAGAAGTTATTTATATTTGAACTATTGTTTTTTTTTTCAGAAATTTATGAAAATTATAATATTCATTTTTGCCTATAGTTGTATTAGTATAAAAATTTATATATACATGAATATTTTTGTTTACTATTCGTATTCACTTTTATCAAAACTATAAATCGTTTAATAAAGGAACCATTCTTTTCTAAACGATATATTTTATTAAAATGTAAAAGCATGTTTTTATGTATATCTTTTTTTTTTTAATATTAGGGTTGCACTGGATTTTTTTTCAAGGTTATCATTGTTTTTTTTTTTATAATGAATTGATTCAAAAATGGATTAGATAACTAGATGAATTAGAAAAGTAAAAGAAAAAAAATATATTTCCCGTGACTCCTTTCATCAAAGGTACTTTATTGTTTTATTCAGTACGACAAATTACATAGAGTATAAAACCTACTAAATTTAAAGGAAATGTGGTGCATAGGGAAATGGGAAAAAACCCATGTCCACGAAATCAAATTTTTTCGCGTTATTTGTTTACCAAATTTTATGAGAAAAGAGAAAACTCTCTTTATAGAGATATATTTTCAATCATTTAATAATAACATTAAACAATTTTACTATAGAAATTAATGGTGAATTAAGGGGCATATAGAAGATAATTGAATTATTTGTTCGAATTATAGACTGTGGACAGACCCCTTTTTATCATATTAAAAGTCATGAATGGTTTCATCTTATACCGTAACCTACACATTTTTCATCTACGAAAATTCTCAGAAATGGAGCGTTTTCTCATTAAATTAATTAACTTAATTAGGTACTAAGAACTCATAAATACCCATTTGCTTTCTACTTGAATCGTATGATAATTTTATCACAAAATCGAAAAAAGGCGGCCTACAAAAATATTGAGCCGTTTGGTCTATAAAACCTCGTAATTCTGACATGTGCGGGTGGTGGTCATACCAAACTTAATATTTTGGAAGCCAACTTTATTCTCGATTTTGTTATAAAACTATCTTACGAATCAAATGAATGTTCGTGAGTTTTTGTGCCTTATTAAATAAACAAAGTTTGCAGATAAAAAAAGTTATAGGTTACGATGAGATTAAGCTGTATACACGAAGTTCTTGGCGGATGTTAATAATTTGATAAAAATGGGTTTGTACTACGGACTGTTAGATGTAGATTTGAAATATGAATATGAAAATAAATACAAAGAGCTATGGAGTAGAAAAATGAGTGATGTATTTAATGATAATATAATGATTAAAAAAAATATCTTTTATTTTCTCAATTAAGTAGGAACTATTTATTCTGTTTGCCTAAATAAAACTCAAGAAGTTATTTCCTAATTTACTTACCATGTAAATTGTAAACCAAATTAGGTTAATGGAACTTGCATAGTTTAGTTCGGAATGATACTTCAAAGCTCTATTTTTTTTACTTTGTAATAACCTAATGGAATAAACCTTCCAAGGAAAAACTCATACTGAATCAGTTTATAAAATAAATGAGGTAACATCGCATAACATAACATCACACTCAAAATTTTATTTTTAAATTAGTGTCTTGAAAAAAAATATTAACGAACACAAAAAAAGAACGAATCCGATGATGTTAAAGGATCATATTGATAAATTAAATTTACGAATAAATCATATATATTTTTTTAGTATCAGTCTGTGTCAGAGACTACTATTTTTTTCATAGAATGCTTACATATAGTTCAAAAATATGTACTATTGCAAAGTGGGCGAAACTTACGGAAGTCAGCATTTTGTTCTTCCAGGTAAATTTTTTATATTTCCTTCCTATGGGCTTTGGCATTAGGGTTTGTAAAGAGGATTAATTAGGTACCGTAATTAGGTATTTAATAGAGCGAAATAGGAATACAAAATTTGTATGTATTTTTCATACTAATGAAAATTTCAATTTTGTTTTATTCGAACTCCAATTTACGATTTTAAAATTGCAATATCTTTAAAGGGGGAACGGGTTATAGAATATTACTTTTAGAATGTCAGTTTGTTGCATATGAAACAATTAATAAAATCCATCTAATTTGCTTAAGTTCCAGTAGTATCCGGCTGAGATATCGACATTTAAAGTTTTGCATTCATTACTCAACATAACTTTTAGTAGAGTTCGGCGCGTTAATTTCAGTAGGATTCCCAGAAGGCATTATCCACTGCTTTATTTTGCTTCATTAGTCTAAATATATCTAAAATAAATTTTAATTAGCATTGTCCACAGAGATATTTAAAAGTTCTAATACTTCAAGACTTAAAGTTTTGTTTCTTTTGTTTGCAATATTTGTGTGTTTTTTTTAAAGTAAGATAATTATGGGTCAGAAGATAAAAGTTATTTTATTGTGTTTAGTTCTTACTCAGCTAGCGCGCGCCTCCTGTACCGAAACTTAAAAATTAGAATTTACATAACCATTATCCTACCTACGTTTCTTAATTGATGCGAAAGATGGCAGCCCACACTAAGAAACAAGCAACGTCTTAAGGTTTTTGAAAATAAAGTATTACATAGAATATTCATATCGAAGAAGGATGAGTCTGCCGCTGAATTGTATCCGGTTAATATAAGTGAAGTGATTACGTAGGGGGCGAATTAAATAGGCGCGTAAAATTGTTGGGCTGGGTAACGAAAGAATTCCAAACAGAATAATATGAAAACGTCCGAGGGGTAGACCAATGCGAAGGTGGAAGTATTGCAAGAGGACTGATCAGACGGGGTTGGGTAAGAACGTTGATCGGTCATGGGAAGCAATCGGGGGTGTCGGCATCGAACCTTCGAATTCGCTAAGCATTTTATTATTATTTTTAAGAATTTAGTTTAGATCACTCACAGAAACAAAAATTGGCAAAAGGGAAAAGAAATCCCTGTGTAGTGGGGGTTTCAGCCGAAAGGATTCGCAAGCGACTGTAGGTCTTCTGTACCTTAACTAATTAAAGATTAAAAGATTTTTATAGGACTGATCTACTGTAATAGAAGTTGAACCTTCCTATAATGATTTACGTAATTTATTATTGATATCAGTTAATGCTATGTATTATTCTATTATGTACTATACTATGTATTGAACCTAATAGGTAGTAATCTTTTAAACTTAATATGTGCTGCGGAAAACAAGGTTGGAATATTCTGACGCCTAAAACATCAGGTACCTGCCTGGAACCTGCAACGACCGACCTGTACCTGGATCCTGGGGAAGGCTCAGAGTTAAAACTAGTAACGGGCTAAGTAACTGGTTCCTTTTAGGGCGTTACCAGTTATTATAAAGTAATAGGGTAAAGTTAAGAACCAATGAAAACCATCCTTGCCCCACCCTGAATATTTCTATAAAATCTCCCGAGAAGTCAGAAATGAGGTCTCCCTTACCTTAAAATACTTTTGGGTAAGCAAAGGTTCAATGAATATTGTGTATATAAATTTATCAGTTAGCTGCATATTGTAATTAGTTTAAATAAAGTTTCTGGGGAGTGGGAAAAAAAAAAAAAGGTCTTAAGTTGATCTCTGGCCTTGAGGATAGGTCTTATGCTTTCTTCCGGCTTGGGGACTCGACCCTTGGCCCTCAAATCAACAGATGCAGCGATTAAATCTACTAGTTACACCACTTTACATACCATAATAGCTAAGTTGTAATTCCCGATCTTAATGCTATAATATTTCATGGCAATAATTCTTAAAACAGTCCATCTGAAATCATATCTTCACAGTTAATTATTAAATTCATTGAATCACGTATTTAGAATCTAGTAAATATAATTTTAAGTATGAATGTTTTTCATTTTTTATATATTTATTTTTTTTACTTATGATTTATTTAATTTGCTAAGAATTTCTGTATTTTTTTTTAATTTAATTTCAAGTTACATTTCTTTGGTTTTATAGTTTTTGCCTTTGTTATATATATATATTTAATTATTATTATTTTTTTTTACTTTTATTGTAATGTATATATAGTATGAATGTGTTTCGCTCAGCTTTAGTACTCAGTGCCCTTAAGTGTGGCAAAATGTATTATTTCTCAATAAAAAAAAAATTAAAAAAAAAGTAAATATAATTGGTATATATTCTTTATTTAACATAGGAATACTTTTGTTTTTTAAATTTCTTTATTGAGATATATTACAATCTGTCACATTCAAGGAAAATGGTAATAGTGATAAAGAGTAGCTCATTCATACTATGCACAATAAATAAATGTAATAAACAGCAATAAAATAATACTAAACGTAATGTATATAAACAAAATGATACTAAACTAAACAAAAATAAACTAATCCAACAAAAGAAATACTTAAAAACATACATTATTTTATACAATATTCATTCACTCAAGAGCTCCGAGCCACACTCGTGGAGGGAAAGGCAGAACTCTAGGAGATCCCAGCGCCTTTCACTCAGCCGCATCACTGGTATCACCAATGGAGGCTGAGATAAATAAATTAAGTTGTTTTAGTAAAAGTTATTTTAATCATGCCGCCCATCTATATATTTATATATAATTTTTAATAGCGATAGGTAGTAATTTCTAGTCTCAAGATGAGATATAAGTGGATCCCGAAACGTTATGACGTTATTGAGTAGAATGATTGGGAGAATGAAGCACTGAAACAAATATTCTTACTTATATTTGGTATATTTTTTAAATTTACGTTTATCTTAGTAATTTATAACCTTTTTTTTTATTTCTTAAAGACATTTACAACTGTATTAAATAAGTACATCTAGTAAATTAGAACATAATGTATATAATGACATGAAAAACACTTGCTGAGTAACTACCCAATGGTAGCACTCGATTTATAACCTTAGAATTAATTAACAATAGCGAATAGTTAGTTAGCTCATTCTATGCTCAATTCAGGGGAAAACCTGGAGGCTGAGCATGATTCCGACCCTATCACCTTCCTGCTCAACCATTGACTTAGAAATAATTCTTCTTTACAAAGTATTGAAATCACCTTCATAAGTTGTTGTAGGAGAGGTTTTTTTTTTTTTTTTTTTTTTTCTTAGTATTCCGACACTTAACATAAAAAATTATAATTATAAAATCTATCTAAAGATAACAAAGAGCATTGGTTTTATCTTTTGTGATTTATTTACGGACTTTTCGGTCTATTACTTTTCTTTTATTTACTTATACGTTTTTTATTTCTTTTGTTTATTTAGAAAAGATTTCCCAAAGAATTTAAAAAGGGAAATATAATTGGTATATACTCTTTATTTAACATAGAAATAAATTAAGTTTTTTTAGTCAAAGTTATTTTAATTCTGCCACCCATTTATGTCATGATGATCACAGGTAATGTAGGTGTTTACTTTACTACGCCAATCCCTTCCAAGACAGTCAGGGATATTGTCATAATAATTCTGCTTTAAGGGCTGGTGATAATTAGAGAAGTTAATGGATTAAAGAAGTGAATATGTAAAACTGATTGCTTTATTTTATTACATGTATTTTATAAGGAGGTTAAATATAGGTGGGTTGGGATACTTGCATTTTTTCTTTTCTTGTTGTGCCAGTCTTCTTGTTCATCTTCCCTCTCTTCCTTTCTTGGCCTCTTGCCGGCCGCTGTAGGTTTTTACTCCATTTTTATTAACCAGTGGAATAACAAGTTTTTTGGAAAATCACAATGGAACTCACAAACACGAAATTTGAACTGGCCAGTCTTGTCATTCTCTCAAGCTACGTGAGCGTCTACTTTTCAACAATGGCGGCGTCACAACAATGACTGAGGTATATATGCAGCATAACAGCTGTGTTGTGCTTACTTGATTTAGTTCAAATATCAAGTTTGATGTGTTCCCTAAACAAGCCGCCCACCTAAATTAAGCTACGCTAATTTACAATGAAAACAAAAAGCGTAACATAGTGCTGTGATGTGCTAATACAAATGTGGTAGTACAAAAAAAATGTCATCTCTTTTGATGAAATTAAAATAAGCAATCATGATTAATTAAGGAAGTTAATGGTAATTGCAAATAAAATATAAACAGAAGATAATCGCACTTCGATTGGTCAAAATAACAAAATTGGTTAAACAAAACACAATTGGTTAAACAAAATAAAGAATTTTGGCACCTATATTCATAAAACTAAGATTAACAACGAATATAAAAGGAAATAAATTGCTTAAAGAATATACAAATAAAATATATACAACTAAGAGGGAGAGTAACCATCACTAATGAAAGGGAAACAATGGATCGAACGACGCAAAGAGACGAACAGAAAACCTACCATATGGACTTGTTTAAGATAGTGATTGCTCTACTTGACAAGATCTGGTCGGACATTCTGGTCATGCTGGAAGTAGGTGATCGATGATCGGAGTGAGTGATAAAATGATAAGATGCTCTAAGCGTAAAAGCTACTTTTGGAGTTGACCCTTTATGGTGATGTTTCCATTGCCTCGATCAAAGTGGTTTGGGAGTTTCGAACGATAGCTGCCTCGTTTATTGGAGTGTTACCCAAACGTTTACCCATGACTTTGATGTCGAGGTGACTGATGAGCTCGCATTTCTTGCGACTCCAGAGCGCTGAGACTTCAGAGAGAGTGAATGAGCCTCGAATGATTGAGTTTCTGATGGCACCTAACTAAATGCTGAAATTCGTGATGCTGCACTTAATATTGTCGGGGTAGTTGCCACATTGAGTGCTGGCCCAAGTGCGTTAGATGCTCTTGGGAACGCTGCTTCGCAGAGTGATGTGGCGAAATTTGCTTTGCCAAAATTGGTGGAAACTGCTTTTGCGCCAAGTGTTGTGTCATATGATGTGATGGTTTTTGATTCCGAACGTGCTTTCGAGAATGCTGCTTCATTGAGTGCTGGATTTGGAGTAAAAACGGGTGTTGCTTTTGCAACTGATAATTCTGCCTTTGCTGCTGTGTCGGTTGCTTCATCTGCTGCTGCGAAATACCTAATCGATGGTTTGGAGAAGAAAAGTAATGCTGTTTTGGTTGACGGGTGATATTCTGGACTAGCGATCGCTGTTCTCTATGAAACGCTACATCCAAAGTTGTCGAGTACTGTACGTGAGGTTTGGAATTCAATTTGCCATTTCTATTGTCTACAAAAGTGGTTTTATTAACAATAGGGTTTGGTATTAGGAGTGCGTGATCTCTTTTGTCCACAGGGCATTGACTTAAGGACAGAAGAACATTGAGTGCTGATTCATTTTGCTTCGATAAGGTACCAAAAGATGGAACAGTAGTTGCTTGTGGTCCAATTGTTTCACCAATATCGCCGCCCACCGTTATCTTGTCCGGGTTGTCAGTTGTATCCATTTTCTGCCCTTTAATACTTTGCTGCAATCCAGCGAAGAGCGGAGATGAAGCTGGAGTTGAAAGGCATTTTGTCTCCCGCATTACTACTAAGCCAAACACTGTTGGCTGAAGGAATAACTCATCAAAACCGGAGCTGAATTGAATTCCATTGATGATTTGAGGATATAGATCAAGGCCTATCAAAATATCGATGGTGCCGGGTGTATGGAAAGTTTCATCTGAAAGCTGGTATCCAGATAATAGCTGGATAACATATGGTTCCAATGGAGTGCTGGGAAGTGGTGGAGTGATGGAATCCACAACGATGGGTTTTATGCTGAACTTCACTGCTAAAAAGTGATTTGAGGGTGCAATCAATTGACCCTTTTGGTTTCACAACTGGATTACCGCCAAGACCAGCGGTGCTAATGTTTAACGGATTGGCCTTGAATCCAAGCTTGCTTACAATGGCTTGTGAGATGATGGAGTGCTGGCTTCCGGAGTCTATTACTGCTCGGATTGTGTGCAAACTATGCTCAGGGTCCAAAATGTTGAGTTGAACCGTTCCTAGTACATAATAGGATTCAGTGTTATGGTGTTGGGAAGTTGAGCCAAATCCTGCAAAATGTGTAGAGGAAGGAGTGCTGTGTTCATTTGATTTAACCTCGTGCAGTAAGCTGTGATGTCGAGCCTTGCAGAAACGACATGTAAACTTTGACTTGCACTCTGATGTGTTATGATTTTGGCGAAGACAATTCTTGCAACATTTCAGACTGCTAACGAATGCTATGCGATCTTCTACGGAGATGTTGCAAAAATTAAAACAGCCTGGCAGATCATGTTGTTCTTTGCAGAACGGACAACATCGTGGTGGACTTTGGTATCGGGCTGTCCGAGGAGTAGAAAACGGTGATTTTATGTGCTTAGGGGAATTGCTTGAATTTCTGTTAGGTGGGGTTTTAGTATGTAGGAAACTCGAAGTTCTGTACTTTGGTGATCCACGACTTGGAAATTGTGAGTGCTGGTACTGTGCTTTAACCCAATCGTCTTGAGTAGTCCTTGAAGAAGAGACAACGTCTCTTGAGATTGTGAGGGCTATCTTCCTTTGTCTGACGAAGGTGATTACGTCGTCTACTGTTGGGAATGTGCTTGTTGAGGCCCTTGCTATCTCAAATTGCCTTCGAGTTTGCGAATCGAGAGCCCTTAATGCCAGAAACGCCAACAACACCTCGGATGAATTTTTCAACTTGAGAGTCTTATAACATTGAATGTTGTCTGCTACACCTCTTAGGAAGTTCTCATAATTCTGCAGCTCGTTCCTTGTATTTTTGGTTTCAAAATCCAATATCTGCTGAAGAAAATATGTCACTAGTACCCTGGGATTGTCATAAGTTTGCATCAATTTATCCCAAGCTAGGACATATGACCTATCTTCTATTGGAATATTTGAAACCAAAGCTGCGGCTTCACCCTTTAGTGCCCCAAGTAGGTAATGGAATTTTTCGGTGTTGGTGAGTGATGTCTGGTGATGGACTAGTGATTCAAAGGTGTCCTTAAAATGGGTCCAATTCTTTATTTCACCAGAGAAACTTGGTATGGGTATCTGCGGTAAATAGGTCTTAGCGCCAATTGTCCTGCTCGTGGTTGGTTCCATAGAACGATTTACAGGATCCTGAACTGCTGGATTCAATTCCGCTGCTGGCTTCCGATTTATCTGGAGCATAATAGATTTTGCTTGTATTACTTCACTCCTACAAGCGTCGTAAATCTCCTGCATACGTGCACTCGGGAAATCTTCACCCGCAAGAGCGTGAATGGTGTCACATTTCTCCCATTTTTCCATAAACATTGCCCAATCGGAATTTGCAGCATCTAGTTGAGCTTCAAATAATGCAGCTTTCTCAAGATCCGAAAGTGCTGCCGAACCATAATCTGAACATCCCACGATGTTCCGGTGTAAACCTCTGAGCTGTCGCTCCAGGGTAGTGATTTGAGTGTTGTAATCAGTGGTAACTGGTGGCATTTTCATAAGAAAAAACGACGAAGCAAGGGGGTTCAAGGAAGAGAGAACCGATGAACACAAAGAAGACTGCAATGTAATAAAGAGAATAGAGAGACAACTATAAACAAAACAAACCAGGCATGAATGTGCTAAAGAGACAATGCAGAAACTGCTGTAAGAAAAAAAATCGCAATTTAAGCAATAAAAATTTAAATGAATGAAAAATGAGGTATCTAATTATAAACCATACACATACATTTATAATCAAATTAATTGCTTTTAATTTGATATAGAATGCTAAGCTATAAAATATGTGTGTATTTATAAGAATAAACATCAAATGAGTGCGTGATGTTTTTATCCGATAGAAGTTGCTATAACAAAGAGAAATTGAAAGACTGCTACCTCTTTATTTAGTGAATTGAATCACTAATGAATGCTTAACCTAATGGCTAGACATTAGATATTAACGTTGAAGGATTATGATTACTATTAAAATACTTATTAAAGACAATGAGTGCTGACTAATTTCTGATAATATACAAACTGGTAATGTAATTCAGTAAATAAATCAATAAATAATTTGAATAAAAAAAAAAATTATTAAATGCCTGGTAAATAAATGTTTCTCAATTAAAGTAGTGGTTGTTTTAAAGAGGGCTACAAAAATCATAATTCATAACTGATATGGATTCATTATTTATCAAAACCTAATTCAAATATCAGAAAAAGAAATAGGCCAATGAATAGAAATTAATTAATTAATTGCTGAATTTGATGTGATAAATAATATAAGAAGGTAATAACAAAACTAAAATGTGGACAACTATAAATATGAGTGCCAATATACTACGTTTAACCTGAATGACATAAGAAAATTTTGTATGATTTAATCATTAAAGATTTTAATGATATCGGGGCTCGGTGGACCATATGTTTGATTTATTATTAAAGATTTTAATAATATCAGAGCCCGGAGGACCAAATGTTTACTTTACTATGCCAATCCCTTCCAAGACAGTCAGGGATATTGTCATAATAATTCTGCTTTAAGGGCTGGTGATAATTTATTGCTGTGGACTGTAAAATTAGAGAAGTTAATGGATTAAAGAAGTGAATATGTAAAACTGATTGCTTTATTTTATTACATGTATTTTATAAGGAGGTTAAATATAGGTGGGTTGGGATACTTGCATTTTTTCTTTTCTTGTTGTGCCAGTCTTCTTGTTCATCTTCCCTCTCTTCCTTTCTTGGCCTCTTGCCGGCCGCTGTAGGTTTTTACTCCATTTTTATTAACCAGTGGAATAACAAGTTTTTTGGAAAATCACAATGGAACTCACAAACACGAAATTTGAACTGGCCAGTCTTGTCATTCTCTCAAGCTACGTGAGCGTCTACTTTTCAACAATGGCGGCGTCACAACAATGACTGAGGTATATATGCAGCATAACGGCTGTGTTGTACTTACTTGATTTAATTCAAATATCAAGTTTGATGTGTTCCCTAAACAGTAGGTAATTAGAAAGCATGATAAACACAAACCAGTCTTTGAGAAAATAAATCCAATTAATTAATCATGGACCAAATATATTATAGGTCCAAATTTATTTGACTAATTTTTTTAAACATTTCGGAGTAATTATCTTCAATAATTATCCTGTGGCATTCCGAATAAAATTTTAACACCCCAGAACGTAGCAATTTCTATCCCAATCATCATGGATGTATAATTTTTCTTTAAATACATAACTTTATATCTAAATGATGGATAAAATGCTCACACATCTTATATAATCAAAGGTTTCGATTATATTAAAATTTTTCGACTTGGGGGAGTGACGTTTTGGAAAATATCATCTCATCTTCCTTTTGAAGATTTTTGTTGGAAGAAAGGCATATGGAGGGAAATCGGTTTAAATTCCTGTTATGATGTTTATAAAATTTTAATACATAGGGAAATTCGTTGAGAATATTGGACGCACTCCAGGGGACTTGTGATTGATGAAAACAAAGTTTTTCGAGTACTTTAGAATGCCCCGATGTGATTTCTATACCTCCGCACACTCAATCCTCTTCGAAAACTTCCCAGAATCCATTATTTTACATGTTACAGTTGCGGGTGAAGCCAACCGTTGCGCGGACACCGTTACTGCTTAAGCTGTATATGGATTACAATTGTTTTTGGTGTAAAAATATTTCGATATTAAACCTAAAACAGAGAAATAAAAAAGAGAAATAAAATAGAAATATTGCTCTAAAAACGACCAAAACATTAACGTTGCCAGAATTTCTTTGGAAAATTTCAATTGAAACCTGTTTGTAATAGTTTAATAGTACTTTGTCAACCTTAATTACAACTGATTTGAATCATTAAATTAATGTTTTTTTTTTATTCATTGATATTTACAACTGTATTATAAAATAATACAATTACTAAATGTGCACACATTAATAATACAATCACATAAAAACGCTTGTTGAGAACCTACCCATTAGTAGCAATCTAATAATATATTTACATAAGTACATCACGAGGCCATCTTTTTTTCAGACGCCACGGAGGGTTATCAGGGATCGAGGAAGATGCAAGGTTTGAAACGAGACGGTTCGGACGGTTCTGGAGTTTGTTATGCAAGGTAGGTATCTGGATTGAGACAAATCGGAAACATATGGAACATTATGGTCTTTATGGATGATTTTATTTGTGACAAAGTAAGGAGCGTTGAGGATTTTTCATTATAAAGATTGGATACGAGAGGAATTCGATGAAATTAATGAATTAAACATTTAAATGAACGAGAGAATAAAATATGTTTCTGTTTTCGGTGAATAATCCTTACAAGTAGAGTTGACTGCACTAGTATGATTAATATCATCAATAATCATGACAGATTGATATAAAAAAGTTAACAACTGATGTAAAAATCAGATATTGTAATTTTAAAAAAAAAATATTTTGAGAAAGTTTCAGTACCATCGGAATTTTTACTGTCGATAGTTTTTCGATTCTTTCAGAAAAATAATTTTTTCCCATGCAGCTTTTCAATGTAAAGATTTTACAGCACTTTTATTTAATATTTCTATCAGTTTTGCTAAAAAGTCGGAAAAGAACTCCGAATTGTTGATATTATATCCTCAACCTTAGAAAAGAAGCAATATTGTTTGCTTTTTTGGACATAGCACTGGCTTTTGACCGGGTATGGTACGCCGGATTGCCCTTCAAGCTTAAATTCCACCTACCACAGTCCTTATATCTAATACTTCGATTCTACCTTTCTGACCGCTCTTTCCATGTTCGCTGTGGCACTGAATTCTCCGGTTACTATTCAATTGAAACCAGAGTTCCTTAGGACAGCTTCTTGGATCCCATCCTTAACATTCTTTTTGCCGCAGATATACCCTATTCATCCCGAGACCTTCCTGGCAACATTCGTTGATGACACCGCTATCCTTTCAAACAACTCAGATCCTAAAACCTACAAATGCACCTCTCCCTGATAATTGTTTGTCCACATTGTTGATGTTTTAACTTCTATCGTTTGGTCTTACGCAAATATCGTATTTTTTTTAGTTATTTATTATTTTTTAGTTAGTTTCAAAATTAAACCCGCTCAGATTCTAAACGGTCTGGGTACAATTATAGAGATAACTTAATTTTAGTTCAATAAATTCAGATTCGGTAATTACTTACTTAATCTATCCAGATCTAGCAGTCTGAGGTTTCGGTATGTAGAGCCTCATGCACACTTCTCTTTCTTGTACCAACCTCCTTTATTCCACTTTTCCAGATCTTCCTAGGTCGACCTATAGATTTTCTACGTCCCAGATTATAATAGATTTAATAATATATTAAATAGATTTAAAATAATAAAATATTAACTAGCCCAAAAACAACATAAATCAATTTCAATGCGGAGCAGGGTTAAAATTTAAAGTTATGTAAAGGGATTACAGCACTAGATTTTTGAATGAAAAGTATGAAAAGATCATTAAATAAATTATTGATCATCCATCATTTATTTGATGATTAATGAGAAATTTCTTGTTTAAAATAAGAAGATATTAAGTCTTAAATTTACGTGAAATAGAGAACTTGGCTGGCGGCTGGTGTTTATGAGGAATCGTTTAACTTTGAAAGGTTAATAAGTTTAAAAAATGAACAATGCTTTGAAAAAGATAAGGGTTCTACGTGATTAAACCAGATACCAGTTTTTCTATTTCCGAGTAACAGTTCCCAAGGCAGAGTAACTGTTCCCAAGGCATCCACTTATTGCCAATGGCTCTCTAGTGTGCGACTGAGAATGAAGGTCAAGTAAAGGTGTACCCAAACAATAATCTCCTTCAACTTCCAACCACATTGCTTACTTAAACATCGAAATATATTCAAAGCTTTTATTAATTTAAATGTGTCCCAAATCTCGTTTTTTGTCCTACAAAAATGATCAGCATGATGAGAATTAAAAGTTCATAAAACAAGTAATTAACAGAAAGAGTTAATTATTTCACCACTAATAAATAAAAAAAAAATCTGGTGGGCGCATCACACAACTTTCACTTACTGCCCTCTTCTTAGCAGAAATAAGTATTTTCAGACGAATGAGAAGTGAAAGTAAAAATTATAGAATCTATATGCCAAACATTTCACTCGCTTACAGTATGCAGGTCCGATTTTTAGTTTCTGTGATATTTTAATCCATATGTAAGAACATTTTAATTATTCGACTCTAGCCAACTTAACCCGAGTGTTAACACCGAGCGAAATCTGACGGATCATTCTAATTTAAAAGTGCGAAACGCGTCTAAAGAAGATTTTACTTAAAACAAACAAGCACCACCAAAATTAAATTTTGGATCTA
Source organism: Nezara viridula (assembly GCA_928085145.1). Lineage (NCBI taxonomy): Eukaryota > Metazoa > Arthropoda > Insecta > Hemiptera > Pentatomidae > Nezara > Nezara viridula. Next base: position 78,789,481 of record OV725078.1, read on the forward strand.
CTACTGGTTCTAGGTAGCCAACTAAATGTTACTATCTTCTAATAATAGCGGATTCTAAATTTTAAGTAATAATAATAAGTTATTGCCTAAAATTAATAATGGTGTTCTCTTTATTTCTATTTTTACTATTACGGCTATTTCTAAAAATATATACACCACTACAGGTTAAATATGGCAATTTCAGAAAATTACCTTCCATCATTATTATTTTAACATATCGATGTATCTACCTAATATTATTTTATTTAAACTAAACCAAGTAAAAATAAAAGGAGATGAATCAAGACTTGAGAATTCCAGTTAAACGCGACAAAAAGATTAGCTCTGTCAGTTTACTAAGCAACAAAGCCGTCATCACATCAAAGGATCTATAAAAGGACGGCACTTAGGAAGTTTTATTGCCTTTGTCCAGGGAGGGTATTCCAGAGGGTGCCGATGTAATAATTTCTCCCTCCCTAGGGTCCCCGCGTAAGGGATGGTCGGCCTCTGATAGAGCTTTTCACCATTTTTAGATAACATTTTTGCCTTCGATAGCGTAGTCCATACATAATCTGATATCCTGTATTGGATAGGTCGTATATTTTCTATTCATTGGTAGATAACTATTTTAAGATAAGAAAAAAAAATGAAATTAATAATTCTGATTTTTATGAAAACATAAACAATATTCTTGACCTTGGCATTTGGAAGTCCCGTATATCGTTAAACATCAAATTAGAAGATATCTGTTTAGCAGAAGTCCCAATATATTTGCGGAGGTAGAGAAATATATTTGATGTATACAAGACTGAATATGGATGTATGGAAAAAAATAAAAGTATTTCTTTTATATTTTTATTCTTCAAAATCTATCTTCATTGTTTATTTATTTGTAAGTATTTATTTGTATTCACTGTTTTGCTATTAAGTATACGTTATTCTAGGAGATGTTGTTTGAAGCTAAGGATGTTTATCTAATCAAACGGTGTGTTCATCTTTAACTACACCTCCTCAAACCAATTTCTCCTTGAATTAAATTTTTAAATATAATACAATTTTTCTCCAATGTTGTCACTAACGAAATTACAAGCTATAAAAACCGGATTAATCACTCTAGAAAGAAATATTGAAGATTTGGGAGAAAAATCCTCTGCACGATACAAGACCGATTTGGGATCAATTATTAAAGCATGCAGAAAGAGGAGAAACTAAAATTGGTAAATCAATATCTCATGATATGAAAGATAGGAGATAGAGATGGACGATAGAAGAAAATAGATCACGTGGAACACCAAAAACCCGATGGATAAATCGAATCAATAGAGGTGAAATAAAGTTCAGATAACAGGAAAGAAATAGACAAAGATGGAGAAGGCTGTTTAAGGCGACAAAAGATCAACAAGATCTGTAATGTTATGTTAATTTCTAATCAGCATCTATAGTTTATTAAAAAGTTCTTGTGCATAATTCTATATTAAACTTTATTTCATATCACATATTTTAAAGATTATGTAAAAGTAAATTCCGTTGTTTGCAACTACATTGAACCATCTTTTCGCCAGTAGTTAGATTTGACTCGATATCACTCCTTTGGTTTTCGTGGCAAAGAAAGAAGTATTAACGATTATCAAAGATCCAACCTTTTTAAAAACGAGTCAATGATCTAAGCATAATATATTCTGATGGTGCAATATCTGGGATATACGCAGGGTGAGTCAAAAAGATTACTGTTCGCAGTTCAGATAATTTGCATATTGCAAAATGACTTGATTCCTGTTGACCAAAGTGGAGTACTTCGCACTAAAAACTGCATAAACTCTGTCTAGCCGTCTATATTTAAGGTTTGAGTCCACTGCCTGACCATCTGAAATAAGTTAATAACACAGTTCGAAAGATCATTGTTGAAGCCTGTTGTTGAAACGTCTAAACCGAAGTGTGACAGGATTTCTATGGATAACTGACTCTCCTTCTATGGCACGAATTGCCTTTGCGCTTTTTTTTTCCATTAATTTTTCAAAAGATCACGACTCACAATTTTTCGTTCTGGCATTCCACGAGCGTTTCAAAAATGTAAATGACCCCATAAACTCAACTCATAAGGAATTAAAGGGTTAGTGAAAGTAGCCCACGCACACAGACCATTTTGGGGGACTTGGTTGTTTGGACTCAGGCGGCATCAAAACGTGTACTTCCGTTAAAAAGATTGAGATTCAAAAATTTTCACGATAGAAATACTTTCTCTAACTATATAATATTTTTCATATATAGGTAAGTGAAAGTAATATGAGAAGGGTTAGTCTACTTTCAGTATTGTTTACTTTAAGAAAGGAATATAAGCGTTAGCTAGCTAGAGGTATAAAAAGTAAACAAGCCCAACCTTGTGGCCTCAGGGATACGGCTCAACCAGTACTGTATATTTTTCATTTTAAGAACGACCAGGCTTAACCCAACGGGAGTTATGGTATGGGTTTGTAATATGAATCGCGTTCTCTGATATAAACGGCCAAAGGGAAATGATTTACCAGCTTTTATGAGGTTTTCAATCCCGAAATTAAGCTATTATTTAAACCTTCTTGAACACAGATCATGATAACAATATAATATTTTTTTTAACTTCTTTACATGAAAAAATATATGTATATATGAATCGATCTACAGTTCTTTGATCTGAACAACAAATTTTTGTTTTGTCAGGCAAATAATAAAATTTCAATTGAAATTCAATTTAGTTCCATTGTGACGTTTAGTATCTACTAAATGAAACAATAAAAAATAAATATAAATAAATATATAAAAAACTACAACAATCCGTAATCTATAGCTTTCCTCTCACTTTTATTTTTTCCGACGTTTTTTTTTTTTTTTGTATTCATTGATAATTACAACTGTAATTAAAAAAAAAATAGTAATTGTGCACACAGTAATAATACAATCACATGAAAACGCTTATTGAGAAACTACCCATTGGTAGCACTCTAATAATATATTTACATAAGCAGCTCACGAGGCCATCTTAAATCTTTTCAGATGCCTCGGAGGATTATCAGGGATCGAGGAGGAAGCAAGGTTTGAAGCGAGAGGGTTTGGATAGTTCTGGAGTTTGTTATGGAAGGATAGGTATCTGGATTGGGCCAAATCGGAAACATATGGAACATTAAGGTCTTTATGGATGATTTTATTTGTGACAAAGTAAGGAGCGTTGAGGATTTTAGGAAGGATTTTGGGGATTGTAAGGATTTTTCCCGAAGTTAAATTTAAATATTTATTTATTGAAAAAAAACCGACTCGTATCTGACTGCTTATTGGACATTGGACCCTGTGATAAAACATGATAATTATTATACCTCAAAAGTTAGGGATATTCCCTAAATTTTGAAAAACTGTAGTTCAAAACCTATTAGGTTGACTAGAACTTGTTCTGGTCTTAAATTTTTTTTAATCAAGTTTGAAAATTTTCCGATTATTTTTTGTCGAAAACATGCTGCTTCATGATCAAAATGGGGAAAACTCGAAAATATAGCAGTATTCGGGAAATTGAATGTGACCAGGAGGGGAGGGATGAATTCAACTGAAGTCGGAAATTTGGATTTTGTATCTCAAATACAACCTATAAAAGAAAAAAAATAAACCTACCACCATTTGATGCAACATACGATACATAAATTTGTTGGACTGTTATAGGTCTTAGGCCTCTTAAACCAGCCTTCCCCATCTCTACTTGTAGGCTACTGCTTTCCAATTTGCAGATAACAGCATCTTTGTTGATTCCGTCTATCCATCTGGTTGTTGGCCTTGCATGTGATATGTTGCCTACTACTGTGACTTCTAGATGAATTGCCTTCAAGTCATGAGATACTGATTGTGAAGTTTCTATAAGCAGTTCTGTATTGGACCTCCATATGTTAATACTCTGGATACCAGACCGCTCAGACTACCATGCGGAGGAATTTTCTCTCATTTTTTTTCAATTTTTCTATCTAGGGTGCTGGTGAGACATATATTCTTAGATGTTTTGAGATCCCAATACTCTTAAATCAGAGATGGGCAAATGCTACTCTGAGTACTGAGTATCAAGTATTTCACTCAAATAGTGACCTTTTTTGAGTACCAAAGAATTTAATTACTACTTCAGTTGATGTCAAACGAAGTGGTTGAATGTCTTATAGTGATACGATTTGAGTAAAACGCTTGGTACTCTTTACTCGAGTAGAATTTGCCCATATCTGTCTTAAATGAGAGAAGAATGAATTTCCGGAAATTTGTTTTCAACTTGGACAAGTATTTCTCTATTTTGCTTCTATTATTAAATTACAATGAAGACAATTATAAAATTCTTTAATAATAGAATATTAAAAAAAAAATTGAATGCTTGTTAAAGAAATCTATTTTGATAATTCAGGATTCGAGCCATCTCAACGTTAATTTTTTCTCAGTATCTTTATAAAGATTTACCCTTTTACTCCTTTTTTTTTTTTTATCCTCGGGGAAAAATAACAAAAGATCGTTGTACGATACTTAGGTATTTGGACTCAGTGGACCTTCTAATACTTATGTTTTTAAAAACTATTGTATGAAATATTTTGTCCAACTAAATATATAAGTATGTGGGAGTAAAAGTAAATCCATTTAAATTATATTTTTTAAAAATAACCAGGAAATGTTAAACATCAGGAAAAAAGTGTCAATTTAATTTATTCTTAGATAAAACGAATATCGATTCAACTAACGATACAGGTATACTGATTAACTCCTTCATTTCTGATGGAGATAACTGAAAAAAAGCTGATGGAATAGAATATTTATATTTAATATGTTACCTGATCGAATTCCGTTTTCAGCATGTTCATTTCACGCCATGGAAATAATTCTATAAAATATGTACCTGAAAAATAAAAAAAATAAATTAGAAGAGGCTCGATGTAACGAGATTACAAGATTGTATTTGATGCAAATTCAGATTAATGGATGCCGGAAAATTTGATTGGCATAATATTGCCTGATAAACGCTTTGTGAATTCACTTTTTAATCCCATCAGCATCAATTATTTTTACATAATTTGCATTTTGTAGGTCAATTATTAAAACACGGTTCTATCGAAAAATCACATATATAAAATACCTGTTTTAACACAGACATGACAACTCGGTAATGCATTATTTGGTACAAAATAGAGAAGCCAATTCGCACAAAATACAGTCGAGTGCGATCATATTCAAAGCAGGGTTCCAAATCGATAATTAATTTGTCAACAAAATCATACAATCATTATTATATTTGATCTTTACTTTAAAAATCATATCTGATCTATTAATAAAAATTCATCTTCGATGTTTAATATTTAGATTAAAAATAATGATCACTCACTGAGTGGTTTACAGTTTGATATATATAATAATGATTAAATTGTAATAAAAAAAATGTAAATAAAAAAATAAAAATCACCTGTTATACAGAAAATTAAATAAAATATTAATATCGGTATATCAACAGCCACACTGAAAAAGCGTATAAGAACAAAAACTAAGAATTTTCAGGAGACTATAAAAACTGGGTAATTTTTGTTATATGAGAATTATATTTTCGGTTTAATTTACAGGTCTAAGGCAAAGATATAATGCTCGATGTAACTTTTTTGATCATATTTCTGCCAAATCATTATTTAGAATCATTACTTCTCACTTCAGCTTTTGAGTTAATTTGAAAAACAGGTATTAGTTAGGTAAAAGCAATCAAAGTTTTTTTAGTAACACCCATAACTTTGATAATAATGATCATAGCATGACTGGAACAAAGTCAGTTCCCAAAATGTAGAGAAACGAGACTTATAATGAAAGTTTGTAAAAAAATTGACTGGAAAGGGAGTATCACACGGGATATTCACTTTTTTGTCTCTCACTGTGGGACCGACGGAACGGGATACCCATTTGGGAGAAATCTATGAAAGGTTCGTTTATCATATGGACATGGTTTAGTACACGAATGCTGGGGAAGTTTTAGGTAACCTGCTGATGTGTATAGATCACTTCGTTTCTGAGCTTCTTGTAGATATTTTTTAAATTTATGGTGTCATGCCCTTTTAATCCTTTATTTTTAGACTCCACCTGGACAAACGACTAACTTGGAATCCTCATACTAGACTGAAACGACAAGAAACCGCTCGACGTTTCCGATTACTTCAGCACTTACTAGACAAACGCTCTAAACTTCCCATTAATTACAAAAGACTCATATACTTGACTATAATAAGACCTATTTAGACTTACGGAGTTGAGCTATGGAGCTCCTCTAAACCATCGAATTCCTCTCGCATCCAATCCTTACAATCCAAAATCCTTCGTAAAATCCTCAATGCTCCTTACTTTGTCACTAATAAAATTATCCATAAAGATCTTAATGTTCCTTATGTTTCAGATCTGGCCCAATCCAGATACCTATCCTTCCATAATAAACTTCAGAATCATCCCAACCCTCTCGTTTCTAACCTTGCTTCCTCTTCAATTCCTGATAACCCTCCGAGGCGTCTGAAAAGAAGATGGCCCCGTGATCTCCTAATATAGTCATATCATTAAAGTGCTACCATTGGGTAGTTACTCAGCAAGTGTATTCATGTCATTATATCAATTATGTAAAAATTTACTTGTATGTAACTTGTATTATTTGTAAATTTACAAATGTATTTATGTAATACAGTTGTAAATGTCACAAAAAAAAAATATAATTATACTTCAATGCCCCACTTCCAAGTATTGTGGGCGAAGTTCACAAACACAGATTTATGAGTAATATTCACAGGAATTATTTCTAAACGGTTAAAATATAAAATGGATTTCGCTCAACCTGATTCATTAAACTAATCAGAATAAACGAGTAACACCATTATAATTTTTTTTTTTCTTGATGACATTTACAACTGTATTACATAAATACATCAAGTAAATTTGGACATAATTGATATAATGACATGAATACACTTGCTGAGTAACTACCCAATGGTAGCACTCTAATGATGACTACATTAAGAGATCACGGGGCCATCTTCTTTTCAGACGCCTCGGAGGGTTATCAGGAATCGAAGAGGAAGCAAGGTTAGAAACGAGAGGATTGGGATGATTCTGAAGTTAGGTATCTGGATTGGGCCAGATCTGAAACATAAGGAACATTAAGATACCATTATAATAAAATAACAACTCTGTAAATAAAATATAACTTAATGTATTTGGTACATACATAGAGAAATGACATGTTTAACAACATAAGGCACATTTAAAGGTTACGTCATGAATAGCGGGCATCGTGTTTTGGTTCATTGTAAATTGCAGGTAGGTTACTGTTTATAAATGTTTAAGAAGAATATGTACACGGTAACGATAATATATATATATATATACGAATAGTAGGTGACATATTTATCATTTATAAAACTAATGAAATGTATTTATAAAGAAAAGGCGAAAGCAGCAAGTGTAATGATTGTATTAATTTTATTAAATTGTTTCATTATATCAAATTAACACATTTTAAAATTAAACTTGGAAATTAGTTAAAAGCGACAATAAATTGTACTGCTGCTCAACTCTGCTGAGTTGCTAAATCACTCACAATGGTAATCATTCAAAATCGATACCATTTAACAAAAGATAACACATAGAATAAAGTATTACGGAACCATCACCCAGTATACCGAATGCTATAATTCATTCATTCACTGTTACATTTTCTCCGATCTCACATTTGTCTGCTGAGTTCATAACAAAGCAACCAGAATTAATACATATGGTGGTATAGGATTCCTAAAGAATCTAAAATAATGGATTCTTCCATATTCTCTGCTGATGGTTCCTTTCAACATCCAGTTCTTCCAAAAAGATTTCCACTTTTTCCTTTTGTACTTTGAGATCCTAAGCATCGTTTGTTTCAAATCTAGTGTTGCCCAAATGCGAGACCGAGAAGAATCTTGGTCTTGCAAACTCAGTCTTGTCATGGTCTCGGTCTTGCCAAAGATTATCGCAGTTACTTATTAGCTTATTACTATAGAGATATCACTGTAATTTTTTAGATAGGAGAAACCTAACTAAGCCCGAATGAAAAATTAGAGGTGTTAAATACAAACGTATATATATTGGTTATACCAATTATTAGCATATAGTAACTAAGATTGTCAAGTTTTTTTTTTTTTTAAGTCAATCGATTTTTTTTAACCAGTACTGGTCTTGGTCTTGCAACATTTAGGTGGCCATGGTCTTGGTCTTGCACTTTGAAGACCGATTTTGGGCAACACTATTCAAATCTAATAGTAGGATCTGACAAACGATTCTACAAGACTGAAACGATAAGAAACTGCTCGACGTTTTCGACTACTCCAGTACTTACTAGAAAAACGCTCTAAACTTTCTATATATTACAAAAGATTCATATACATATACAATAATAAAGTCAATCTGGACGGAATTGAACTTTGGGGTTCCACTAAACCATCGAATTCCTCGTGCATCCAATCCTTACAATCCAAAATCCTTCATAAAATCTTCAATGCTCCTTACTTTGTCACAAATAAAATAATTCATATAGATCTTAGCGTACCATATGTTTCCGATTTAGCCCAATCCAGATACCTATCCTTCTTCCATAACAAACTTCCAAACCATCCGAACCCTCTCGTTTCAAACTTTGCTTCCTCTTCGATACCTGATAACCCTCCAAGGCGTATGAAAAGAAGATGGTCTCTTTATATACTTATGTTAATATATTATTAGAGTGATACCAATCGCTAATTTTTAACAAGCGTTTTCATGTGATTGTATTAGTAAAGTGTGCACATTTACTGGACGTATTTTTAAATTTATACAGTTGTAAATCTCATGAATAAATAAAAAAAAATAGTAAGATCAACTATCAGAGCCTCTTTTCCATTTGCATTAATGGCCAAGATATTTAAGAATCTCGCTGAGCTTTCCGTGGCCAGACAATACACTTCTAGGAAGCATCTATACTTTTTCATTTCCAGGAATTCGGCAATTCGATGCTTCACATTATTGTGCTGGGAGGATGGAAAGTGGAGGGGGGATATGGTGACAAAGAGCATGTTATTCGGGCATTAGTCCATCACATGAGGTGGGGTATCTGTCTCTCGGCCACATTATAATTGAGTTGAATGCAATGTTAGTAAAAGTTTCATTAATTTTTTTTCACTACCAAAGAATTTATCATATAACTATTATATAACTAATCATAACTATAGTAATGATGTTATATCGATGAATGAATTATATATTTATAAACTCTTGTTAGACTTTTAAAATATTTATATATTTAGTAAAGCGTTTGAATTGAAAACTCGTCTATCTACAGCATTCAGCGTGAAAAAAAATATGGTAAAAAAAATAGGCGTTCATAGGTACAAGTGACGTCAGCTAGTAAGCGTGGTAGGCGAAAGATGATTATGTAGGCATAAATTATTTCTGCAACCTTTTTTTTTTTTAAAGTTTTTCAGTTTTTAAAAAGTATTTGATACTTTACCAATTGTAAATTATTTATTTTTCTCTAAAGACCAACGTCGGGTCAACAAGAGGCATAAACTGAGGGAAAATGTATTAACATTTGGGACATGAATATGAAATGACCTTTGAGAAGGATGGCTTTACATCTGGGACGAACTATTCTACAATGCAAATCTACCAGGACAAAATTCATTACTTCGTGGCTCCCCACAATATTTTGATGTACTGCTGCCGTAATTTTCGTAATGAAACATACACTGTTATTTTAGTTTGTAATACAGCAACAGAATATTATTATTTTAAAGCGTTGCTAACGAAGTCCTTTAGTTTGAATTCATTAATAAATTTGGAATCACATATTACATGTCTGAGTGGGGTAGCTCAGAGAATAATGGCAGAATGCTCCTATGCTCCAGATCACGTGACCCAGTGAGGCAGCGGAATGTTATCATTCATTCTGTACCAGTCGTGGATAGACTCTAGGTTTGAGATATCTTCCTAGGACAGACGCATATGGAAGCCTCTATAAAAGAGCTGGTCCTAATTAAATAATCATTTAATGGGGGAAACGTGTTTGATGAGAGTTATTTCTGTCAAATTACCACCTTGCACAACCATTGACCAAAATAAATACAGTATTTACATTTTATTGAACCTAAGTACTTCCCTCCATGAGTTGCAGGGGTACAGGTTTATTTATTATATATTATATGTTTACTTAACTTACTTATCGATTCAATTTGTATTATCACATATATATATATTGCTACGTGTCATTTGTGTTTTTATAATTTTTTATAACGGGATGCCACTGGATAATTATTGAGGATAATTATCCAGAATTAATTTATAAAATATTAATTAATATTAATATTAATTAATTAAACAAATTATGTCATTTAACATATTGGTCCATGATTAATTTATTGGATTACTTCTCACAAAGGCTTGTTGTGTATTTATCTGTTCTCTAATTACCAAACATTACCTGTGCTTATAATGAAATAAATAGGTGGCATGATCAAAATAACTTTAATGCACAAATTATATTTATTTACAAGGTATATAAGAATGTTATATACATTATATTTACAAAAATTACTGATTAATTATCTAAACAATTGGTTTTGAAGGCATGATTCAGATGAATAGAATTTAAAATTTATATTGCAATTAAATATTTATACATTTTTAAAAAGAATTGACTTATCTATAATGTTATGCGAAGTGCGAAGTTGAGATCATCATTGTTCAGGTAGGGGTTCAGCCAGAAGAAAACATCAGACTCCAAGCCGGCTCTCCATATCAGATCTCTCCTCTCTGCCGGGCAGCCCATGAGACCTCTCTTCTATGCCGGGCAGTGGCATCCGGCCATAAGCCATAAGACTTCTTCTCTTTCAGCCTCTCCTCATCCAGCTGTCCTCGCTTCCTTCCCAGCTTGAAGTCTCCTCAGCTGAGTCCCAAAAAAAAGTTTTTTAGTCCTAGTCCTATATTTCCCACCTTTCTTCATCCTCCTCTCTTTTGGTAGTCTTTTCTGATTGGCTGAATATTCCTAGCCTAAGGGATGACCACGCCCTCTCCCCCAGGCCAAGGTATTCCTCTAACCAGTTATATTTTAAGTATTTCTGGTGGGAGCTGTGAAAGGTCTTTCTGGAAGGTGTTAATGGTAATTTGGATCCTGTTTAAACACTAAGCCGTGAGACTGTTGTCGGTCTCTTGGGGTTCTTAAGGGTTTTTATTTCCACTTATAAAAGGTTGCCCTCGTGGGTCATTACCTTCGCTCAGGTACCGCCAGATGTGAGCACTTATGATATTTATTTATTTATACCTTTAAAATAATTAAATGAATTCCACCGGTGGTCTTTAGAATACATAGCAATATATATATATATATACATTTTATTTCGGTTGACGCTACAGACCATTAAGATCTTTGACGGCGAGATGTGGTCTCCTACACCACATTCCGATTCCCGATTTAAGTACACGGGGGTAAGGTCATCAGTCCAACGCCCGGTCGGTGTGAGTTGCCTCTTGTAGACGGACGGGTCTCACTACCCGGGGGATCTCGGGCAGCGTGGCTTTCTCTAGTAGGTAGGTGGTCACCCATCCAAGTGCTAACCACGCTCGGCGTTGATTGAATTTGATAATGTATTGCAAACGCCTTAGCCCGCACGGCTACTCCAGCTTCCTTTATCATATATATACACAGGGTGTCCTGTAAGTAGAGGGAATTTTGTTTAGGAATAATAGCAGATCTCAAGAACTACAAAAAAGTTCATATAAACAGTGGACCAATTTTCAGCAGTGTGGTAAATATTTAAATTAAGTAATTAATAATTGGTTCATTAAAAAATAGATAAAATTTCCTTTAAACTAAGTAGAGTTTATCATTGTTAAAACCATTTATAGAGGACTTTTGAGTTGCTAAACTAAGCTAAGTTTTGTTAAATAAAAAAAAAAAAAACATGAATTATTCGCGATTTTTTTTTATCATCACCTAACTGTACTACATATACCCCACTTTTACAAAACATTTTCCGTTTAATAAGCTTTAAGTGAATATTAATTAAGTTGAAGTTTTTTTGGAGAAAAATTGAGATTCAGCTCAAATTATGTTAAAAAATGATGAATGATTGATAAATTAGGAAATCATCGGCATATACGTGGTAACAATAACAGGAATGTTGAATGGCGTCAGGAAGGTCACTAATATAAATATAGAAAAGGAGCGGGGTGAGTGATGAACCCTGAGGAACACCTCGTGTTCCTAGATTCAACGGTTATGGCTGCTGCTCATAGACAGCAGGCGCACGCGGACCTGTAGTTCTTTCCCTTATATTGACCGTCAATGGATCAAATCTCATGGGGGCTACGGACATCCAGAAAAACCACATAGTGATTCCCGATTAATGTACACGGAGTAGGATCACCAGTCCTACGCCCGGTCTGTGTGAGGTCCATTCAGCATATCTTTTCGGGTAGAGGGTCACAATAACTTAAACAATAACAATAACTTACCAGGGTCGACTTAGCTAATTTTGATTGCTTCAGTCTGGGTCAGTTCAAAAAGTTAATGAAAATAACATTTTAAATGGAGGCATACTGATATAGTATTTTATCATAATTCAGGTAAACTTCTAGCCAGGCCTTCCTTCCTATTCGTGACGGCGAAAGCAAGACTCCAGGAGCTCCTAACGCTTCTTTCTCAACTGTGTTGCTGATATCAATACCCTGGATCATCATATCCAATGCTTAAATATTTATTTAGAAACTTTCTTCAACTATTAAAAAACCAGTTACTCGCTGTTATTTTTCAAAATATATATAAATAAATATATTAATAAGATAAATAATAGTAAATAAATAAATAAAATGGACTAAGGAAGAGCGAGAGGAACAGTCCAGGAGGATGAGAGAGTATTGGAGTAAGAGGAAGGCTGAGGGTGTGAAGAGGAAACGGAAATGATATTCGCGTGGTCCTTACTGGCCGGTTCTTGTAAAAAGATAAATAAATATATTAATCCAAGAACATGTCTTATCTTCATCTAGAAATTCTTTGTGCCCACGAATGAAAACACAAAATTTTTAATATCTCACCTGAATCATTCCGATAATTCTATTGCGAGATCTTTTTACCATTCCACTCATCCCTTAAATCCTACTCGTAGTCTTAAACGTTACTGGCCACGAGATCATTTGTAAAATATTCAATGACGTTTAAAGTCCTGGAAATCCAGCCTCACTCTCAAGAGCTTAAGTCCTAGAGCTCGTACCAGGATTTCCACTTTGTGGATCCCATTTACGGGAAATTCCAAGGTTAAAAGAGGGAACATTTCTTACCTTACTTATGCACACGGTCTAGTTTTATGTTTGTATTAAATAAAAGAAGCGAATTAAAACTTCTATAATTAAAAGTATTATTTAATATAGATATTTTGCGTGAAGAAACTTAACAAATATTTGCAAATCATTGTTGTAATTCATCCACCTTGTAGTTATAAATTTGTTGAACAAAGTAGGAAAAACTACTTTTAAGGTTCAATAACTACATATTTGTTTTCAATACTGCGAGAGAGAAGTTGCTTTTTCGTTTGTTTTTTATAAACTATTGCGAAATTCTTACACATTCCTGAGCGCTTGATGTATTGTCAAATAAAAAGATTTGACGTTAATAACTTTCAAAGGCTTTTTCGGAGATCAACCCCTGAACCATAAAAAAACAAACAAGATACAAAAGGCGGGCAGATTACCTTCCATCAGGCCTCATCTCCATTTTATTAGCCTCTATTTTTAACACCAATTTTCCTGCACGTTATGCTTTAGTATACAAAGGTGAAACATAGCAATTTTTATTTTCACTTGATATTATTTGATTTTCATTGATTCGTAGAAAAACAACTCGTCATATCGAGACGAACTCAAATCCAGTGTTTCATGTAATGACAGAGTTTTATTTAATATTTTTTTCTAATTTTAGACCGTTGGTTGAAATCACGCTGGCTTTCAGCAGTAACATTAAGGCTACCAAGAACCGTATCGGCGTAAAGAGATTTTCATAATCTACCACCGACATGTCAAAATTAATCACACATTGTGCACAATGCGATTTCACCGAAGGGAAATTCATTAATTCATTTACCGATTTAATTTCCTAAAATGTAACTTACGTTAATTGTTTTTATCGGAATAAACCGACGATATATATGAAGTTAATTAAATCTATTATCAGTTATGAAGTTATTAAACTATAGTAGAGTTATTCAAGGTTATCAACAAACTTTTTATCCATTCTGAAACACTGATTGAAATATTTTTATATTCCATGTTTTTTTCCCCATACAAATAAAATAAAAGTTTTTTAAATAGTTGAAGGCACTTGACTATGTGCATTTTATTTATATTTTTATCACGTTTAGGCTAATTTTTTATTTAGTTTTTATTCAGTTTCTTTGGAAATTTACATGGAAACATCAATTTTTCATTTAGTAATAAAACTGTGAGTATTATAAAAAAACGACCTACTACCTATAGTTATTTTTTAACTCTCCATTAGCTTTTATGATTTATTACACATAATTTGTTCTTGAATCTTGAGCTTTACAACGATATATCGTACTTTTATATCTTTACTCTTATTTTCGGAAATAATTTTTCAACCGTGATCAAAAATATTTTTATAATTATTTTAAATAAAACCATTTTTTATTACTATTAAATATGAGAGAAATATGATGATTTTATTTATTTTATAATGTATTTTAAATGCGTCAAACACCAATGTCAATATCGCCTTATTTCGTATCTAATTCTTTAAAGTATTAAATTTCATTGTCTAATTTAGCAAGTTTCAGAAAATGAAAAAATTTTCAACAATAATCGTATTTTCTTAAAAAAATAGTCTGTTCGTCGTTTGGCAAGCCACATGATATTCTAATTGGTTCGTAAGCTCGGAATTCAGTCTGAAGATGTTTTATAGTTATTGAAGTTCCATAAGTTTGACATGTAGGAGACGATTTGCACTGGGGACAGTCTTCATAACATCGGTACATTTCTTGCTTTTTTCATTTAAAAATGAATAGTAATAACCTTCAGGTGTCTATGGGTCAGGCATGTGCGACCTATACGCAGGTGCGTAAAAATCACTTCTTCTCTGCGTTTTCTGTTCGACATTCGACATTGACTAAAATGAAATGTTAATTTCTCTTAATTTATTTTCAGTAACACCTGACCATTTCTGGTCCCATTTCAACCTAATTATCATTTTAATGATGGAAATAAAATCCTTGACAGGTAGTCCCCGTAAGGTGTTTATTTAAAGTAAACCAAACTAAAATCATATACACAAACTTTCGATTTTAATTGAGGGAGCCAAATAATTGCGGCAATTTTTGTTATGTGTAAAAATTCAACATAATTATTGTGAAACGAACAAATACAATATTCAATATTTAAAAATTATTTGTTTATATCTTTGTATAGTCGTAAGGGAATTTATTTATTTTACTTATTACATATACTAACTTGAAAATATCTAAAACCAAAAAATACAAGTGAATATATTATGTATTAGTTAAGATTAAATACAGGGGACAGTCTTTATAGCATCAGTACATTTCTTGATTTTTTTCATCTAAAAATGAATAATATAAAAAAAAAGTATATTTTTCACTTTGATTTCCTAGACGTTACCATAATACTACCATATATATAATTGAATAATTATGTTAATATATATGTGTATATATTCTTTTTACTCTCTTTATAATATTTTATTGTGTTCTTATTTCTATGTATTCTTTTGTTATTACTTTATTTATTTATGTTTCTGTTTAAAGAGTGTGTATGTGCTCTCTGAACTCTATTATACGTGTCCTTAGCTAAGACAGGTTGTAATATTTCTCAGTAAAAAAGTACAGTAGTAAATATTTATCCCTATGGAATTCTATCAATTCTTACATATTTCGCTCCAATAACCTACTCTCCTCTAAATCCCGCCTGTTCAATCACCTCTTATCGCTTCAGTCCCCATAAAATTGTAAATCGATGTTGTTGTAAATATGTATATAAATTATTAGATTGTTTTAAATACTTTCATTTCATTGTTTTAATACTTTTTTTTTCATTTATTCATTTTGTCAAACTGTTAATTTTGTGATTTTTCTCTTAAATTTTCATCTCTGATTTTATACTAATCAATCTTGTTCCAGAAAAAATAAAGTATTATTATTATTCAATACCATGAATAATGTTTTTAAAAAAGAAATGATCCTTTCTTGGTTCTATGGTTTTTATTATTTGGCAAACATGTTCGTCAATGATTCGTTTGGTATAGACCCGACCATATGGACGACCCTCGTTTTACCTTAGTGCATAGGAAGATGTAAAGGATAGAAGGGGCAGAGATGCCAACGGTGATAAAAGAAATTCACTGAATACGGTAGGTATAAGTCAGCAACTCCCTTGCTCATGGTCAGTAGAGCGTGTTTCTTTTCCCTCACACGAGCTCCCTCACAGGAAATATAATTTTTGTCCTTTCGGGTTCTACCCCTATTAATTCCTTCTTTTTTTTTTTTTAATTTATGAACAGTTTAAAAATATTTTTTTAGTGATTTGTCAGAACTGATCTTTAAAAATACTCTTGTTATTTATAAATATAATTATTTATAATTTTTACTACTTTTATTTCATAACAACTAATCAGCCGAATAATTCATCAAAATGATTTTATTGATTTTTTTTCTTAACAATTATTGAATAAACATATAAATACATTAACTGATAGAAATTAAAAATTAGTTCAATGAAATAATAAATCAATAAGTGTATAAAGTAAAAAAATATCTAAATTAATTGCCAGGTTGTCAATAAAAACACATACACACATGCACATGTATAGGAATATATACTGCTCCTCATTTTCTCTAATTTATTTCTCTTCTACTTTACACCACTGTTATTATTAATTTTTATACAAATATATCTTGCCGTTTTCGATATTTTAATTTAAATATCCAAAAATTAAATAATTGAAAATTAATAATAAAAAATAAAAGGTTAAAAACTATTTTTTTTTTTGCAGAAATTTGTTGTTGTTTGCCGCAAATGTTCCAGAGATGCTTCAGATGGTACCGAAATAGAAAGGTAGAAAAAGGAGTAAATTTCTAACCCTCCAATGGGGTTTGGGAAAAAATAAACATGAAAGCTTCGTATTTGATATATACCCGCAACTGTCGGGAGACTGAAAAAAGGAGGCAGGCTTATAAAGAAAAACTTTTAATTATTTTATTTCATACTTTTATTTATTTTACAATTAAACCTTGGGCAAACACAGTTTGGAATTCCATCGGTATTCGAAAATATTTGCGAGAACTGGATACAGACCAACACCCTAGAAATAAGTATTGAAAGATTTGTGAGAATGTGACCTATCTGGGATAAGTGCACTAGACATACCGATAAAGAGCTGCTCACAGAAACTGATCAATCAATACCTCATTATATGAAAGCAAATAGATTAAGATAGGCGGGGCATGTAGTTTGGAGCAATCCATTTGGAAAATTCTAAACAACAACGAATGCCTCAATATTAGATAAAAACAACGTTGGAAGCAAAAAACCAAATGGTTAGACAGAATTAAAGGGATTAAATATATTGTGTATATATAACTGAAAGTAAATAACCCGAAAAAGGCAGATGTGGAGAAATATAGTTAATGCAACACAGGGTCTGCCATGTCTGTAATGCTGTATTATGGATTATTATTATTGTGAGATATTAATGTAAAAACACATGTGCTATGTATTGAACTTAGCCTAATGGTAATTAATAATATTTAAAAATAATTTCTAACACCTGGGCGGGTACCTGAAACCCCTGACCCAACCTTTTGTAAGTGGTTACTTAGATAGTGGTCGGGATACCTGATAATCCCCTGAGGTAACCTTTTAGCACTCTTGAGAATATTCTTAGCACACCCACTAGCAATAGAAGTACTTGACGACACATGTCGGCGAAAAACACCAAACTACCAGTCTTATGTTTAAAGAGGATCAAAAAGCTTTTAACTCTTAAGCATAGGAAGAAACGGTCATGTACCTGCTAAAAGGGGTGTGTTCAATATAACACTGGAGGTGTGGTCATCCCTTCTGCTACACAACTCCAACCAATAGGAACCATGCTTGCCCCACCCTAGATATGGAAAACAAGATCTACTGAGGGGGATAGAGAAGAAAAGTGAGGACACTTCTTTTGGGACGCAGCTGAAGACACTTCTTTATGGGACTCAGCTGAGGACAGCTGGATGAGGAGAGGCTGATAGAAGAGAGGCCAGATGTAGCTGCCCGGCCCTGAGGAGGTCCCTGATGTTTTCTTCTAGCTGGAGGACTGAAACATTACCCATGACTTCGCAGATGCAGCCATGCCATACACCACTTCAAATAACATATTAGATAAGTAATTCCCAATAATTCCTGTAAAGATGTTTAAATATTTAATCGCAATGTAATTTTAAATTCCATCCATCTGAATCATGCCATCACAACCAATTGTTTAGTTCATTAAATTTTGTAAATAGAATGTATATACCAATTCATTATTATCTAATTTGTAAATAAATATAATTTGTACATACAAATTATTTTAATCATGCCACCTATTTCTTTCATTATAAGCACAGGTAATGTTTGGTAATTAGAGAACAGATAAACACACAACAAGCCTTTGTGAGAAGTAATCCAATAAATTAATCAAGGACCAATATGTCAAATGACATAATTTGTTTAACTAATATTTTTATTAATTAATTCTGGATAATTATCCTCAATAATTATCCAGTGGCATCCCGTATATCAAAATTTACTAATAAACCACTTTGATACGTAGCACGTGATGTGGTACATTGTTGAAAAATATATAGATTGATTTATTTGGGAACTTGCTCAGCCTTTATTTTTGTCTATACACAATCATTACATGTGGCGACGAGGATGGGATTTGCAAATAAATCGTTTGTGACAATGCAAGCCAATTTGCGTCAAAGGAATTCAAGAGCTTTTTAAGAGACAATGGAGTGAAACAAATATTTACAACGCCCTATCATAGTCGATCAAATGGGATGGTTGAACGTGCAATTAGAACATTTAAACAACGATTTCGAAACGATACTACTTATACAGATAAGCAGGAATGGTCGCGAGTAAGACTGTTTGCGTACCGAACTACAATACACAGCTCAACAGGAAAAACGCCGGCAGAATTCTTCATTGGCAGACGGTTGCATTCAGTATTGGATCGCTTAAAACCATCCGTGAGAGATAAGATGGAAGAAAGCAGGCTAAAACAAAAAATGTACCACGATAGAAAGGGACAAGAACGCTGTTTCGAAGAAAGTGGGCAAGTTTGGGTAAAACGTAAGGAAACAGAAGGATGGGTAAAAGGCATCGGGATTAAAAAAAGAGGGCCTCTCTCTTATGACATAGAAACGAGCGGGAAGCTAATGCGATGCCATGCTGATCATATAAGGAAGCGATCAGAAAGAAGGGGGGAATAATTTAGTATGGATTATTATTATTCTGAGATATTAATGTAAAAACACGTTATGTGGTACATTGTTGAAAAATATATAGATTGATTTATTTGGGAACTTACTCAACCTTTGTTTTTGTCTATACACAATCATTACAAATGCCAACGAAAAAAAAAATCGAAAATATTGAATGAAACATTTATTTAAAAAAAAAAAAGTCTCATTCTTAATGCAGGCAATTAATAAAAAATAAGTACAGATGACAATAATTAGTAAAATATTTTATCTGAAAATTTTAACTTAATAAAAACATTTTATTGAAAACATTTATTGTTGTCTGAAGTATATGAGATAAGCACTATATTCGAATTAAAAAAATTCGGATGAAGGATTTGAAATAATATTTTCTTAAATATATTTAAAACAATTATAACTAGTTAGAGGGATCAAACGTCCTCAAATACATTAGTCATACACTAAATACCTGTCTAGGAAGGGACGTAATTATTGCAATATATTGCGCAAGCTTAGAGCACAACAGGACCCTCCTAATTCTACTTAATTGGAATCTGTAGCGCTTCGGATTGTTAGACCATTACAGGAAGGATAGGGCATTCGGTCAATGTGTTCACGGCTCCATCCAATTTTGTGAATAAAAGCGACAGAGTAGATTAAGCGGATTGTATTGTATTTATGACTAATAAAACTAATAAGTATTTTGAAATTCATATGTAGAGGTATATTATTAACCGTCAACTCCTGGTTTCCTCTCTTGTTTTTCCCCACTTTGACTATGACTGTATGGTGTATGGCGGACTTAACGGAGAACTCAAAGCCAATGTCGAATGAATTAATTGCTCATTACGTTTTGTCTTTGGGATCTCAAAAGATACCCAAATTACCTAGTATTACACCGAATTGAAGTGGCTCTATAATTCTAACCATCGTCAGTACTTCCTTGCTACCTAAGATAATTTGATCACGAAAAGAAGAAAAACGGTGACTCACAAAAATATCGGTCTGTTTGGCGTAACCTCCAACGCGTCATGTTCATTAACGTTGTCAAAGTATGTATCACTTAGTATCCTTATAAGTAAAGGATGAATGATATGCATCATGCATGGTGTGCGAGAAAGAGCTTTATATTTTCAGGTGGCTGAAAATTGTATATAATTTTTTTTTCTTCGACTTCTCTGCTTCCTGGAAACTCGGATTTACTGAAAACCCAGAAAAACATTATAGCTCTGAATCTCGTAGGATGATCTAAAAACAAAAGTTAAAAAATTTAGATGGATTCAGAGATTAAAATCTGCAACTTCCAAGAATTTTTCCAACCGGACATCTCGATCTTTATTGAAGTAGTTTCCCCAGTTACCCTCAAAATATTATACATGTTTTTTGTCTTGATCAATTGAAGCCTATAACTTCATAGATTTAAATTTATTCCGACGAATCTGACTGAAATCGTTGGTTCTTAGTCCGTTTAATGCATATAAAATATTATGTAAAGCAAAATTTATCATTAACTTGCTCTGATGATCAGAGGTAGATCATAATTTCAGAACTTCTATTCCAACGAGAGATATTCCAAGCAGGAGGCTTAAATGCCAGGGGAATCACACCTCCCCTCTCCCTCCCTCCCCCCCTTTGCTTTGATTACATTGCAGATATTGCTTTATGAAAGCAATACATAATATTAATTACATTGTCCGCTGTCCTATACTCTTATTTTAAAAAAAAATCGTATCAGTAAGTAATCTATTGAACGTCAATAATTCTATGTGATATTTTAGGTCTTAAAGAGTTAAAAAAGTCAATTACTGAATAAGATATAAGGGAAACAAGGAAAACAGAAGGAAGGTCATAATTGAGTGTGAAAGCACATTTTAAATGTATTTATTATAATGTGCAAAGTACAGGGAAATCATTAAGAACAATTTACGACATTTTGGAGTTTTTTTCCTCCCCTTTCTCGCTTTCTAGTCTTTACGGTTTTTTTCACCGGACAAGGAGAGAGGGCGGGGAATTAATGCCAGAGATAAATATGCTCCGGCGCCGGGAATCGAACGTTTTATAATTATTTAATCATGGTATCTTCAGTTTATCAGATTGCCAGACGAAGCACATTTTGCTCGCGAGTTAGTACGTGGAAAACGTGAAAATGGTAGGTGAAATGAATGAAGCTCTGTAGGATATATGTCGATATCATCTTCCCAGTTGGTTTCTGGCTTTCCACTTGGTATTTTACCAACTAATGAGGCATTCATCGTTGTGTAGAGGTTTTCAGACGGATTGCTTTATGCTGCAATCTCCATCTGTCTATCTTTGATTTCTTGCCTTCACATTATAAGCTTCTGTGATTAGAACTGCATTCTCAATATATATCCAAAAAATATTAACAATATTCTATGAATTAAAAAGTAATTCTCATTTTCTGGATCTTGGAACAAGAATTTGGCACCATTTTAAGGAACGTTCGACATAAAAAACGACAAATATTATTGTTTTCTAATCCATAACTCATAAATTCTCCACTGCTCTAATAAAATATGGCTTAGTACAACCTTCTCCTTGCAGTCACGTTTCAAGAGAGTAGTAAAAACGGATATAAAACAACTTTAAAATCTACTTAATGTCTTTTAAATCAGCTTTTGAAGCCTGCGTGCGGTCACTTTTTACTTATCTCATCAAGTGAATTTATTTATTCCAAATGACCTTTCCGAAAGCGTTTGTTAAGTCTGGATAACGAATGCCAAGTCACGTGCAGATAAAAAAATACTGCAACGATAAAGCCCTGGCTTTTGGCTTACTCATATTATCCATTGTTTTATTGTAATTGCCTAATGCTGCTATGCCTTGAAACGTAAATAGTTACAATCAATTACATAATCATGTTGTTTAAAAATGTTCATTCATAATTGTGAAACAGTGATCTTCTATAATATTATGTAAATATTCGGGATATGGCTTTAAATAAATATGATTTATTTTAAATATTTATATTACGACTATTAAAAAATCCATTCACTATACAACATGTTTTTATTGTTATTATTTTTTATTTCTTAATGATATTTACAACTGTATTAAAGAAATACATTTAGTAAATTTGAACATATGGATATAATGACGTGAAAACACTTGTTGAGAAACTACCCAATGGTAGTTTCTCAATGGTAGTTCCTCTAATAATATGTCTAGATTAGAAGATCATGGGGCCATCTACTTTTCACACGCCTCGAAGGATTATCAGGAATTGATGTGGAAGCAGAGTTAGAAACGAGAGGGTTGGGATGATTCTGAAGTTTATTATGGAATGATAGGTATTTGGATTGGACTAGATGTTAAACATAAGAAACATTAAGGCCATTATGGATAGTTTTATTTGTAACAAAGTAGGGAGCATTAAGGATTTTGGAATGTAAGGATTGGATACGAAAGGAATTCGATGGTTTAGTGGTGCCCCATAGCTCAACTCCGTAAGTACAAATAGGCCTTATTATAGTCATGTATATGAGGCTTTTGTAATTAATTGGATGTTTAGAGTGTTTGTGTAGTGATCGGCTATTGGTCGGTCTGAAGTTATCGGAAACGTTGAGCGGTTTCTTGTCGTTTCAGTCTGGTATGTATACAACATTAAAAAGGGTCTTATGAACACACAAATGTCTCCTAGCAATGGACAGGGTACTCCAGAGGATTCGATGATAAATATGTAAAAATATTCTCACTTCTGCTGTTCATATTTTGACTCACACATACCAATATATAAGGAAAGGTGGGTTAGGATGACGAATGAGGAAAGATAACGAATTTAGTATTTCTTAGTATCAATCACGAATTGCAGTATGTCCTTGCCAGAATAAGATCCATGTGGACAATTTAATTTGCTAGAATAAACTAGCGTGTGTCCAAGTTAAGTTTTAACTAAAAGTTTAGATGCTGAACATTTTGAAGAATTTTTGAATCTCAATACGCTAGGAATCAGTATCCCATCCCAATGTACGGTTTTCAACTTTCTAACTAAAATATTCTGAATGTACTACTCCATACCACAAACTCAGAGGATACCCAATTATTTTACAGTAGTTGAGGTTGCTGATAAATGTTGATTTGGTCAGAATGTTGTGAGGGTTAAAGATGACGAATTCTGGAGGAAGGCGAGGACGATCAGTGGTACCAATGCTGCAACTGCCTCAACTGGACTCATTCTGATTGTTCCGGATAGGACCAGAAAAACGCCAGTCACATGGTCTATAAATGCGACTTATACATTCAAA
Source organism: Nezara viridula (assembly GCA_928085145.1). NCBI lineage: Eukaryota > Metazoa > Arthropoda > Insecta > Hemiptera > Pentatomidae > Nezara > Nezara viridula. Next base: position 78,813,263 of record OV725078.1, read on the forward strand.
TAAATTTTACTTTTTATAACATTATTTTAATAACAGTTTCCTTTCACAGTTTTAAAGTTCATAAAGTTTGGCAGTTTGTTTTGTTTATGTTGTTCATTATGATGTTTTACAATCACTGGTATTTTAGTCATCTTACCCCGAAACTGTGGTAAGATGGCGAAAATGACATTTTTTTGGGAAAATTCATGTTTCGTACCTTTTAAGAAGAAAAATACAATCGAAAAATAAACTATTGGTTTTCAAGTTAATCCACTATCAGCCATATTTACACCAATTTAAAAAAATTTGTTGTCACTTAATGACTACTCATCAAAATGACGACGTTTCGGCTCGTCGAGCCATTTTCAAGTCTAAAAAAAAATTTTTCATTTACAATCATATATTAAATTTTAACATATTTCAAATTATAAAGATACTTATTATGTACCTAAATTACCCATCATGTACCTGTCATATTCACTTATGCGAATTGCAAGCGTCTACAATATAATAAAATTCATTATTATTGTCATGTTCACCTTTAATTATTTAACAACATTATTATTACTCATCTTTACTATTACATGATTCAAAATAAGTTAAATTTACCATGTTTCTGAGTCACCCACTATTACTGAGTGGATTAACTTGAAAATAATAGTATGCACCGAAGAAGAATTGAGTAATATTGTGAAAACTATTGGTATTAGGCCAGATATTGAATAAGTTCTTATAAAAATTTCAGTTCTTAAGTTTCAGTTTCAGTTCACAGTGGCCAGAAAAAAATTGCTAAAGCATAACCTCGACATCCTACCCCGCATTCCCTTACAAAGGGAAAGTATTGGGGACGTGCGAAATTCCGATTTCAAGTTCGTAACATAAATGCATGTTTTAACGTCAGCAGTGATACAATCAATAACCGATTCTCGCAAAATGGTCTGTGTGAATAGGATCAGCCTGGGTCAAAATTGACAAGTTGTACGAAACAGAAATTGAATATTTAAAGAAGACATATCATAGATGTTATAACAACTTTTTTGATAAAACAGATTTATCAGAAGTGCCACCTTATCTTCGATTTTACACATGTTTTAACATTTTTACAATATTCTTGAACAGGTTTAATTGTTTTGATAAAATTTGTAACGTTTTATTGTAAAACTACACAGTATTTAATATATTATGGTATTATGTAATATTTAACATGGGTTAGACCTTATGCTCATTGAAATATTCTGACAGATCTTAAATACCCTGTAACGAAAAATAAAATACAAAAAAAAAAATTAGTTCGTAAAATAATTTTTAGTTTTTATAAATAATAATATGTTTTTTTATTAACTCGAAGAGGGTTTAATATATAATTAAGTATTAGTTAATTAAGTATTTAGTATTAGTTTTAATAATAAGCAATTGTTTATAATAAGTCTAGTTTTAAGTATTAATTGCAGATATTATTTTTAAGTCAGTTTGTAACAGAAAACAGCTGATTGGGAGAAAAAAAAGACAGTCGAGTCGAGAGAGAGATGGCGGTACCTCGCGAGTGTAGAGGCACGCTAAGGATTTTCAGTTGTAAAATATTTTAGTTTTACGGTGTAAACCGGATTTTCATTGCTACTCCAAGAACCTTTGATCATCAGCGACGAGTGCCGCTTGATCTTACAAGTTGGTGAATGAACATTTTCACAGCTTGAGGAGATAAATTGTGGAGACATTGAAGACGCTAGTTCGAATAAGTTGCCGCTTCTTCAGATAACCCAATGTGTCAATTGGAGTTCAACCAGTGGGATATTGTAAATATGTACATATAAGTTTTTTTTTCTATCTATTTTTATTTCCAAATGTTTGTAATTGGTATATTGTATAGTTGTAAGTTAATGTTTAGTCCTATAATAATTTTATAATCTTTTCTTTGATAATTAAAGTTGATTTTCCTTTCTTTGTTTTCTTATAAATCTAATTTCTTGTTCATAATTTTCATTTCATTTAACAGTTATTTAAATTAATAGAAATAAGTAAATCCATCACTAGTATTAATAATAGCCAGTTTTATTTTCTTATTTTTCTTCTATTTGTTTTCATGTTTTATGTATATATTATATTGTTTTTTTAAGGTTTAATAAGGCATTGTAAAACCCTATTCGAGGGATTAGGGAAAGTCATAACTAACCGATTAAGAAGGTTCGATAGGTTAACCAAGTAGGAAGGGTAATTAACATATGTTTGAAAACCCAAAAGTTCCGAGTTCGTAGCTCACGCCGCATCCTAATCTTTTTTTTTTTAATTAACTTTATTTAATTTTTTTTATTATTATTTTTTTTATGGTTTTTAATATTTTCCAAATTCAACCAATTAAATAGCGTGGTGCTCGTTAGAAAGTTATTAATAATTAATTGACTCTTGGTTATTTTTTTTATTTATTCATTTATTTTTGTTGAGAACCCTGCCGTCTCCACTGAGCATCCGGCAAGTTTGTTGCGGAAACGATTTTCGAAATTAAAGACAGTAACAACCCGATTCACTGGATGTTTTCGTCTAAAGGGCCATTTATTTTTGTTTATTATAAATAATAATATACCTCTCGTTATATGTAGTTATGTAAAAGGGATAAATAAAAACTATGAAGGATACTAAAAAGTAACTGAAGCAGAAATAATTGGTTCATAGATGTATTATATATTGTTAAAAACTTAAAGAATTCATAACAAGTAATATCGAACTTATAAAGTCTTAGAAAGTAAAAGAGAGTGACTAAAAACCTAATGACTTTTAAATTTTGTTGCAAATTATATCAACTTGTATAAACGAAAAATAAAGGTTCATATTAACGTTTTGGCTTTTTACGCAATATTCAAACCATATAAAAAGACTTATTGAACAATAATCTTTTACGATTTAACTCTTAATTGAATAGTGATGTTAATATCTATTTATTTAACATAATGCTATGTTTTAGGGGGGAAACTTTGTAAGAGTGTAAATGATGCTTATGATGATCTTATCCCCACAAAAAGGATGACATTTAATACTGCTGTGTTCTAAGGAGTAACATTATTCGGGTTGCCACAGGATAATTACTGGTGATAATCACACGGAAATATTTACAATGACAATTAATAATAAAAAAATAGTAAAAGAAATTTGAATCTATAATATATTGGTTAGTCCAGAATTAATTAATTTGATCTCTTTTCTTAAAGGCTGGTTTGTGTTTATCATGCCTTCTAATTACCATCATTAACTGTGATAATACTGATGTAAAAAGGTGGCAGAATTAAAAATAATTTTACTGGGAAAAACTTAATTTATTACTATGTTCAATAAAGAATGATATACAAAAAATATTGAAATCTTAATGTAAAAATTATATTTAAAATGAGCTAAATTAAAATATGATTCCATATGTTTAATAAGAACTCTATGAAGATATGATTAAGATGGTCTGATTTGAGATATATGCCATGAAATATTTTAACATTAATCTACTGTTTGGGAATTTAACTTATCAATGACTCTAAATATGATATGGTTAGTAGCTGGGGTTGATCATATTTGGGTGTCATCCAAAAGCCAAACGATCCAAACGGTCAAAACGCTGCCAAGCTTTAACTCCGGAGAAACCTATCACCCAGGTCTGTATAGATCAAACTGCACATTCTGCCTCCAAAGGAGGAAGAAGTACATAAGACCTAGAGACCCTTTATTTCTAGGCGATTTTATACAATAATCCAGGAAGAAACAAGGATGGTTCTGATTGGCTTTCAACTTCGGCTGGTGTAAATTTATTTAAAGTAGCCACACCATAAAGGGGTATAAATGTGTAGGACCAGTGTGTACCAACAAACTTGAAAAAAAAATTCTTGACATTGCCATAGATAACGGCTTCTGTTAACAGACCTTTTTCTTTGTTTCCGTTATCGGCACCTGATATTAAGTTTAAAACATTATTTCTCGTATCCAATCCATACAATCCAAAATCCTTCGGAAAATCCTCAATGCTCCTTACTTTGTCACCAATAAAATAATCCATAATGACCTTAATGTTCCTTATGTTTCCGATTTGGCCCAATCCAGATACCAATCCTTCCATAATAAACTTCAGAACCATCCGAATCCTCTCGTCTCTAACCTTGCTTTCTCTTCTATTCCTGATAACCCTCCGAGGCGTCTGAAAAGAAGACGGCCTCGAGATCTCTTATTGTAAATACGTTTTGTGTTTAGAGTGCTACCAGTTGGTAGTTTCTCAACAAGTCATTTCATGTTCTTATTTTCTGTTATCAAATTTACTTAATGTATTTAATTTTTTAATACAGTTGTAAATATCATGAATAAAAAAAACAAAAACATTATTTGCTCTTTATAATACATATCAATTAATCATTCAATATCAAGTGAGATTGAGTCAATAAAATTAGATTACAGAACATACTTTTTATTTTGATAATACCAAAGGAATAGCAATTATAAAAGAATATATAAAAATATAAGGTTTCATAATCCATATAGATAACTAAAAATCAAGAAACAGTATGCAATTTTCAATCAGATTTAATAGTGCATTTGCTAACATAATTACAAAATTAGAATTTTAACATGATAGGAGTATTAATAATAAAATGAGAAAAATAGTCAAAAAGTTAATAGTAGTAAAAAACCTTTTGCTATAATGTAAAATTAAACAATAATATAACAATATATTACATTCCAGCTAAGCACTTCAACATAAGTAATAATCCAACTATACCGTAGCTAGATATAAAACGGATTAGTAAGTATTACTAATTAAAATAAGTAAATTATCAATCACTAAAAACAATTTGAATTGACCTAACCTTGTTGTTAATATTTTATGAAATGAAATATTGTCATTTTAACTTCATAAGTTTATGTAATTTTAACATGTTTTAATTTTAACATATAAAGTTATTGACTCAATCTCACTTAGGGAATCATTTAAATTAAGTATTAAATTGTCAAATATTAATATTTAACCTTTTAACTGCGCAATGCCAATATGGTGGCTCCGGAAAGAACCCCTTCATTACTCAGCGCACAAGATACACGACCTTGATTCAGGCTCCGTGCAACTAAAGGGTTAATAAGTCTTTTTGATGGCTTGAAAATGGTTTAAATAGCCGAAACATTGCCATGGTTTGTAAATAATATTTTTTTCCATTAATCTGTCATTTGGATATTAGTTATAGTAGGGAAGGATAACATTCACACTATATGTACAAAAACATAAAATAAATAAAATATAAAAAATAACAAAAATAATAATCTAAAAGTATATACAATAAATAAAATAACAAATTTAATAATAATGCAATAATTTAAGATAGATACGGAATTTAGGTTATAAAAACAAATCGAAATTTTTTAAGCGTCGTTCAAACAAGTTCACTAAACCAAGAAATTGAACTACATTTTGCCTTAACGAAGACTTGTTGCGCACCATTGTCCTCCAACTGGATAGACAGGCCGTCCTGGCATGGAATTACCAGACCCCGAGATCTCGAAGGCTTCCTGATCCACTTTCATGCTTCATCAGTGAAGAAATCCAGCTTTAATTCATTATTATGTCCCATTTTTTTGCTTACCCCAGAGCAATATCAGTGGCAATATTTAACGTCGAAGAATTCGTTTGTAACAACAAGAATTAAAGAATCAGTAGGTTACCAGTAACCCATAGAGTTATCTTCAGGCCTCGTTGGGATCTGATTGTACAGGCGTGGGCCTTACTTTATCGTTCATTATATTTCTCAGTTCAAGAGGTGCAAAATGGTTCGCATTTTTTAACCAGACAATCAATTTAATAGAAATATATATATATATATATATATATATATATATACATCTATATATTTAAAATTTAAACTGACCTCTCTTTTGTGTTTAAATAGGAGCTCTGTGTCTTATTTGTGAAGTTGGTTTGTTTTATGGATAATTATTTGCAACACTGTGGTCGAAAATTCCGGTTTCAAACTTCACCATTCTACCATATTTAACAGCTCACAGATACTACTTAATAGTTAAGATTGGATATTTATTATATTCTAAAAGTTCACGATAGATACTATTTCATGAATCCCAAATGAACATCATATTTTTCACTATAGTATAATAATTAATATCTAAAGAAAGACATGTTGGTTTTTCCCGGAAATTCGGCCCTTAGGATTGTGTCATAAATTATGGTCACGCTCGCTAACGAAGTTATTAATGACAGGTTGTTAGTTACGTATCCCAGTAACAAAATATGTTTTGTATTTTTGCAGCTATCTGCAGCTATGGTAATGGGAGGCGGATTAATTTGTGGAAAACAAAGCAGACTCATACCCGTATATATTACCTAGCATCCCACTTCCTTTTTAGTAAGCTTATTCATATTCATTAAAAGAGTTTGTTTTAATTGCAATTCTATGCATTGTTGGTGCATTTTATCAAAAGTTTTTTTTTTTTTTTTTTTATCGCGAAAGTTAAGCATTTGTAATCTTTTCAGTGATTCGTTCATTGTTATACATGCTTATTTATCTCGAATAAAATGATTCAGCTAGTTTTAACCTTGTCTTTTTCCTTTTTTTTAATTGTATTTGTTTGATTATCATGCAATTCATAAAATTACTATTAATTTAAAAGTATTAAATATTTACGAAAGTATCAATGTTTCTCTATTAATTTTATGTTATTTCTATTTGTTCGTACCATTCAACATAATTAACATGGACTAATGTATACAAGAAAGTTTTTCTAAAAGTCGAGAATTTTTAGTCTAATAGGATCTAGATAATAGAACATGCGTATAATGGATGATTTTACAGAAAAAGGGAATAGATGAAACTGAATTAAAATACTTCTTATAAATACACATAAGGTTTCCAGGAAGTCGTGGGATCATATTCCAGGACGGCTTTAGAAATACCTCCCATATTGGACACCGTTGCATTTATCATGAACCCGGTTGTGATCTGATTGTATCATCTCCTAGAATCCTTGGAGCGAAATGGGATTTAAGTATTCACGATGCTTCGACGGGGAACTCACAGCTTGTACCTCAATAACCTTAGGTGGGGTTTGCAGTGTTTATTTTGTGTAAAACCCTGCTCTTTCTTTTTAATCATCTGCGATATCTCGAGGATTAATATACATATAAATTAATACTCACAAATACTATTTAATTTAACTGATTATATAATTTTTTTTAGAACAGGTTTTTCTGTAGACTGCCTCATAGCTACTCATTATTATTACTATGACTGTATCATCGCCTATGATTTAAAACTCGTTTTCATTCATTGTCTGACAGGCAGTTTTATATCAGGGATCTTTATAGGAGTTTTTAAATCTTTTTTTTTATAATCTGGAAAGTTCGGTAAAAAGAGGATTACGAAGAGATTTAAACTTTCTTAATAAATTACAGAATTGTGTCTTCTTCTATGAACTTGGGCCTCATTTTTGACCTCCATTGAGAAATCCATTGAAAAAAAAAGTTATAACTTATTTGGATATTATAAGACCCACAGGATTTGGCATATATCATCGATTTTCTCATATCTTATATTATATTAAATTTTATTAAATCTCCAGTTTATTAATTCTTATGTACAATATACGAATTAATTGCTAAACCTATAAAAGGTATTTAATATCTACCATATATTGAATACATCTATTTAAAATGTTTATTATTATGTAAGTTTAGGCCACAACTTTTTATTTAATCTATATTAACACATTATAATACATAATATTATATTATGTATCACGAATATATAATTTACTCGTTTAAACGCTATAATTTCAGGAAATAAATATCAGATTTGAAAAGTTATTTTTGCCTAAGATAGAGCGTTTATTTAATGAGGCTTTATAAAAACGCAATAAGAACGATTGAAACGGAGCAATAACCATATACTTCAATCACCCAGGAAAACTGTTCGAAATTACGCTAGCATATAGTGTTGCCCAAATGAAAGACCGAGAAGAGTCTTGGTCTTGCAAACTCAGTCTTGGTCTAGGTCTTGGTCTTGCACAAGACTCTCGTAACAGTCTTGCTGTTGCCTATTAGCTTATTACTAGAGAGATATTACTGTCATTTTTTAGATAAAAGAAACCTAACTAAGTCTGAATGATTTTTTTTTTTTTATTTATTTATTTAGACATATAATATTCTGTCACGGGGACAATAATTATATTGATAAATGAAAACATTCCCACCGTATATACAAAAAAGAAACAAAATTAAGAAAAGTAAAATAATAACTAAATAATAATAAATAAAAACTATATATAGAATACAAAAATAAAATAACCTAAATATAAGTAAATTAAAAACATAAAAATACAGCCATACCTATATACAATATATACAATCAGGCGGGGAACCCAAATCCCTGCGCTACTCTCTCAACCGCCTCACTGGTGCTAAAGCCGGTGGAGTTTGAGCGAGAGCGCTTTAGGAATGAAAAATTAGAAGAGTTAAATACAAAAGTATATTGGTTACACAAATTCTTTACATATAGTAGCTAAAATTGTCAAGTATTACTATTTTGCCACAATTTTTATTCAAAAAATCGATTTTTTTTTTACCAGTCTTGATCTTGGTCTTGCAACAGATAAGCGGCTTTGGTCTTGGTCTTGCAAAGTGCAAGACCAAGACCGATTTTGGGCAACACTACTAGCATAGCGCACATAGGTCACTATAAGCATATTGGAGTCGATTTATGATATGGGAGAAAGAATTCTTCTAAGGTCTTTGGGATTTCAAATAGCATCCATTCTTTCATCATATATTTTATTAGTTATAATTGCTGATAGAAGTTACTTAAGGGGGTTTCTTTAACCTGGAGTGCTTGGATATATTCTTCCCATGTTTATTCCATATTGTCCTATTTAAGGTCCATTATTCCCGTAGATCATAATTTTATTTTTTTTTTTGGCGCAAGGGGAATGTGAAATTTTTTTAGCTTCCTTACGGCTACCTCACGTGTACCATTTTGTTTGCCCTGCAAGGGTTCTGGTTCAGAACGCCCAACTCACTATAATGACTGCTCCATTGAATTCTTTGAAAATGTGAGGGACAATATCCTCGTTCCGAATTCGTTTCAGTGAGCGTGAGGGCTCCTTTTAGGAAACTGTAGATTTAGACTCAAGGATTTGGATCATTAGTAGCCTTAATGGGAGTGGATCGATATGAGTGCAAAGGAGGGTGAGTGATGTGACTCAGATAAGAGGAATATGGCGCTTAAAGAGGTTCGTGGAAAGGGGAGGGCTCGTTAACATTATTTGGAATGAGGGTGTAAAAACAATCGCTAACGAACTTGGTTTTATTAGACGAAATTGCATACATTAGTAAAAAGGTATTATTTATTATAGATACGATGAATCTATTTGGGGTAAACTCCTAAACCTAGCGCTGAGCTCATCAATGGTATCGGGAACCCATCAGGCTAGGAATTGAAAACGTCGAACTTATAAAATAATAATATTAATATTTAGAACAAATCTGAAATTTAAGTAGCTATGAAGACGGGAAGGAATAATATAGGTGAGAGAGGAAGGGTAAATAATAAGCAAATAAGGTAGTATTTATGTACCTCTTGAAGGAATCAGTGTTGTAATAAACCTCTGGTATCCTTCCTCTTTCATGTTATCCAATCCCACCGTCCTTCATACATATCCTTCTACTCGTTCCCGGTCTTCTGATTTATACATAAGGGCCCACCGAACCGCTTTCGACAGATCCTTCATTATCCGATCCTCATACCTTTGGAACTCCATCCCTTCTCACATCCGTCAATTCAATACCTTTCCTACCTTTAAATCCCGCCTGTTAAATCATTTCTTATCCATCCAGTCCACATGAAATTGTAAATAGATACTGCTGTAGATATGCATATAAATTATTAGTTCGCTCTTCATTATTTTTTCTTCATCTTTTGTTTTTTAATTCAATTTTTATTTTTTATTATTAACTGATTAAAATTAAAAACTAACTCATATTTTTGTTTTACTATGACTGTTCAATTACTCTGTATTGCTTATATATCTCTAAGGCTCTTTAGCCCACATTTCTGTCTTTCTGTATTATTCTAAAGGGACTCGTCTCCGAATAAATAAAGTGTCATTATTATTATATATTTTGCTTAAAAACGAATTAATTTTTATCGTTCCTGTATTGAAAATTTGCACACTAGATGGTATAAGGTTTTTCATAATAAGGGTGATTGAATAATTGATTAAAAAAAAAAACTCTTGTGAAATTTATGTGTTTGAACTTAATGTAAGAAAAAAAAATTACTTTCTGGTCCTCATAATATTTGATTATAATGAAAGTGTCATTTCTAGACCAACCAGCAAAGTAGAATTACGCTCAACCGCTAGGTTTTCCCCTATTAAGGGTTCCCTCTTTATAGAGGCTGAGTGTGCCCCTAGGGTTTATCCACTGCTTATATAACTGAATAAATAAGAATAATTACGGATTATTACGCTCTGTATCTTATTATTGTTATATTGGATAAAAAAAATCTTTTAATCATTTATTATTATTACCATTTTATTCTTTATTAATATAAATAATTATAATTTGTTTATAACTACAGATATCTACAGATTTATTTATTAATAGTACATTTAATTTATTTTATTTTATTTATGAATTTGATTATATTATGCGTGGATTAGTTAACTGTATGACCGCGAAGGTTGAACTATCTGTTAAAGCGGTGTCGGGCCAATTTCTGCCCAGGGTTGTTAAAATTAATTCGTGGGGGTCTCACTAAATAAATCCTGTTACTTTTTATCTTCAATTAATTTATTTATTTTTATATATTTTTTATTGGCAAAACTTTAATTTTTTAAAATGTATACAAATTTATTTGCTACTATTCAAAAAAATTAAAAATAATTATGTATTAATTAAGTAAAATTCACCTTGAAACATATGTGAAATATTGTATACCAATGGTTGAAACTTTTATAAAAATTTTTAAGAAGGTCAATTTTAATACTTTATGTGAAACGTTTTCGTTAAAATAAAAGAAAAGTTTCAGAGAATATTTTTCTAATAAAATTCTATGTTATGTTAGAAGTTATTCAAGTTTTTTTTTTTTTAATGTTATTTTAAATGAGAAATAAACAGTGATTTGGCTTAGATTGGAGTTATAATTTATCTTAAACGAATTACTTAACTCCAACTTTTTATGTTAGAATAACTAAGAATAATTTTTTTTTTAGAACAATATTTTTGCAAAATCAACAGGACTTTAAAATAAAAATTATTTGAAAAATAAATGTTCTGCGAAAACTTTACTTAACAAGTTGAAAAATATAAAGTTTCTAGTTCCGAAATAACAGAAAAAAAAACTGAAAATATAGATTTCATTTATACTGAAACATATTTAAAATAAAGATTAAAATTTCATTAGAATCCATGTTTGAAATTTTACCACAAGCATCAGACACACTTGATATTTTAAATTTTATAACCAGCCGAATTTCACGCCTACCAGATATAATCGGCGAACCATAAAGTCAGAATGTTGACCGATTTCATTTGTAACAGTGGGTTGAAGCTGTTTGGGAGGAGGGGAAGGAAAATAAAAAATAAAAGCCAGGTGTTAAAAAAGTTCGAATGGAGAAAATAAACACCCCGCCGGCCGAAGTAATGAAAAAAGTAATTTAATAAGATTTATAAAGGTCGGGAATTTCTTGGCAAAGCTGCGCCACAAACAAGATTACAGGATGTAAATAGGCTTCAGCTTCCCAGAGTTTGCTTCAAGTCAGGTCTTCTCGTAGCCTAAAAAGGCTAGAGTGATTTAGTTACTGACTTGAATGATATGGTATATTATGATGATTGGTTGTATTGCGGAAAAATGATACGATTCTATATGGATCTAATTATATCAACTCATCTAATCAAATAAACTCATGCATAAAATTCAGATCTCTATAAAGATAATTCACTATACACTTTTTTAAAACTAATTGAGCGACTAACTTGGAATCCTCATACCAGACTGAAACGACAAGAAACCGCTCGACGTTTCCGATTACTTCAGCACTTACTATACAAACGTTCTAAACTTCTCATTAATTACAAATTACTCATATACTTGACTATAATAAGACCTATTTGGACTTAAAGAGTTGAGCTATGGGGCTCCACTAAACCATCGAATTCCTCTCGCATCCAATCCTTACAATCCAAAATCATTCGTAAAATCCTCAATGCTCCTTACTTTGTCACTAATAAAATTATCCATAAAGATCTTAATGTTCCTTATGTTTCAGATCTGGCCCAATCCAGATACCTATCCTTCCATAATAAACTTCAGAATCATCCCAATCCTGTGGTTTCTAACTTTGCTTCCTCTTCAATTCCTGGTGAACCTCCGAGGCGTCTGAAAAGAAGATGGCCCCGTGATCTCCTAATGTAGTCATATCATTAGAGTGCTACCATTGGGTAATTACTCAGCAAGTGTATTCATGTCATTATATCTATTATGTACAAATTTACTAGATGTATTTATGTAATACAGTTGTAAATGTCATTAAGAAATAAAAAAAAAACTAAAAGAAAACTAATTGATAATGAACAATTCGAAAAGATCATGTCCGAGACGTTATAGGGTGGATAATTATTATGATGGGTCATACAGTCTCTACAGTTGCGAGTTGGGCCAGTCAACAGCATTCAGGAAGGGCTCGAGTAGTCATTCATATACGTCATAAACATTTCAATTGCAGCATAAGGGTTTTTCCTGTCAGTGTTTTTTTTTTCTTTTTGTTTTTTTTCCCAGGCAACATGGATTCATTTTTTTATCGATGAAAAAAAACAAATAAAAAAGGCCCTATAAATGATTTAAACAATCAAAGGACTCGACAGTAATAATACAATATTTGCAACAGTGTTAATAAATTATTTCAATAAAAAATACACATACCTTTAAGTTTATAAATTATTTATGATATTAATTTTGCCAGATGAATTGAAATTATTATTGTAAATTTAAAAATGTTAACTATTTGGTACTTTATTGACCTTAAAAGTTTTGGCTCATTTTTAGCCATTTTTAAATGTTAAACAAAATTATTCGAATAATTAGAAAGAAATTGGAATGACAAAGTTCATCTTAGAGTTCATTCACTCTTAATCATGAAAATTAAATTACACTTGGGAAAAATTTTAAACATGTATACAATTTTTGTACATAAAAATAATTTTGTCATAATATATTATATTTATAAATTCACATCTCTGTATTAGAGAAAATAAATATTACGTAATAATATAATTTGGTCATAAAATAATGAAATTAGGACATTTATTTTTAAAAGTATTGGTGAACGAATCGTTTTTATAAATTAATACAAAATATATTATTAAAATGAAATGAATAAATTAATTGTATACCATTATGGATTTCATTATATTTATATATATATATATATATATATATATATATATATATATATATATATATATATATATATATATATATATATATTATCTGTCTAAAGATTATTTCATAGTATAAAGTAACTAATATATATTGATAGATTTGTAATGTCACTTTTTTTAAAAATGTAATTAAAATTTATTTATTTATTCTTACTGCTAAATTAGAAGATTTTTTACTACATCACACATCATAAGTCTAAGAACGAGGTTATATAACTTATTCTTAGCGAAAAATTACTTGGCGAAAGCACTTTTAATTCCGATGAAAGGATCTACAATTCTTAATAATAGCATCACTTATTTGAATGATGTCGTTTTTCATCAAAACTTTTCCAAAAATTACATTCTTTTCTATATACTTTACCGAATTTCTTTTAATTCCTATTGAGGAAAATATTTTCTTATATTCATGTTTATTCTAAAGCAAATTTTTGTTTAATTGATTTTATTCACTTCATCACAGCTCACTTGTACTTCATGTATTAGTTCTTTCACTTAACCATATATGGAATGTACTGTAAGGGAATATATTGCGATGGTAAAAAATTTTGAATCTGAACTTTTCGATGGAAATACCTAGTTCTAGGTCACCATGTCTGATCCACTAAGTCTAAATAATAGTTGAGGAAAATGGTATGTGTGTATGTGAAAAGCATACTTCAAAAAGGTAGGCTGGAAGCAGCTTAAATTACTTTGTAACGTTTATATATGGTAATGTAACTTTTTTACTAAATTTAACTTACCAAAATTATATAATCGATTTTACGTATTGTTACAATTCTATCGAAAAAGCCTCTAATGATTCTGACTAAATTCTTTAGTTAATATTTATGTAAAATTAAAAGAACAGAACTCAAGAGCTACAAAAATGAACAAATAAACAATGGACCAATTTTCAGCAGAAATGTAGGAAATCATAGTTTGGTGTTTTTTAAAGTAAGTCGTATTTTTTGTTGAATAGGAAGTGATAAATAAAAACTATTTAATTTAAATACTTTAAATTTAAGTCTAATTACACTGTAAACTAAACAAAATTTACCAAAAATTTGTCCTTGTTAAAACTATTCAAAGTGGACCTTAAGCGGATAAAGTAAGCTAAATTCACATTTAAAAAAAATCATAAATTATTCGCCATTTCTTTTATCGTTCTGCTTCTACACTACATATATCCCACTTTTAGAAAAACTATCTTGTTTAATAAGCATTTATTCAATATTAATTAAATTAAGGTTTATCAGGATAAAACTTGAGATTATATTCCATTATTTGGAATGTATTATGATAAACATAGTCATATAAATATACATTTTATTTATACAAAAAAATGTTAAAAATAATGTTTTTCAAATATGTTTATGTACATTGGTTATAACACTTTATTTTATGATAAAACAATTTATTTTATAACAAATAGAATTTATTTTATAACAAATAAAATTTATTTAATAAAAAATAGAATTTACTTCACAACGAACAGAATTTATTTTATAACTAATAGAATTTATTTTATAAAAAATAGAATTTATTTTATAACAAATAGAATTTATTTAAAAAAAATAGAATTCATTTTATAATAAACAAAATTTATTTTATAACACTAAACATTTATATGATATCAAATAGTATTTATTTAACAACAAACAGAATTTATTTAACAACAAACAGAATTTATTTTATAACAAATATAATTTATTTTATAACAAATAATTTTTTTTTACAACAAATACATTTTTTTAATACAAATAGAATTTATTTTATAAAAAATAGAATTTATTTTTATTAAGTAGAATTTATGTTGTAATAAATAGAATTTATTTTGTAATAAATACAATTTATTTTATACTAAATAGTATTTATTTTATAATAACATGTAATAGATTCGCTTGCAGATAACTGGCGAAAAATCGCCCCAGATATCCCATACTCCTAGTGGAGCATTTTTTTTAAAGCGGCATAAGATAAAGTGTGTGTCTAAAAGGTGTGTAACGCCAACAAGAAAAAAAAAATAGATAGTAAAATTTTTATCTCTACAGGCGTAGTACTGAATTTGAAGTGTAATATTGAAATTTCACTACGTATTTATTTGGTAATTTAAAAGTTAAAAGAAGGATAAGTTAATAAAATATATATTGCCCATACATGAATACAGTGAGCGAACAAGATATGGGGCAGTGTATGGACCTCCGTACATGTATGAATATTCTCACTTAAGATATAGAAAGAAATACTGATATATACTGGTAATAAATTTAACAATAATTATTGAGATTGGCAACTGTTTTACATCAGTATAAGAAGGTTTGTTTATTTTAAAAGAGCACTTTAATTTCATGTAGATGGTAAAATGTATAATCTATTTTATTCGAATTTGTGAACAATGAATCATTTTTTAATTTCAGGCTTGGAAAACATTAATTTATTTATATTTTCTAGGTTTTTAAATACGCCAAGCTGTCCTAAATTAAACTTTTGTAAACCTGTGGATCTGTCTGTGTTTATACATAGCGGAATCCATCAGGTCAAACACACAGCGAAGACCAAAAGTGAAGAAACTGCGTGAGTGGAGAAATACAACTCCCCTTCCAAAGTCTTTTTCGCCCGAGGCACATAGGACCCAGGAGAGGTTCAAAGTATATTTTTCCCAAGTCCTGTTCCCCTCTCGTCCCAAATAACCCGGACTTGTAGGTCCTTTGGGTATCGCATTAGAAACAACCGATGAAACAGCCTTCAAATCTCTCAACATATTCAAACCTCTCCATGTTCTAGAGATCCCAAGTATGAGAGAGCGTAGGATATATCTTGGTACACGGGAACCCCAAGTTACTCGTACATTATAGCTTGGAAAACTTTGAAGGATCCAATAAGGAGCTCTTAAAAGCCTCATTAAGCATTCCCATACGAGGTTTCGTGGAATTTCTGAAATATTGGTTAATTAAGCAGATGGTACTACCCCTTCTTCCCCTGAGGGTATTAGATACAATGGGGTGCTGCGGTACCAAGCGGGTCGATAGGATAGTATATTTTTATTCACCCCTTACCATTCGGCAGTGTTCGAGAGCCCTACATCTTGGATGTTTGTAAGACTGTCATGGATTTATTCTATTACAAAAGGTTGGCGTCTAACTATCTTGCTTAGCATTCCCAGGAGAAAAATTATTCCGCATTGATAAGCGCACTAGAAGAAAAAAAATGTTAGTTCAAACATTTGAATATAACTTTTTTTTTTTCAAAAATTAGGCTAATTATCACCAAACATTTTATTGATACGCTATTTAATTCGACGTATCGACCATACTTAGGGTAATTTTCAAGTCTGAAAAACTGTAATATCATTATTAGTTAACAGTCACAAAAAGAATTTCTTATTACACTTAATTAACATGTCTAACGATCTATGTCATATTATTTTCGATACACATAAATTCATCCAAATCTATACATACAAGTATACACTTTTTCTTATAAAAAAAAACCTAACTAATAATGATATTACAATTTTCCAGACTTAAAAATGACCCTTAGTATGGTCGAAACGTCGAATAAATAGCGCATCAATAAAATGTTTGGTGATAATTGGCCTAATTTAAAAAAAAAAAGAATAAAACCTTAAGACACCAAAATTAGAATAAATGAACAGTTTAAATATAATCATTAAAATTCCGAATGGGGGTTGGTTAAATTTTAAAATTATACAAGAATATTAAATGTTTCTGAACGAAAATGTAACCAAGGATTTTCAATATATATTTTTTACATTGAAAATTCATTCAGAACGTTATTATTTGTATTTTAAATAAGAAAAATAGATTAAATAATGAGAACATATATCATTTTATCAATAATAAATACAAAAATTATTATGAACAAATTATTTTTAAAGTAAAGAAGATAAAGGAACAGTAATTTACTTCAATAAACAGGCTGTCCCGTAAGGAGAGGAAAATATTCAAAAATGTTGATAGAAGACATCAAGACCTACAATAAAGTTTATATAAACAATTGTTCTCTTTCCAGTTGGAAATTTAACATTTGTGTTTTTGTAATCGAGTCACGTTATTTGTCGAATAGGAAGCGATAATTTTTTTTTAATTTGTATTCGCCTCTAACCTAGTGGGCCATTGGCGGCAGTTCTTAATTTTTATATTCTGTTATAGTAATTCGTTTCCAAAAAATATTGAAAGAGAATGATGACATCTTCCATCTTGTCTCCCAAAATATCTTCCAATGTCATCGAAAACTTTAATTGTTATCTAGTGTTTTCATACTGGAGGTACTCTAGTAATAAATGTTTAACTGTCTGAGGTGTGTTGCCACACTTTTGGTGCTTCGAGACCTCTAAGAAGGTATCCGTGTGTGAAAAGACAATTCGCATCCGGCACAATATTATTTCTTCCCTTCTCGATTTTCTGGAGCTCGTGGACCATGTGTTGCACTCGGTTTTATTTCTGTTAGTTTGGCTCGTTGTATTTTCCATTGGCCTTTCCAATTTTTTAATAGTTTTTTTTTGTTTCATAGATCCAATCTTCAACGGTGATGTTATTTATTGGTGTGATGCCTGATACCTCTTCCTTCCTCGCCAAATGAGCAGCTTGGTCTGCTTTATCATTGTCCATTATGCCACTATGGAATGGAACCCAGACAAAGACAATACTTACTGATCTTTTTCTCATCTCCTATTATACGTTCATTATTTCTCTAATGAGAGATTTGCATGGCCATGGGTTACCAATGGTCGTTACAACGCTTTAGGAGTATGTTGGTATGGTCCAGCTTTTATCTCTGGAATTCGATATCCAATAGAGGTCCTTCATTATCCAAATCGCTTCTCCACTAAATATGGAGCTCTCTCTTGGAATGTTGAATAGTAGCTGGTTTTCGGTTGCATAGACAGCGCAACCAAAGCTATTTTCTGCTTTGGAGGCGTCGCTGTAAATGACCTTATAACTTCAATTCATTTTTAGTAGATCTTGTTGTCTACTATCAACCTTTAAAATATTTCCCTCTTTTTGACACTCTGTATAAAGTGTAATATTTATTATAATGTGTTATAAGTTATTATATACTTTCTTACTTGGTCGTGGGAATAATTTAATGTAGAATTACCTATTTTTGAAAAAGCTAAACTGATTTTTTCACTTAAGCTTTTGTATCTTTTATAGTCTCCAATAGCATTAGTGATCTGAATAAGTCACATGACTCCAAATATTTTTAACAAATATAATCGCGTGTGTGTATAGACCCCATTAAAAAAAAAAAAATCAAACATTTTTATTAATTCATAAAATGGACACAGGCTGTCGGAAGTTACAGCTATTTTTTTTTGTAAGTGAGAGTATCTGAAAAAGAGCCTTATTTTCAGTAGAAATTATTTTCATACAAATGAATGATATTTTAAATTTATTAAGAATTATAATAATCTTTCACATAATTATAGTGCCATATGAACAAATTCACACCATATATACAGAAAATATAAAATTAACAAAAGTAAAATAATAATCAAACAACCATGTACAATAAAAAGTAAAATAACCTAAAGATAAGTACATAAAAACTCAGTCATACCTATATACAATAAGGTAGGAAACCCCAAGCCAGGTTTGTACCTTCAGCTATAAAGGGAAAAGCAGGACTCCAAGAGATCCCTGCGCTACTCTCTCAACCTCGTTACTGGTGCTAAAGCCAGTGGAGATTAGGCGAGAGCTCTTGAATGATTTTTTAACTTAAAAATATAAAATTAATTATAAATATAATTGTATGGTAATTAAAAAAAAGTAGAAAGATTCCGTGCAGTATCAAGAATATTATAGTTTTTAAAAGTTTAAATTTATTTTTCTTGTGGACACCACTTAGATTTAATGAGAATATTTATTTTTTATTAAATAATATTAAATTCGACATATTGTAATATAATGTCATTGAGGTATTATTTTTTCTTTACTCTACTTCTACCAGTCTTTACGTCAGACATTAATTTAAATAAAAATTTTTAACATTAAAATTAATAAATTCTTTAGCTTTACACCGGTATTTTGTACTTCTATATTGAATTTACAAAAATTTGTTTACACCTGCAAAACATTTTTCACTTTTAATTAATGATCAAGAGCCTCTGATCAGCCTATACTGGTCCTTAATTCTAGTAATGCAGCTTAGTGAGAGGCGCTGGGATCTTCTAGAGTCCTCCCTTTCCTTTTACGAGAGGGGGGAAGGGCTTGGCTCGGAGATCTTAAGTGAATGAATTTTTTAGATATTGTATAGAAGCTGGTGTGTATTTGGACAGTTATTTTTATTAGTTTAGTTTATATACATTTACTTTTAGTATTATTATTTTTCTATATAATTTTTTTTTATTTATTGTAAATAGAGTGTGAATGTGCTCTCCGAACACTATTATCAATGTCCTTAATTGTGACAGATTGTAATATCTCTCAATAAATATGTTTAAATTAAAAAACTTCACAGATGATATTTATACATTTTTTATTACTTGCAACAAATGAGGTAGTTAGCTATTTCAAATGAAAGAAATTATAAGTATTGCAGAGCAAGAGCTTATAAAAAGTCGACAATTAAGCCCTGTCGAAGTATTTCAATGATCATAATGCCTAAGTGATATTTAAGACTTTCAAATGCACATTTAATCTGAATCGTAAGTGCCGTTTTTGAGATTGTAGCGAAATACTTTGAAGTTGCACTTTTTGTACGTCGATTTTAATGAAAAGATTGCTGTAATATCTTTGGCACATATCAACCCTAAATACGTGATTTCAGCTTTATATTTCTTTTGATTTTTTTTTAAAAGCTGTCCACGTACACACATACTTCGTTTCCGAAACTTTTATTTGTACTCAGAAGACCTTTAAAGAAGCATATCAATTGACAACTCTGTAATTTTTCACAATTGTAATCCATTCCCCAATTACATATGTTATATATGGCGCCGGCCTTAGAAATTTGGCTCACTCGGGCAATGGCTTCATATTCCCTGCTTAAAAAAAGATTAAATATATTTCTTTAGCCGTTCTATATTATGTAATATTTGAATTTTATTTCATTCAACATTTCTCTAATACAGCTTTATTCATAAGCTAAAATTAATTATTTTAATACGTGTTATAACTTTTTCTCCTTAAATCGGCGAGTGCAACTGAAGATCGGCTGATTAATAAAAAATAAAAATTGAAGAAAAAACTAAAGTTGAATTGAAAATAATGAAGAGCACACTAATAATTTATATACATATTTAGAGCAGTATCCATTTACAATTTCATAGGGACTGGATGGATAAGAAATGATTGAACAGGAGGGATTTAAAGGCAGGAAAGGTATTTGATTGACGGATATGATTGGGGATGAGGATCGGATAATGAACGATCTGTGGAAAGCAGTGGCTCAGTGGGCTCTTATGTATAAATCAGAAGACCTGGAACGAGTATTGCAACAACGAACAGAGGATTTGAATTGGAGGAACTCGGAGATGCATGATGGTCGGTGAGATTGGATGACTTGAAAGGGGAAGGATGCCAGGAAATACTTACGACGGTAAGAAGCATAAAGTCACTTCAACTCTACATAAAAATGGGAAACAGAAGCGTCCCATGGGATCACGAAGAGGAATCGTACATAGCAATTTATCAAATGTTTTAGTTTCGCCTCGAGATCTTCAGGGCGCCCCCATTACCGTACATTAATAGTCAAAGTGAGAAAAAGTTAAGGAAGTGACCAGGAGCCAACGGGTTTCAAGAGGAAATAGGTAAACAATGTGGCTTAGACGTTTTAAGATGGAAATAGTGCGGAGGTATATGTTGGATACATGGTTTTTCCAGGAAAGCGTTTTATCAAAGGTTATTCCAAGGTTTTTGATACAGGAATAAAATTTGATGGGATTAACATGTCAATCACATATAGTGTATAATAAAAATTAATTAAAAATTGGTATTTTATGTATTGCATGCACTCTATGGGTAAATGTATAGGGTAAATGTAAAAATAAGGAAATCAATGAACATATTTCCAAACAATGTTTCTAAAAAGTTATTAATTATTATGAGGTATATCATGCTTATCTAAGTTTGAAATTTAAAGAGAAAGGCATTATTTTCTATGCTAATATAAATTATCATCTATTTAAAATTTTCTTTCGAGCGGAAAAGTGGAGCTGAAATGAACTTTGTTTTAATCGTTGACGATGTGAAACAGAGTTGAACTTTAAGATATCCAGCCAGCTGTGAAACATTCTACATCGAATACTTAGGGAGTTGCTCAGACGAAATGATTATTCGAGAAGCCTTAAACAATCATCATTTAGCTTAATGAAATTCTATGGTAGAAGAACATTAATTATAATTATGAGAAATGTAAACTATAAAATATAGAAAATTTATAGTTCGGACGTATCAATCCTTTAGTATAAGATATTTGGTGAGAAAAAAGTCAAATCAACTTCTGTCACAACTACTAGGCGAAATCAACAAGTCGATAATGATAAATATGATAGTATTTTAGGTAATATATTTTAAAATAAATGTAACTAACTCATAACATTATTTCATTTTATTGATAGATCTAGTATGTAACCAAAAAAAAAATAGACAATTTATAGTTCGGATGTATCACTACTTAAGTATAAGATATTTGGCCAGTAAAAAAGTCAAATCAACTTCTGTCACAACACCTAGACAAAATCAATAAGTCGATAATGATAGATATAAATATGATAGTATTTTAGGTAATATATTTTAAAACAAATATAATTAACTCATAAAATTACCTCATTTTATTGATAGATCTAATATGATGAAGATTATAATGTATATATATATATATATATATATATCACCTAACCTAAAAATAAAATTTCTAGACATTTTCCTCCAAATTATTGTACTCAGAAGTGCCTCCTCTTTTCCTTCTCTTGTATGGTCAATCATTATTTTCTTGACAAATGTCAAATTTTGAAAAGTCAATTATCCCTGAATTTATTTATAATAGTGGATTTTATTAAAATATTTTCAGCTCTTTAATAATTTCTTCAAATGATATGCTTTAATTTATAAAGTTGTTCTAACATAAGGAAGAAAAATTAATTATTTGAAAAATTGTACTGTCCATTTATAAAAGGGTTACGTTATAAACTGCATATTTATCGACCATTTTCGGAAGTGACAAATATACATTTAATAACATAATTTTATAATATATCTTTACTACCCTAATAATTATTGGAACTATTACTATATTTACGTGGTTTGTTTCGATGTCTATGCGCAAAACGTCCAGGTCATCAGCGCCCGATCAACTAAATAACACTTCTTTTGTACTGTTCAGGTGGTTGGTACAAAAAAAAATAAAATAAAATAAAAAAAGGATAAAAATAATAGAATAAAAAAAAATAATGATAATAATATACTCTAATAGATAATATAATAGAATAGATAAATAAATGAACAAAAAAATAAAAAAATAGTAATTAAATCAATAAATGAATTGAAAAAAAAACTTAGTAATGAGACGTCTTATACTAATCACTTTAAATAATAACTTTTTTATAACATTTTATTTCATTTTAACTATTTTAGACAAAACGTGTAATAAACATAGTAACTCAAGTAACTTTTTGATATCGGTGTCTTTAGTACCGTGTAAGTTTTATGTTAATGACTAATAAAAAAAAAATGAAATATATTTTATAATTTTTCAACTTTGTAACCTATCCTACATCTGTTATTATTTTTTTCAGTTGTTATCTCCCTAAAAAATATCGCTTTTCGATTTCGTTTCATGATCTTTAATCTTGATTTATTTTTCAATATTTGATTCGATCCTAATTAAGGGTTACGCAGTTATTAAACTAAAATGATTATTCTGTAATAGAACTTTTCTTAAAATAAAATATTTTAAGCGTATCTAAGAAACTTTTTTGGGGGAAAAAAAATAAAAGTCCTCTTATTCTCCAGGCCTCAAGCTGGAATCCAGAGCTGTGGTAGATAATTATTTGTTGTGCTTCATGAGCATTACCAGAAGATCATTGGATCTGTAGACCCTCCTGTAGTACTACGCCCAACCTCAATAAATAGAGTACTCTTAATTGATTAATTGAAAAATCTGGCAGTTGGCGTGTTTTCGGCCCAATCATCATCCTCCAGAATGCTAGTCTTGAAACAGTATTTCTTAACATAGGATTGAAACCAAGATCCTACCATCACTGGTGGTAGTGATTATTGTTGCCCAAATGCGAGACTAAGACGAGTAATGCGTAATCAGTCTTGGTCTTGGTCTTGCCCAAGAGTCTCGCAACAGTCTTGCAGTTACCTTAGCTTATTACTATAGAGATGTTACTGTAATTTTTTAAATAGGAGAAACCTAACTAAGCCTGGATGAAAAATTAGAAGAGTTGAATGCAATAGTATATTGATTATACCGATTATTTACTTCCCTTGCCTTCACTTTTATACAAAAAATTATTTATTTTTTTCACCAGTCTTGGTCTTTATCTTGGCTTAAGGTTGCAATTTGCAAGACCAAGACCGAATTTGGGCATCACTAGTAGTTATTTATACAGATGTTTATTTGTTAATACTCCCCACATAAATTTGAGTAACAAAATATATATGAACAATAATAGTTGTAGTTGGTAAATTATTACATACAAATATGAAAATATAAATTCGACATTAAGGACATGGCGAGGTTGGCTGAAAATATAGTCCTCGACTCCCTGGGAATCATTCACAACCACGTGCATGGCTAGGCTGGGAGTTTTAATTTATGTATTTATTCATTTAATGAAAAATGTCTATTATATTGGTTTCATATTAAATTTTATTTTTTTCTTGATGTTACACTCATGTGTTTTGTTATTGTTCTATTATAATTTCAAGCATCTTAATATTGTGTATAGAAGAGGTGCATAAAGAGGGAGAAAGTGAGAAAAAGGGAAATTAAATGTTAAAAAAAGGAAAAAAAATGTTTATATATATTTATAGTTATATTTATTATACTCATATTAACTAACCACGTCTGTATATTTATATTATAAGTTCATTTATTGTCCTACGGATTAACGAGTATGCAGTGAATATAGCAACCTAATATAGTTGGGCAGAAATCTTTTATATTTTATATGAAAATAAAGTTTTTCTTTCTCTCTCTCTCCTTCTATATATATATATATATATATATATATATATATATATATATATATATATATATATATATATATATGTTTTTTTTTTTTTTTTTCTTTATTTTGTTTTCTTTCTTTCTTCGGAACAAGATTCCCACTAAAATCCTATACTGACATACAAATATTGTTCCAACTAAGTAAATAGTAATTTCGTGAAAACTAATTGAAATTCCTATGTACGCCAAATGGCCTCTTTTATATATATATTTATATATTTATTCACATCTCGACAAACCAAAAATGTGTATAATTTAGAATTATTATATTTTATAGTAATCGTTATCAAGTGTATATTTGTCATTGAAGTTAATTAATTTATATCAAAATTAATTTCTACAGAAAGGAGGGTGATAAGTGCAATTCTTGTGATATTATCTCCAGTTTTTTTTTTTTTATAATATTTTATCAATAGGTTTAACTGAAAATTGATTTATATTTTCCTTTTATTTTATGGAAAGGTTGGGTTAGGTGGGGCGGCCAGTTAGCCAATCAGATATCTCAGTGGCTTCTGGCTCTGACATTAAATAAAAGAGGCTTTCCTTCGACCCAATTCCAGGCCGAACTCGTTTATCCGGGTTGACAGTCGTTAACGGCCGTAATAAGGGAGTCTCATACACTCACGCCGAGGCTAAATAAATGCCGTAATCTTTTTTATTATGTTGACTAGTTTGTCTTTATTAGGTCTGCGTCTACGTGATTGAGAAAAGTATACAGGCAAGTCAACGCTGCATTTATAACGCTGCACCATATGTATATATTAATACATGTTATTAATAAAATAAATAATTAAAAAAAATTATAAAATATTTATAACGTAGGTTGCAGCAACATAAACAAAATTGCAAATCAAAGACTACGAAATCAAACCCAACTCCTGGATTTTCGTATCATACCAGAAATAATAGACATAATTTTGAATTCATTAATGCATAAATCCTACATAGAGAATTAAACATAAGCAAACGCATAGTTATGAAACGTATCAGCATAACAAAAAACATAATACGGTCGATTAATCAGTAAATGGACGTGGATAATTTAAAAACTTTTTACTCTTGCTTTTTTTAGTTAATCCAAGAATTTTTAGATACATATTTTCTTTTATTTGTATGTGTTTTTACGTATGAGATACGTAAGTGTGTGGAAGTGGATAAAAATAAAGTATGCCTCCAATAGACATATATAAAATATTTGATTTATAACATCTCTATCTTCAATCTTAAATATAATAATCTAATAAATAAATATATATATATATATATATTTTTTTTTTTTTCAGTTGGCGCTACAGACCTTGTAGATCTTTGAACGCGAGAGCTAATCTTCTAGACCACACCCCGATTCCTGAATTAAATACGGGGTATCAGTCCTACGCCCGGTCGGTGGGAGTTGCTTCCAGTAGGCTGACGGGCCTCACATACCCGAAGGAGAGGGGAGAGGAAGGAATCTCGTGCAACTTGGCTTTCTCTGGAGGGCGGTCACCCTAATCGGGTGATCACCCATCCAAGTGCTAACCACACTTGGTGTTGCTTAAATTGGATTGCAAGCGCCTTAGCCCGTACGGCGCTATCTCAGCCTGTATACGCCCGTACGGCGCTATATATATATATATATATATATATATATATATATATATATATATATATATATATATATATATATAATTATATACTTATTTAGAGTGTATGACTATATAAGAATATGATAATACATATAAAGAAAGCTTAAATTTGAAATAATTTAATTGTCTATGGCTAATTATAAAACGTTTGTACAGATGAGAAATGGCTCGTTAAACGAAAATGTTGTTAATAAAAGGAATGTAATTTAAAAAGTATTTTTTCGTGACCCTTGAACAAATACGTTTAAAGAATAAATTATCTTTTTTATTGGTTACTTATTCATGTATTGTTTTAGTAATAAAATTAAAATTAAAATAAAAAATCAGATCTATAATAGAGATGTACTATTGTTTTTTTTTCTATTGAAAAATATTTCAATCAAATCTAACATTGATCATTAATCACTCTTACAACATATTTACAAGTTTAAAAATTAACAATAAAGAAAATTAAAATAATGATATTTTTATGAACGTGTTAGATAATAATAATAAAGTAAAAACAATTAAATTTAAAAATAACGTCGCAATCTCTTTTGTAATCAATTATATATTTTAACATGGACTGACGACCCTAGAACCAAAAGTTTCAGGATAAAGATAGTTTTCAATTATTCTCTGTATGGTGTCTAATTTCCAAATTTTATATTTGATTATTAATTATAAACATACATACATGTATGGCACAACATCCCGTTACCGAGACTGGGCCTCCTGATTATTAATTATAAATGTCAATAAGTTGTGAATGAACTCTTAGATTTATTCTTATAATTATTATTACCAATGTCCTATATTGTGACAGCATGTAATAATACTCAATAAAGGTGTTGATAAACTAATAACTACACAGTACACACACATAGACAGAAAATTACTACAAATGTAATTAAAATGGAATCTTTGGATTAATCTAAAGCATATATATGTTGGTATTAATGAACATTTTATATTGTGTTAATTTTGTTCTTTATGTATGTATTTATTTATTTTATATGTATATATGAAAGGAATGTAATTTAAATAACATATATATTTATATTGACCAATAATATAAAAGGAATGATTGGCTTTTGAACTGACTCTGTTGGAAACACCAATGGTTTATCCCAAAAGAAGGAACATCCGATAAACCGATAAACGGATAAATATAAATGCTCCATCAGAGGCACGTAACAAGAGAGAAATCTTTCCCAGGACGATATATACATATCTGAATCAGCATACATCTATCTCATTTAATGAGGAAAACGAGGGAGTAGCAGTACATTTTTTTGTCTAAGTCTTTTTCTTTTTTATTGTAAAATACTAAATATTATAAGATAAAATATGAATGTATTAGGAGGTCAGGAAAGTAATGTCTTTTCTGATTATGTGACTATCTGATTGTCATTTAGCAGCTCATTCTATGCATCTATGTCGTGGCAAAGACATCCTAAGGTTTTTTTTTTTTTTAATAATATAATCAGCCATTGCTGGAGGGCTAAAAGTTCTCATTCATACAATATATACAAATAATAAAGAAAGAAATATATATATATATATATAAGAAGTAAATAAATAATACTGATGAAGAAGGTAAATAAAAAAAATAAACACATAAAATAAAAACTTCTAAACACAATCATAACTATATACAATATATACATTCGCCCAAGAATCTCCGGACCAGGTTTTTCCCCCCACACGTGGAAGGCAAAGCAAGACTCCAGGAGATCCCTGTGCCATTTTTCCAGCCGCATCATTAGTATTACAAGCCAGTGGAGACTGAAAGAGGGCACTAGAGCCACAGACGCTCAGGACATGAGTGGAGAAGCTGGCCATTGCCAGGACTCCAAAGGGATATTTACAAAAGATCTCGAGGCCACTGCCGTTTCAACCTTCGAGGGGGATGCTATGGATGCTCGGAGCTGGATGCGCTAGAGGATTGGGATGATGAATGAGGTTCTGGTGAAAGTTGGAGAATCTGGATGGGATGATGTCATGGACATATGGGATGTTAAGGTCATGGTGTAGGGTCTTGTTCGTGACATAATATGGAGCATTGACTATTGTTCGAAGGACTTTAGACTGGAAGGATTGGATGCGTTTGATATTCGATGATTTTGTTGTCCCCCACAGCTCAAGTCCGTAGGTCCATATATGGACTAAGGTTTTAATAACTTCTTTATTTGCAAATAATTAAATTAAATATTAAGTGAAATGTTCAGCCAACTGAAATGAACCACATAAGTTACACATCCGACACCGCATGCTTTTTGAGTTTTTCTAGGGTAGTGCGTGTAATATAATGCGTGTAAATGCCAGCGGTAGTTTTTCAAGTTCCAACCCGGTAACCTATACCGATGCCACGTGTATCTCATCAGTTAATAATTATCAATCAATTGCATCCCAAACTCTTCAATCACACATTACAAACCTTGAAGAATATTGTCAAATCTGGAGGATTAAAATAAATTCCAATAAATACCATCAAATTAATCTTCTTCGTAAAGCTATGACTTCCTTTAACAATACCTCACTTATCCTTGTTGAACAAACCCGATACCTAGGACTCCGCCTGGACAAACGTATAACTTGGAATCCTCATACTAGACTGAAACGACTAGAAACCTCTCGACGTTGCCGACTACTGCAGCACTTACTAGACAAACGCTCTAAGCTTTCAACTATAATAAGCCCTATTTAGACTTACTAGATCGAGATTTGGGGCTCTAATAAACCATCAAATTCCTTTCTTACCCTGTCCTTACTGTCAGAAATCCTTCATAAAATCCTCAATGCTTCCTACTTTGTCACGAATAAAATCATCCATAACGACCTTATTGTACCATATGTTTCTGATTTAGCTTAATCTAGATACCTGTCCTTCCATAACAAACATCAGAAACCTCTTGTTTCTAACCTTGCTTCCTCTTCTATTCCTGATAATCCTCCGAGGCGTCTGAAGAAGAAGGCCTTGGACCTTCTAATATAGCAGTATATTTGGAATGCTAACAATGGATAGTAATGGAGTGGTAGTTTCTCTTAATGATATACATGTCATGTTACTAATTTCATATTTATTTGTTGTATTTCTCATTTGATTAAAAATATTTCAATAATTAAAAAAAGTATTTTCAATACGCATCTTTGCGAAAAATTGTCCAATTTCGATAATTTTTTTTTTCATTTTGCAGGGAATATAGTAATCTTTTGTGCGATCATGGGCATAACCATGGGAAAAGTGTATGTTTTTAGTTATTCGCAAATAAAGTTTGTTTTCTTTCACAACTTGTTTTCCTGAATTTTCGGGGTGATTAGATTATTTTGCGCGCCTGAAGCAGAAGAAAGCCTTCGAAATTGGTAGCTCAATCTTGAGATTTGGTGAAGAATTAACGATGATATGGCTTGCCAATCAAAAACACCATCGATAAATAATATAAACTCCTCCTCTCTCGATCATAGAGTCCTCAAGTCGACGAAATGAGAAATGACAATACTACAATTACCGTAAGGTTGTGTGAATGCGAACTCTATGCCTTGCGTTATCTCGAAAATAGTACCTATTGGGGCTTAAAAACCCAGGATCCGATAGTTCCGGAGGAACTATCCGGGTCTTGCTGTGCGCATCAAAATCTTCAACGTCCAATTTGTCCCGTATCGATCTACAGACCTACCACCGTCCAGTATTGAAGCCTAAAAAAATGTTTGTAACGAATTTATTTATTCTAGAAAGAAAAACAAAAGTGGATAATACGATTAGCTAACCCCCGTTAAATTCTGAATCCAACGGTACCCCATTCATGGTATTTGAGCATGACAGGAGCTTATATTTGGTAAAAACTGATTTCGAGCCTTGCTGTAATAATATATGTGGGGATAATAATCTGATGTACGTGTTACAAATTTAATAACGTGGACCATGAACACATCCGGTTTAATTTAATTAATTTTCGTTCTAGGTAAAAAAAGAAAACAAATAAATATGAGATAAGCAGGATTTAAATTAATTTAAAGGCTATTAAATAAAAATAAAAAAATATTTCGAGAGTTTCTCAGCAAAAAAAACTATCCCCTTTCTTTTTTAAATAAAATTTAAACCTAGTATTTTTATAATGGTATTTAATAAGAAATGTTTAGTGCAGCCCTAATATTAATGCCCTCCAATGTGGCAGAATGTATTAATTTTCAAATAATAAAAAAGAAAATAAGAAATATTTTTTACTGTAACATTTTTATCTGTTTACATATTGTTTGGCAAACTTTAATAACAAAATTAAATAAAGCTGTACTGTTATGATCTATAAATAATTTCATTTTGAATTTGAAAGTAAGTACCGTTTCTGGAACCAACAGTTGCACACGGAGGTGATGTAGAGGAAATCAAACTCAACAACTATTTTTTTAACTTTAATTATTTAAAAATATTCACCTTATATAGGCTGGATGTGCCCCAGAAAGATTTTCCAATCCCAGGATAGATCTACAGTTGATGTAACAGAATGAATAATTACTCGCTATAGTCGGAGTGAAATCCGGACCCGAGTTATCATAAGTGCCTTATACAATGAGCTACTCCGTTAAGTAAAATAAAGATACAATATAATGAAATATAATTCAACCTTTTATTGTAATTAAATAATAATTAATAATAATAATAAAATAATTAATTTAAATAAAATAAAACTTGGTATAGGACAGAAAATCTAAGGTTATATATGTTGCGATTATGTTTTGTTTTTTCTTGGTATTATAAACCATCAATGAATTCTTATGAATATGTTCAATAGGATAATAATCCCTCTGTAGTACTTTCTGGACAAATTAAATTTCTATTATTAACATTTGTTATTTATTTATTATTATAAAATTTATTTAATTTAAAAAGAAGTGATATATTTGATGCGAAATACTACAAGTATGAATGATATCTCATTATGGCATGACTCTTAAATATTTCTTAATTTGACTCCTTTTTACATCCGGCAATAAGTATTGTTTTTTAGCCCAAGTTAAGAAAAAAAAGTGTGACACGATTTTAGATTCCTAATTTATTATTAGCTGTTTAAGTTAATTTATTTATTTAAATTTCAGATTTTGTTGTTTTTATTAGATATAATTTTATGACTGTAGTATATATAAATATAAATACCGACTGTTTTTAGGCTGCATTTTTTATATTGCGTTCATGAATAGACACTATCCAGCTAAAAGAAAAAAAATGGATAAATAATACATGTAAGATAATAAAAAAAAGGAAAAATCGTGGTTGCAGGGTACAAGTCTTTCCTTTAATATAAGAAATTGGAAATCTCGACCACGCCTGCACACTACCGGTAACAAGATAATTTAAATAACTCATTAAAAAAAAATGATGAATCAGGTCTTCTGGGAGAATCAACCTTTCCCCTTTCATCGTTAAGAAGATAAATGAATGCTCGGAGGAGGGTCGATATTCCTTCGAAATGCAATCACCAGAACGGGATAGGAACACATTTTCACCCCTTCCGGGGAGTTAATTTTGTTCCGACACCCTGTGTATAACAGGGTTGTGAGATAACTTGATCATTTTGAATTATAGAAATACTAGGTATCGATCTGAAATACCGTTTATCAGATTAACAGCTGCGATTCACTCCATGTAATCTAAACCACCGCCAAGATATAAATTTCTGATTTGTGGTATCTTTGTATGCAAGATTAGTGTATTACAGTTCTAGTCTTCAAGAATAAGGGCATTATGCCATTTATAGTGACTATGTTTAATTTATTATATATATATATTTGGCCAATACAGTCTCGACGTCAAAGCGGTCGAAACCGTTATAGAGGAATATAGGCTAAGATGGTTTGGGCACTTTTCCTGTATGGATAGGAGCAGAGTCACAAGGAAGACGAGACTCGCGCGCAGATGAGAAGTAGGGTTGCCCAAATGCGAGACCGAGACGAGTCTTGGTCTTGCAAACTCAGTCTTAGTCATGGTCTTGGTCTTGAGCAAGAGTCGCGCAACAGTCTTGCGATTACTTATTTGCTGATTACTATAGAGATATTACTGTCCTTTTTAGATAGGAACAACCTAACTAAGCTCGAATGAAAAATTAGAGGAGTGAAATGCAAAAGTATATTGGTTATACCAATTATTAACATATAGTAACTAAGATCGTCAAGTATTAGTAACTATTTCGCCTTAATTTTTATTTTAAAAAATAGATTTTTTTTATCAGTCCTGATCTTGATCTTGCAACAGTTAGGCAGCCTTGGTCTTGGTTTTGAACTTTGCAAGACCAAGACCGATTTTGGGCAACACTAGTGAAAGAAGACCGACAGGAAGAACCTGAATCTCCTGGGAAGAAGGCTTACGAGATGAGTTCCAGAACCGATGTTTAGAACAGAATAGGAGACGAAGGTTGGTACGGGAAAGATCCACCTGGTCCCAGCTCACATTGCATAGCGGTAAAGAGGATTGGATTATGATAATGTTGATGATATATATGTGACATTATATCTATGCTACCAGCTGTTATGTATGTTCCAACATGTACAATATATATGTAAGGTGCTTTGTAATAAACCAGATTCAAGTTACTCGATTGTTATTATTAAATCAAGATCAAAACCAATTTATATAATTACTTTGTGATTAAAATACTTTTATTTTAATTAATATAATAATTATCATAGCCTCGACTTATGTTTTCTAATAATATAACGGTCCAGCTTTTACCTGCATAGTTAAGTGGGAAAAGCCCGCCTCGGAGTTCCCTTGCCAGATTGTAAATAGTGAATATAGGGATGAATGTGTTTTTGCCTTTTTAATTTTCTTATTTTTAGGTTATCTTATTTTATTTATAATTCCACCTAACTATAACTAATTATCAAGTGACAGATTTTTGTATTACTTAATAAATAAATAATAAAAAAAATAATAATATAACGAATTTGTCAAAAAAAAAATTAAAATAATAAAATACTTTATAATGTTATCAATTATTAAATATTGGGCAGAATAATTTGTTATTACTCTTGTAATAAATGTTAATTTTGTATAACGACGAATAATATGGAGACGAATAAGGCATAAAGTGTTTCCAATAAACTGATCTCCACGTTGCAAATAGGTTTTTATATAAATTAGGAATTAAATAAATTCAAATATCAAAATAGAACCTTTGTCTACTAATGCTAACTTTTGTGTGAATATGAAATGTTAACATCTGTACTATATCAAATAAAAATCTGTTATCTTATAATCAACCATGAGCAAATTTCAAAATAAAAGTGAACAGTTCAATTTTGCAAATAAAAACATAAATGATAGGCGAGTGTAATAAAAATCCTATAAAACATATTTCATTCTAATTTGATGTATTGGATATGTTAATGTGAAAAATGACTTTGCATATCTAATTTTTTTTACTCAACTTTCACAGGTTTGAAAATGGCTTAAGCTTTACCGAAAACATCGACCTCAAAATTATAAAAATATAGATGTGAATTTTTATACTAATGTTTTTTTTTTCTTAAAAATGAGGAAGATAGGGGTATTTTTTTAAACATTAAATTTTATTTTCATTTAGATGTTATTTATTATGTAATATATTAGTTCATAATAGCAATTAATTATTTTTTCAACAATTGGTTAGTTGTATATCTTTATTAATAGCTTGACAAACTTAGATATTTTTAATTGGAAATAATTCATTTTTGATAATGTAATACTGTTAATATGTTATATATTATATTGATATTTTTCAAGCCTAAAACATACTAAATTGACTTATTTATTGCTTTTCTTTCACTTACCCGTATGAAATATATAATAAGAAAAAGTATTGAGATTGTATCTTTTTTATGATGATAATCGTTAATTGATTTTCCTTATAAACAGTATTCATTTATTATAAAAACCGTTTGATGATCAGTCGAAACGTAGCAGTGTTAATGTGAAAAATATTAACTAACCGTGTTGATGCTTATAAACTTATTGATAAATTTTACTTTTTATTACAGAATTTAATATTATTTATTATAAGACAAAATTTTGTTGTGGATGTAATAAAATGTGTTTAAGACACGGCGCAGACATGTTACCAACCCACCTGACTTTTAGGTAAAGCTAGTCTTGTATAACCCGCACACCGCACGGCGCACTCAGATTAGAAGTTATTTCTTAAAATATTTGTGGCTGTTCCTTGTTTCATATTAAAATATAAATAAATTATTATAATCAGTGTTCAAATTAACATTAAAAAGTTTATATAACAATAAAGAAATTATAATCACTTATAAGTGATGAATAACCAGGATGAAGTTAATTTTAAGGTTTTGGTGCCGACGTTTCAAACCAAAAATGTGGTCATGATTTTGTTTCTGAAAAAAATTATGACCTCTAAGGATTTTAGATTGTAAGCAGAGAAATTTAGTGGATTTCAAAACTCAACTACATGAGACCAAATAAACCTTATTATAGTCATGTATGTGTTAATATATTAACTTTCAACATCTCAAACGTTTTTGAATTAACTATTCATTATAAAATTAAAAGTTAGTTAGCTATAAAACTTATCTATATATAATTCATTTAACTTTAATTAAGTTTTCTTGAATTTATTAACTGTATCTCATTGTTATCAGCGAAAAAATAATGAATAAATATAAAATTGGAATGACTTTTAATAATTAAATAAAGGAGAAATTTATCCTTAAGTTGAAAAAAATATATTTCCTGGAAAAGAGTAATAATATAAATGTTAGGTATTAAACATGTAAAGTCATTGAAGATAATGAAGAGTAACAAAAATGCAATCGTTGTATCGGATAATTTATATATTTATATTATTAAGTGGAAACTAAATATTTTTATAGACACTAAAAGGGAGTTTAATTATTTATAATAAAACATGACAATATAAAAATATGTAATAAACAGTGAAAAGTATGTAGAAAAAGTAGTATATAAAAAAAAAACTGTTTGGTTATACTTTTATAGGATAATACATGAAAGGTAATACTTCTTCTTTTTGGATTAACACACTTCCATTTTATTGCAGTGTTGAGTGTTATAATAGCACTAAAATACATATAATAATTGAAATACATTTTATATCGTGCCTAATTGATTTTAGTTAGAGGTAATACAGATAAATATATGTATACAGACTAAAGGCTATGCCCATTTACGAAAATAATTATTAACTCGAGTGCATTTTATAACCAGGCAGTATTAGGGATACTATTAAATTATATATCTCTGTTCAGATTAATTTATAGAGAATAGAGTGCACTAAAACTACTGGAAAACTGTCCGTGATCCGGCCATCAGTCGGAACAGAAGGTTATGCCCCAACGGCAGTGCTTTACTCCAATAATTGACAGTTGGATGGACATGGTGTCATGCCCGCGCCTAAGGCTAGGAAACGGTCGTATCTATTGCACTATCATAGCCAACCTGTCACTCATAGGAATAACAGTTAACTATTGTGCAACGAGCATGAACAAATACGATTTTTTTGTATCATTTAAAAAAAAAAATAAGAATATAGAGGGTGTCCCGTAAGTAGAGAGAAATATTTAAAGGAGTGATTGGAGACTTAAAAAAAAAAATATATATATATATATATATATTAAAATTGGTCCTGCTTTCCACTAAACAGTTGTAAATTTAAGTTTTCTGTTTTTTTAAAGTATTTTTTTAAAAAATATTACACTCTGTCTCGACATTTATAATAGTGTTCCACTGATCACAGTAACATCAAAAGTAACATTTTTGTCTTAATAGTAAGTAAAAAACTAAAGATAGAATTGGCCACCTTCAGATCCCAATCCTTCAACTCCTACCTCACTTCCCTCTCTTCTCATGACAATTCCCTATGGAAGACCACCAAACATATCCTAAAACCCCATCATATATCACATCCTCTCCGTCGAGGTGATGGCTCTTGGGCAACATCTGACGAAGATAGAGCCGAAGAATTCGCCAAACACCTTTCCCTTACATTCACCTCTCATCCAGAATCCAATCCCACCCACACGTCAGCAGTAGAGGAATTCCTTAATTCACCCATCCCACTCTCCTTACCGCCTAAAGCAGTTAATCCTTCTGAGGTCAAATTCCTCTTACAAAAACTACCTACCCGTAAATCACCTGGATACGACCTCCTTACCTCTCAGATCCTTAGACAGCTCCCTCCTAAAGCTGTCATATTCCTTACATACATATACAATAGCATCCTACGAACCACCCACTTTCCTCTTTTGTGGAAACATTCCACTATTATCCTGTTTCCGAAACCAGGCAAACCTCCCAACACCTCAACGTCCTACAGACCAATTAGCCTTCTTCCGATTCTCTCAAAAATCTTTGAAAAGATCCTCCTGAAACGCATCCTACCCTTTATAGAATCCCAAACTCTTCCTTCCCATCAGTTCGGATTTCGTTCACAACACTCTACAGTCCAACAAGGACTCCGAGTGGTTGATCATATTTCCGCAGCATTGGAAAGCAAGCAATATTGCTCGGGTGCATTTCTGGACATAGCTCAAGCTTTCGACCGGGTATGGCACGCCGGGCTTCTTTCCAAGCTGAAAAACTATCTTCCTCAGTCCTTGTACCTTGTTCTCCGTTCCTACCTCTCAGATCGTACCTTCCGAGTTCGTTGCGGTACTGAATTTTCGCATTGCTATCCAATTGAGGCAGGTGTTCCTCAAGGTAGCGTATTGGGTCCCGTCCTTTACATCCTCTTTACCGCCGATATCCCTGTCCATCCCGATACCTTCCTGGCAACTTTTGCTGATGACACCGCCATTCTATCATCCGACTCAGATCCCAACATAGCATCCTTAAATCTCCAAAACCACCTCACCTTGATTGAGCACTGGTGTAATAACTGGCGCATTAAAGTTAATGAATCTAAATGCCAACATATTACCTTTACACTCCGACGCAGTTCCTGTCCACCAGTACACTTTAATTCCATCCAGCTTCCTTACTCAGACACAGTCCGGTATCTTGGCTTTCATTTAGACCGAAGACTAACGTGGAACCCACATACTAGACTCAAAAGACAAGAACTCAACCGACGATACGGCCAGCTATACAGACTACTAAACAGAAAATCCAAACTTTCTATTGAAAACAAATTACTTATCTACAAGACAATACTGAAACCTATATGGACATACGGACTTGAACTGTGGGGGACAGCAAAAGCTTCTAACATCAAACGTATTCAATCCTTTCAATCTAAAGTCCTTCGAACAATAGTTGATGCTCCGTTCTATGTAAATAACAAAATCCTACACCATGACCTTAATATCCCATTTGTCCTAGACCTTATTCCAGAAAAATTCTCCAAATTTCACCAGAACCTTACCTATCATCCAAATCCCCTTGCACAATCTCTATCCAGCACCACCCATCCTTACAATCCTCCTCGAAGGTTGAAGCGGCAGTGGCCCAGAGTCCTTTTGTAAATAAGCATCTATTGGAGTTTTGGCAATGGCCAGATCCTCCACTCAAGCCCGAGTGTGTATGATTAGGTTAGTTCTTTTGTTTATATACATTTATTTTATTTTATTGTATTTATTTTTATTTTATTTTATTGTATTTATTATTATTAAGTTTCTGTATTATTTTTTTTTCTTTTTTATTGTAAATAGAGTGTGAATGTGCTTTCTCTGAACACTATTATAAATGTCCTTGATGTGACAGAATGTAATATTTCTAAATAAACAAATATAAAAAAAAAAAAAAAAATAGTAAGTAAAAACTAAAGAGATATTCGATTCAGATAATTAAAAATTGCTTCATAGTAAACTAAACATGGAATTATTTTCAATTGAGAGTAGGATCAGTCATTGTCATCAGTCAAACAATTTAAAGAAATACTAAAATTAGACCAGTTCTGTGTTTGAAAATATCATGAATTATTCGCGACTTATTTTTATCATCTCCCAAATATACTAAACTCCACTTTTAGAAATAATTTCTTGTTTAATAAGCTTTAAGCCCTTATACATTGAGTTGAGGGTTAATTGCGAAATAAGTTGCAATCTACCTCAAATACTTTTAAAAAATAGGTAGAACTAGAAATTATTGAAAAGCTTTAATTTATTTTTTCTCCATTATCTGAGATGAGAGAGAAATACTTTATTTGAAGCAGTGCTGCCCTACTATATAGGGTTGCTCGATACCCAGCATAATCATCATATATATATATATATATATATATATATATATATATATATATATATATATATATATATATATATATATATATATATATATATATATATATCGGTGAAACTGACACAACATAAACTCTGATATTTATAAAATAAAAACAAAAACATTCGTGTGCCTAAATTCTAAAATTAGAACGCAAACATACCAAGTAACATAATCTTATAAACACAGACAAAAAAATGTCATTAGATAACATATTTAAAATTGGATAAATATATAAATATCTATAATTAACCCCTTATTACTATATATGGGATAATTAATGTTTCCAAGAGAGTCTAGAATAATGCTCTCGATGAACACTGCCCCCCGACATCAACACCTAGTTCCTCAAAGAAGCTCCTTGTTCTTTTAGGAATCGTTCCGCGAGACCCAAACCAGAGGCCTCTCCCGGTGAACTTTCTCTCTCCGAAGGTCTCATGGAATTTCTCTTTTAGGAAATGGATGCATTTCTCGCAGATTTCCTTCTGTTCTCTTTCTACTTCATTGGCCTGATCGAGGTCATTGCTCTCATAGCGAACAGTTGGATCCAAGACCAGTGCTGCCTTTCCGGTCCTGGAAAATGCAGCTATATCCGTTTATCTCGTTGAGACATTACTATCGGTCCAATAGACCTCGTCGAAATTTGTGAATTCCCTTTCCCTAAGCATCATCAAATCGAGTTCAGGATTGTCTTGTACATCAGTAGTTTGTTGTCAATCAAGTTGAGATTTTCTAGTCAGTAATCTATATAGTTGTCCGTATCGTCTGTTAAGTTCCTGACTTTTAAGTGTAGTATGTGGGTTCCAAATTAGTTTTCGGTCTAAAAAAAACCAAGATACCGAATTGTGTCTAAAAAAGGAAACTGGCTAGAATTAAAGTTGACTGGAGGACAGGAGCTGCGTAGGAGCATAAAAGTAAAAAGTTTGCATTTGGATTTGTTTTTTTTTAATACGCCATTTATTACACCAGTGTTCAATCAGGGAGCAGATTTAAGGGTGCTATTTCGGGATCTAAGTTGGATGATAGGATGATGGGGTCATTAGCAAAATGGAAATTTCGTAATGCAGCCAATTCGAAAAGTGCGATCAGAGATCACTAGATACAAGGACTGGGGAAGTTTTAAATTTTTAAAGAAGGCTGCTATGCCATACCCTGTCAAAAGCTTGTGCTATGTCCAGAAATGCATCCAAGCAATATTGCTTGCTTTAGAATTGTTAAATGAGATGTTTGTTTTACTTTTATTTCTATTTTACTTACTTATGTGTATATATATATAGAAATGGCATAAAAATCCTCGTAGAAAAACTAACCATTAGGTAGCGTTCTAATCAAAATTCTACTTTATGAGACCACGAGGCCATGTTTTTTCTTCAGACTACACAAAGAGTAGTCTGTAGTAGTACAAAATTCCTTTCAGTTGTA
Organism: Nezara viridula; assembly: GCA_928085145.1. NCBI lineage: Eukaryota > Metazoa > Arthropoda > Insecta > Hemiptera > Pentatomidae > Nezara > Nezara viridula. The sequence goes on from OV725078.1 coordinate 78,853,143, forward strand.
ATGGATATTTTGAGAAGAGCTGCTAGAGTATTAAGGATCGAAATTGGAAATAAAGTAAAATATCTTAGAGATTTATTATTAGAAATTAGATTTATTATTTTATTTTATTTATTAATAGATTTATTATTAGAAAACATAATTTTAATAAATTAAAATAAGAATAATTTAATTATGAAGGAATTATAAAATAGTACTGTAAATTGGTGACCAAATGTCCTTTTTCTTCCACACGACATAATTTACGACACTATAAATAGGAATCATGGATAGAATTGGCACTGATGTTTGTGAAGAAACCACTGATCAGAAATTTATATTTTGACTGTGGTTTTGAGTAAATGAAGTAAATATAAGCTGTTAATCTGATAAACAGCGTGTTAGATCCATAACTAGTATTTCTATAATTCGGAGTGATTACGTTATCTCACAACCCTGTTATTTCAGGGTATCGGAACTACATTAAATCGACGGAAGTAGTGAAAATGTGTTAATAATCCGTTCTGGCGATTGCATTTCGAACGAATATTGACCCTACACCAGGCATTCAGCTATATCCTTAGCTATGAAAAGGGAAATATTGATTATCCCAGAAGCCCTGTTTCATCATTTTTTTAAATGAGTTTTTTGAATTATTGTGGAGTCGTGGTCGAGATTTCCGATTTTTTATATTAAAAGAAAGACTTGTGCAATACAACTGCGATTTTTCCTTTTTATTGTTATTTTAAAAAATGTTATAATTTATTTTTTAGCTTAGCTGAATAATATTAATTCAAAAATGCACTATAGAAAATGCAACCAGAAAATAGTACGTAATTATACAAATTATTATGTTCCAATCCTAAAACAATACCTATTAAAACAAACAAAATCTAAATTGCGTCATAAATAAATTAACTTAATTTTATCTACTTCATGGATTGCTTAAAAAAAAAAACACAGTTTTATTCTCATTTAGATTTTGAATATTCGAAATACTATTTATTTAGTAAAATACAAGTAAACTAAATGTATCCAATAGTAAAATCCTAAATAATAATAAATAATGTGATGAAAACGCTTGTTGAGAAACTACCCTCTGGAAGAACTCTAATAATATGTCTATATAAGGAGATCACGAGGTCATCTTCTTTTCAGATGCCTCGGAGTGTTATCAGCAATTGAAGAGGAAGCAAAGTTAGAAACGAGAGGGTTGGGATGATTCTGAAGTTCATTATAAAAGGATAAGTATCTGGATTGGGCCAAATCTGAAACATAATGGACATTAAGGTCGATATGGATGATTTAATTTGTAAGAAATTAAGGAGCATTGAGGATTTTACAAATGATATTAAGTTGTAAGGATTGCATTCGAGTGAAATTTGATGGTTTAATGGAGCCCCATAGCTCAACTCCGTTATTCCACATAGGTCTTATTATGGTAAAGTGTATAAGTATTGTGTAATTAAATGGAAGGTTAGAGCGTTTGTCTAGTAAGTGCTGAAGGAATCGGAACCGTCGAGCTGTTTCTTGTCGTTTCAGTCTGGTACAAGGATCCCAACAATATAATTTAATACAAGCCTGGGCGATCTCAAACAAACTAGAGACCAATTTTTACGTATGATCACTAAAATATCTTTAAAAAAACGCTTGATATCACTAATTTAATTTAAAGTTTAGGATTTTAGTTTTTTCCTTGAAATTTACAACTGTATTTAAATAAAAATACATCAGGTGAACGCGAACAGCGAGAAATGGCATAAAAATCCTCGTAGAAAAACTAACCATTAGGTAGCGTTCTAATCAAAATTCTACTTTATGAGACCACGAGGCCATGTTTTTTCTTCAGACTACACAAAGAGTTATGATAGATTAAATATGAATCAAGGCTATAAATCTTTCTAGGGTTCGGATGGTTCTGAAATTTACTATGCAAAGATAGGTATCTTGATTGGGCAAAATTGGAAATATATGGAACATTGAATTCGTTATGAATGATTTTAGTTGTAACAAAATAATGAGTATTAAGGAGTTTAGATGGGTACGAAAAGAATTTAGTGAAGCCAAAAAACTCAACTATGTAAGACCAAATATGCCTTATTATAGTCATGTATATTTGTCTTCTGTTATTAATTGGAAGCGTTGAAAGTTCGTCAAGTAATTACTAAAGTAGCGGGAAACGTAGAGCGATTTTTTATCATTTCCTTCATAAGAATAAATTAGAGTTCATTCATATAAATGAGAGTTCATTTAGGAATTAAATATAAGAAATAAGAAGTAACAGTAAAGAACAAACAATTGTATAACACGATATAGAATGTCAATGAATTTTTTTTTATTTAACAATTCTTTTTTTTTTTTTAAACACTTTATTGTGAAATATTACAATTTGTCACAGTTAAGGACACTTATAATAGAGTTCAGAGAGTACATTTATACCGTATATACAAAAATATAAATAAATAAAGTAATAAAAAAAGTATAAGAAAAAAGAAAAAAAAACACACACATATATATATATATATATATATATATATATATGTGTGTGTTTTTTTTTCTTTTTTCTTATTCTTTTTTTATTACTTTATTTATTTATATTTTTGTATATACGGTATAAATGTACTCTCTGAACTCTATTATAAGTGTCCTTAACTGTGACAAATTGTAATATTTCACAATAAAGTGTTTAAAAAAAAAAAAAGAATTGTTAAATAAAAAAAAATTCATTGACATTCTATATCGTGTTATACAATTGTTTGTTCTTTACTGTTACTTCTTATTTCTTATATTTAATTCCTAAATGAACTCTCATTTATATGAATGAACTCTAATTTATTCTTATGAAGGAAATGATAAAAAATCGCTCTACGTTTCCCGCTACTTTAGTAATTACTTGACGAACTTTCAACGCTTCCAATTAATAACAGAAGACAAATATACATGACTATAATAAGGCATATTTGGTCTTACATAGTTGAGTTTTTTGGCTTCACTAAATTCTTTTCGTACCCATCTAAACTCCTTAATACTCATTATTTTGTTACAACTAAAATCATTCATAACGAATTCAATGTTCCATATATTTCCAATTTTGCCCAATCAAGATACCTATCTTTGCATAGTAAATTTCAGAACCATCCGAACCCTAGAAAGATTTATAGCCTTGATTCATATTTAATCTATCATAACTCTTTGTGTAGTCTGAAGAAAAAACATGGCCTCGTGGTCTCATAAAGTAGAATTTTGATTAGAACGCTACCTAATGGTTAGTTTTTCTACGAGGATTTTTATGCCATTTCTCGCTGTTCGCGTTCACCTGATGTATTTTTATTTAAATACAGTTGTAAATTTCAAGGAAAAAACTAAAATCCTAAACTTTAAATTAAATTAGTGATATCAAGCGTTTTTTTAAAGATATTTTAGTGATCATACGTAAAAATTGGTCTCTAGTTTGTTTGAGATCGCCCAGGCTTGTATTAAATTATATTGTTGGGATCCTTGTACCAGACTGAAACGACAAGAAACAGCTCGACGGTTCCGATTCCTTCAGCACTTACTAGACAAACGCTCTAACCTTCCATTTAATTACACAATACTTATACACTTTACCATAATAAGACCTATGTGGAATAACGGAGTTGAGCTATGGGGCTCCATTAAACCATCAAATTTCACTCGAATGCAATCCTTACAACTTAATATCATTTGTAAAATCCTCAATGCTCCTTAATTTCTTACAAATTAAATCATCCATATCGACCTTAATGTCCATTATGTTTCAGATTTGGCCCAATCCAGATACTTATCCTTTTATAATGAACTTCAGAATCATCCCAACCCTCTCGTTTCTAACTTTGCTTCCTCTTCAATTGCTGATAACACTCCGAGGCATCTGAAAAGAAGATGACCTCGTGATCTCCTTATATAGACATATTATTAGAGTTCTTCCAGAGGGTAGTTTCTCAACAAGCGTTTTCATCACATTATTTATTATTATTTAGGATTTTACTATTGGATACATTTAGTTTACTTGTATTTTACTAAATAAATAGTATTTCGAATATTCAAAATCTAAATGAGAATAAAACTGTGTTTTTTTTTTTTAAGCAATCCATGAAGTAGATAAAATTAAGTTAATTTATTTATGACGCAATTTAGATTTTGTTTGTTTTAATAGGTATTGTTTTAGGATTGGAACATAATAATTTGTATAATTACGTACTATTTTCTGGTTGCATTTTCTATAGTGCATTTTTGAATTAATATTATTCAGCTAAGCTAAAAAATAAATTATAACATTTTTTAAAATAACAATAAAAAGGAAAAATCGCAGTTGTATTGCACAAGTCTTTCTTTTAATATAAAAAATCGGAAATCTCGACCACGACTCCACAATAATTCAAAAAACTCATTTAAAAAAATGATGAAACAGGGCTTCTGGGATAATCAATATTTCCCTTTTCATAGCTAAGGATATAGCTGAATGCCTGGTGTAGGGTCAATATTCGTTCGAAATGCAATCGCCAGAACGGATTATTAACACATTTTCACTACTTCCGTCGATTTAATGTAGTTCCGATACCCTGAAATAACAGGGTTGTGAGATAACGTAATCACTCCGAATTATAGAAATACTAGTTATGGATCTAACACGCTGTTTATCAGATTAACAGCTTATATTTACTTCATTTACTCAAAACCACAGTCAAAATATAAATTTCTGATCAGTGGTTTCTTCACAAACATCAGTGCCAATTCTATCCATGATTCCTATTTATAGTGTCGTAAATTATGTCGTGTGGAAGAAAAAGGACATTTGGTCACCAATTTACAGTACTATTTTATAATTCCTTCATAATTAAATTATTCTTATTTTAATTTATTAAAATTATGTTTTCTAATAATAAATCTATTAATAAATAAAATAAAATAATAAATCTAATTTCTAATAATAAATCTCTAAGATATTTTACTTTATTTCCAATTTCGATCCTTGATACTCTAGCAGCTCTTCTCAAAATATCCATTACAACTGAAAGGAATTTTTTTCTCTTAGCCATACTAAAGGGATCATATCTCCAAACCATATATCATTAAGCTTTCTACCAAAGTATTGTATATTAGCTTTTGGTATAAATTAAAATATTTCTGCTCCAGGGCTAAGAATTAAGCATTGGCACTGCTTTTTTCCACTTTTGATATTATTTTGGATTTTTTCCTCTATTCTCTCATTACTTTCAATTATGGATCCCAAATAACAAAATTGTTCCACTTTATTTAGGTTGCATAATGTTGGGTCATTGCTCTCATCTGTCTCCATGGAAATATATTTCGTTTTGCAGTAATTTATTTGGTGGCATCCTTGCTCGTAATAATCTAATTTAATGTTGTTGTTTTTTAAACACAGCCAATATCAGGGTATTTTTATCTTTAAAATAATTAATGTTTTCTGTACATTATTTAGTTATTCTGTTTTTTTTTTAAAATAAATCACAGAAAACTCGGGTATTATTTAATTTGAGATACTTCACTGGCTTTAGCACCAGTGACGCGGTTGAGAGAGTAGTGCAGTGATCTCTTAGAGTCCTGCTTTTCCTTCTATAGTTGGAGGGAGAAGCCTGGATTGGGGTCCCCTGCCTGATTATATATATTGTATAAAGGTATGACTGTTTTTTTTATGATTTTAATATACTTATCTTTAGGTTATTTTATTTTATATTGTACATAATTTTTTTTATTAATATTTAGTTATTATTTTACTTTTGTTAATTTTATATTTTCTGTATATATGGTGTGAATGTATTCATGAATAGACTTACGGAGTTGAGCTATGAGGCTCCACTAAACCACCAAATTCCTCATGTATCCAATCATTACAATCCAAACTCCTTCGTAAAATACTCATGCTCAATGCTCCTCACTTTGTCACAAATAAAATAATCCATAAGGACCTTAATGTTCCATATGTTTCCGATTTGGCCCAATGCAGATACCTATCCTTCCATAATAAAATTCATAACCTTCCGAATCCTCTCGTTTCTAACCTTGCTTCTCTTCGATTCCTTATAACACTTCGAGGCACCTGAAAAGGTGATGACCTCGTGATCTCCTTATATAGACATATTATTAGAGTGATACCAGTATGTAGTTTCTCAAAAAGATACTTCATGTGATTATATGCCTATGTACACATTTACTTGATATATTTATATCGTAATACATGAGTAAATATCTTGAATAAACAGATTAAAAAATAAATAAATAAACTATTATATCATATCATAGTAAGTGTTTGAATTACCTCTCAAAGTTTTTATAAGAATTAAAAAAAAATATAATGACTCATAATTATACCAGGCCTTACAGATTTTTAAGGGAGCGGGGTAGTTCAGTGGTAGGGCACTGAGCTTCCAATGCAAAGGTCCCGAGTTCGAACCCCGGCTCATGGCAGAAAATTTATTTATCTGTTTCATTGGCCGTGGGGCGACCTTGGGTCAGGAGTCCCTCCTGGGGCACACCCAGCCTCTATAAAGTGGGTACCCTTAATTAAATAATTAATTAGGGGGGAAAACCTGGCGGTTGAGCGTGATCTCGGTCAAGTCACCTCCTTGCACAACCGTGGACCAAGAAACAGTGCTTTCCCTAAATAGTACTGAACCCCAGACTCTTTATGGGTTGTAGTGGTACAGTTTTTTTTTTTTTTTACAGATTTTTAAAATAGTGATATTGTTTAAAAATTAGAAATTTGTATATTTAAAAAAAATCTAGAGGATAACTACAATAGATTTATTTTGAAGAATGATATCTTGAAAACAGATAAAAATGTTAGGAAATGAAAATAAAAATTGGAAAATGGGTAAAGATCGACTGAAAATAAGCCAGCCGTTTTAACATACATATACCTCATATATATATATATATATATATATATATATATATATAACATCTTTATAGTCCATGTTGGTATACATGTATATCTCAAGGGTTGTATATTATGTTTAAAGTTCTCTGGTCTTTTTCGGGTAGCTCATTATAAAATTAAAGCATTTGTAACTATATTTCTTAAAATGGCTTTGATCTCGCGCCACGGTTTGCTCTAATTGTTATTCTCTGCTAAACAGAGCTTTCAATTTGTATCTTTCCAATTATAATAATTGAAACGGCACTCATCTGAGATTAAGAAATAATGGAAATGGGGAGTACCATCAAAGGGAATTCTAACTCAACACCCCTCATTCACAATGCAAACCCATGATAATTACTTAATAAAGCATGACTTAAGATGTCTCGTTTTTCCCTCATTTATGAGCTGAGATAATACTACGTTTCCGTACTTAAACTGATTTCAAATGGAGTGATTCAAATCAACAAAAAAAATATTTTTTGCTCTCGCATAGTTAATAATCACTTCATAGTAAACTGGACAAAAGTTTCTTCTAATATAAGTAGACTATGTCTTTGTTAAAACCATTTGAAGGTTGTCTTTAAATAGCTAGGCCAAGGTAACATCTATTTTAAATAAAATCATAGATTATTCACAACTTTTTTAATCACTCTCAAACTTGACTACAGATACCCCATTTTTATGAAAACTTCCTTGTGAAGTCAAATTTCAATCAAATTTTCGGAATAAATTGAGATAAACCTCTAGGTGTGTATTGTATATAGGTATGACTGTGTTTTTATATTTTTAATTTAATTATCTTTAGGTTATTTTATTTTTATTGCACATAGTTTTTGTTTATTATTTAGTTACGATTTTACTTTTGTTAATTATATATTTTCTGTATATATGGTGTGAATGTGTTCATATATCACTATAATTATTGTCCACGTGACAGATTATTATGTTTCAAATTAAACAAATAAAAAAAAAGTTGTGTATAAAATTATGAAATTTGGTATTCTGTAAACTCGAAGTATCTGTGTTATTAGAATAGATAAATTATTCCAAACTCTATTTTTTTTTCATTGGCCTGGGATGTATGATAAGAAAAAAAAAGTGTTTGAATTTAAATATTAAATATATGAAAGGTTCTTCAAAACAGTTGGTGCTCAGCTACCTAACCTGAATTATGATACAGCTTAGTAATAGATAGGATTGAAATTATGTTGGGCGTAATTAAACATAAACATAAATGTTAAAAAAAAACGTTAATTTATTCATGGCGTTCCTAATCGAAGAAACATTTAAGAATTTCCGGATACATAATTGAGAAGTGATTTTTCATTACTTTTAACCAATTTCTTTCCCACAGCTCAGGGAGGGAAAAAGGAGGAGGGGCAGAGAAAACTCATTTCCAGGATGGATAATTTTTTTTTTCTTACATCCCTCCAAGGAAACACGAGGAACTAATTTCTTCCTAACTTTTTCCAGGGGCAACTTCTTTGGTGTTTAGTGCGATATGAACAGGAGTTATATTTAACATTAAGGAGGATAATTCCCACAGGGAATATCCAGTTATGGTTTTCGTCCCCTCCCATCCTCCAGTTCCTCCCCCTTCCCCACGTCACACCTTCCCCAACCCTTCCTGAAACCCTTGTCAGATTCTAGCGATATCTACTTTTCCAATTTATTTCTCTCGTGATGATTTCTGTAACTATCTTCCTACTACGGCAGAAACAAGCATGGAAATACACACACACACAAACACACACACACACACACACACACACACACACACACACACACACACACACACACACACACACATATATACATATACATATATATATATATACAGATACATTAGGGAGAATTTAATAGTATATAAAAAAAAATAAGAAAATATACCTACACGCAGTAAAAACATAGCTCTAATTTATTAGAAGAATTCAATTTATCTTTTTACTATTTATTTATTAGTGTATATGAATACTGTTTTACAATTTTCGATGGACTTTGAACATAGTTGTAGATTTTCGTTCATTTTGTTTTGTTTCAAATGATTTCTTTATAGGTTTAAATGTTTTGAACATAATTTCATTGGTTTTGAATATAGATAGTTTACTTAATATTATATGTTTCTCTTATTTTATTCATTGTAATAAAACCTTTAGCCAGAAGTGATTTTTTTTTATTAGTCTTAAAGGAATTTGTCCTAGAATTTATTTATTTTTCTATTATCTATATGTATAGTTTAGTAGTATTAAAATTTAGTTTATATACTTATGGTATATATATATATATATATATATATATATAATATATATATATATATATATATATATATATATATATATATTTATATTTATATTTATATATATATATATATATATATATATATATATATAAATATATATATAGAGAGAGAGAGAGAGTGAGAGAGGGAGAGAGTGAGAGAGATCAGCTTAGCTCCATCGCTTAAACAGCAATTATTAAATGTGAAGATGAATATTAGATCGTTTAAGAATTTAATTTTTCTTTTCTTTTTAACTCTTAAACTGGTAACTCATCTTTAAAATATAAATATACATATATTATTTATTATATAAAATCTAGGATGCAATAATGCTAATTTATTAAGAGTAATTAACAATTTTTTAAACCCATTTTTATCCTAATTATATACCACATAAAAATTATTTTATTAGTACTAAAGAACTTTTACTTAGTTATATCAACAAACTTTTCTGTGACAATTCGGCTATTTGGCCGTTCTCAAACATTTCTTTACGCACATCATGTTCCAGCTGTTAATTTTTTTTTTTTTTTTTTTTGCAAAATCGTAAATACCATTTAGACAATTTGTTTTCTTTTGGTCCGTCAGGATTTTTGTTGGTGATTATACTTATTTTGTAAAAACAGGAAAAGTGTAATTTTGTTACTATGTAAATTTCCTTTATTAATTTCTGAATAAAAAATTATAATGATAACGTTTATTAGCTAATAATTATATACTTGTTTTTTTTTTTCATTTTTACTTTTTAATTAATTCACTTTTTAGGCAAAATTAAAAATGAAAAAATCATATAATTTTTTGCGAAATAACAATGTGGTTATTATTTTTTATTTATTCGTAAATTAATTTAGAAAATGAATGTAGTTATACAAGTATTTTTTCCTGTTTGTAAAGAAAAAATAACCACCAACAAAAATCCTTACTACAAAAAGTTGATAATTGATATTGACAAATTTTACAAAACATTTCACACAGGTATTAAATAATATACTTATTTTAAATATTATTAATATTATAAATATTAAAGAAATATTTGAAATTTTTTAAAAATTTTGAAAATTAATTTTTATTTACATCTCAAACACGCAACGATTTAAGCAGACAAGAATAGTGTAAATTGAATTAACCAGAAGAAAAAAAAAATAAGATAAATACGATGAGAATGAAGGGAGATAACTAAGTAAGGAAGGCAGAGGAAATAGAAACTGATGAGGCCTTGAGAAATGAAACCCTTGGGAACTCACCTGACATCTCCAAACCGTGAAGCAATGGCTTGTAGACAAAAAAAGTAATATTTTTCCCCAAACCCTTAGTTTATTTTTTCAGGTCTGTTCTCAACAAGATATAATTGGTGATTTAGCATGTATATTTCATAGTACACGATATATGCATTCATATGTTTTTAATATGATTTTTGAATCATAATAAAATCTGTCACATTGAAGAAAAACAAGTATTACGGCTACAAGTGTTCATGAATACCAGGAGAGAAATACTTTATTTAAAGCAGTGCTGCCCTACTATATAGGGTTGCTCGATACACAGCATACTCATCAATCCTTTTATTTTTTTGGACATAGCACTCAATTATACGTAATCATATCTTTATATATATATATATATATATATATATATATATATATATATTCAAATTCATTTTCATATTACACAGCGTAAACAATATCAATATTATAATATACTAATACACACAATTACAATTACACAATATATACATATTTCTGTAAAATCGATACAAGACAATTTCTGAAATTTATAGGGCAAAAAAAAAAAATGGTATTCGAATGCCAAAGTCTTAAAACCAGAAAATTTAACGCACACACAGTAAGTAACATAGTCCTATGAACATATACAAAAAGATATGGTCATTTAAATTATTTTAAATTGAATAAATAAAAAAATAACTATAGTCAACCCCTAATTATCATGTATGTGATGATGAATGATATCAAGGGAGTCCAGAATAGTACCTTCGGCCAACCTGCAAGCTCCACGACCTCAACACCTAATTCCTTGAAGAAGCACCCAGTTCTTTTAGAAATCATTCAGCAAGACACAAACCAAAGACCTCTCACTGTGAACTCTCTCTCTCCGAAGGTCTTGCGGAATTTATCTTTTAGGAAAGGGATGCATTTCTCGTAGATTTCCTTCTTTTCTCTTTCTACTTCATTGGCTTGATCGAGGTCGTTGCTCTCATAGCGAACAGTTGGATCCAAGACCAGTGCTACCTTGATATAGAATGAAACTATATCCGCGTATTTTGTTGATCCATCAATACAATAGACCTTGTCGAAGCATGTGAATTCCCTTTCTCTTATGAGTCTCATCAATTCGAATTTTAGCATATGGTGCCGGCGTATTATGAGGAGTGAGTTGTTGGGGGTATTTTTCCAACACATTGGCTGGTATTTCAGACTCACTGCCACATTTGCGACAGAGGGACCCAACTTCCTTAGACTGTCCAGTGGCTCCTGGGACTCCACGCAACGGTGGATAGTTGATGTTAAGTTTCAAGGAGTTGGACCATTCTGACCCCGAAAGTACTTGGTTTTGGCATATATATTTATTAGCTTCCGGAGTATCTTTGAAATGCCTAACTCCAATGCCTTGCCAACTGCAACTGGCCCATTCTTCAAAAGAATTCTCTCTCAGCGACTGCCGTAGAGCTCTCATGCTTCGGTAGCCTTGATCAACACCCAGACTCTTGGCACATTCGTTTTTTTTCGGCGGTATAATCAAATATAGACTGGAACAGGGCTTCCATATAAATATGAAAAAATATATAAATAAAGCAAAATTCAAACTTCTTTATTAAAAAATTAAGCAAGTTTATCACCAACGCAAAAGATACAATAGAAAATATATATAATTTACAAATTAAACTGCCAAAATTGTCAACAAATTTAAATAGTTGTACAAATGCCAACATCAAAAAAACTCAAAACAAGAATAATCCAAAATATCTCTAACTGCAAAAACACTAATACGAAAGTTTTTAACACATCGTAGTATAAAAATGCAACAGAAATTCAACTTCAAACTACAAATAATAGGCATAGAACAAAAAAAAAACAATGGAAAACTACTTGAAGCCATCCTTATTACAAAAAAAAGCAGTATAACAGTGAACTACAAAACCTTTAACAAAAATCTGGGAACACATTAATGTCGTATTCTCAGCAAAAAAACTCAAACTGATATTAAAATATGCGGTAAGTCAAATTTATTTAAATCCTATTTAGTAGCATTTATATTCCCTGTGACTTGCATCTCTCAGGTCCGATCTGGAACCCTTAGAATGATGCCAGTAGAGGTACTTGTAGCATTGGTGCCACAGCTCATCTTCGCCTTCCTCCGAGCACAAGATGTAGAATTAGTCTTTTCCCCTCACTTCATTTCGAACAAAATAACATTTATTAGTAACCACAAATAGTGTGGCGCAAATGCAAAGTAAAAGACCTATTTTGGGCAACACTAACCACAACTATTGTAAAACAAATGGGTCTCTCGTAAGTTTGTGTTTTGGAATAAAATTTTATTTTATTCAGAATATTATCGCGAGAATGTTGAAAAACCTACCTTAGATTTATTGCGTTTCGAAATTTGAAGATTACTTCAATTTGGTATGTATCTGAACTTTTGGTCTCAAGTTGACTCAAGATGGTCACACACTTGTTTATACAAGTGAGTTACATAGTCCTCCACTACATAAACCTTTCGCTGGCTAGGACGTGCTGCTAACTATGATTGATAGTGAGAAGTATTGAATCTGTCATCTTGCCCCATTCGTCATCTTACCCCGCATTCTTCTATATTCATTTTCTTTGTCACTTATACTTACAGAACTGGCGATTCAGGAATGTTTTTCCCATCATCAGAACAGTGTTTTCTATTTTGTAGCTGTCCTTTCTCTGTCACTAACATTGTTATTATTTATTTATTTTATAGTTTAATATTAAATAGTTTATGTAGGTATGTATGTGTTTTTTGCTTTTTTTTAATTTCCTTATTTTTAGTTTTTTTTTTTTTATTGTGTATACTTTTTGATTATTATTTTGCTTCTATTTATTTTATATGTTTTGTAATTATGGGGTGAATGTTATTCTATCTCACTGTAACATTGATGTCCAAGAGACAGATGCTTGTAATGCTCAATAAATAAATAAATAAATAGAAAAAAAATAGTTTACATTATCATTAAGGAATTTAATTATCTTTATGCTCGGAACTTTCCCAGCACTGTAGAAGAGCTGATAGAACAAGAGACGAGAACAGACAACAGAAGAAAGTTCAAACTATAAAAGTAATTCAATTTCTTAATAAATAATACCAATTGTTGGCCAAGATATATTTTGGCCTAGGTCATGTTAACTTAAAAAAAAAACGATGTATTTAACAAAGAGAGCACACCTAGAAAATAGAAAAGAATAGACAGTTCTAATGGGAAAAACGTTCTCGAACCTTCGTCAACTCTGTAAAAATAAATGACAATAAAAAATTATAATATATTATTTAAATTAATATTATAAGGAAGTTTTGTTATCAAGCCAGCTAGAATTAACCGAAAACTTCACAACAAAAGAAGAAAAAAACAAAACAAATAATTTGCCATTGCAATCCCATATTAATTATATTTACATATATATATATTGTAACCAAGATTAAGAAAGCAGTGGAAACAAAACAAAACTCTACTCTCTTTTGTTTCCTAAGCAGATGACTAATTGATATGTTAGCATGTGCATGTGCTCTTACATCTTATTGTATCTTGACTATCTTTGGATGTGGCATGCCATAATATTGTATATAAATAAGTATCTTTTTTTGTTATTTGTATTATCTTTACTATCTTAAATATCTTTCTTTTTAACTTTAATTGTATATAGTAATTATGTTTGAGTTCCCTCTTTTTCCTTGTATTTTATTTCTTTTTATTGTACATAGTATTAATCCTGTAAATATTTCTTTCTGTAAATAGATCTGTTAACCGTTTTGCTGCTTTATAAAAATTATCCAACCTAACCCCTTCTCACCTGAGCTAGCATGGTAGAGTTAATATGTAATGATGGCCATTAAAAGGGTAAGTACTTTCTGTTTTCTAATTTATCTCTTTAGAGATGAAAGGCTGTTAAGCCAGGCGCCAACAAATAAAAATTCCTATGGAAAATTATAATTATTAAAAATTATTTTATTATATCTTTTATTTTATCCTTTTTTTGGTCATTATATATATATATATATATATTGTTTCAGTTTTTATTTGTATTGTATATAGTTCTAAACAGTTTCTATATAGTTTCATCGATTTGTTTTGTATATTTTGTTAGTTTATGTTAGATATTTTATTTATTTAATGAAGTTCTCTTGGCCAAAAGTGTTTTTTTTTTTATTCTGTAACAATTTTGTTATTCTTAGGGACTCCCAGAAAAATTTATTTCTCTATATATCTATTTATATTTATATACTTATTTGACCTATGTCATGTCTTAGCCAGTTAAAGCTAATCCATGCGTGACATGTGCGAGATCTATTTCAGACCGTACTCAATATTAAGCGACCTTTCGAAACGAAGACTCACCATTTTAGCTATAATAGTCTGAACTTTAAACAAAATACTTGAACTGGAAACATATGGTCAGTCTAATACGGAGAGCGTAATATTACTCTACAGAGCAGCACCTTCGTTCAGTTCCAATTTTTTAGGGAGGGGTGGGGCCGTAATGTACAGGAAAACTCCTCTTAGCGGACACTTCTCTATAGCGAACAATTATCTAAATCTTCAAAATACTAGACACTCTCTATACCATTTGCGGACAGGCTCGATGGCAAAAAATAAAGAAGGGATCAATGCATGAGTTTTGATGAAATTCTCCATAAGGAAAAGAAAGACATCAGAGCTCATATTCGGAGAACATCTATTTTGATTAGATATCATTCACTTTATTAGGTAACGGTAGGGATGGCACTTAGAGGAACAACAAATTAGAGGAAGATGGGGTAAGATGACGAACGGAGAAAGATGACAGATTCACTACTTCTCACTATCAGTCAAATAAAGCAGTATGCCCTAGCTAGCATAAATGAACAGATGTGTGTTCATTTTGAGTTAGGTTGTGACCAAAAGTTCAGACATAGGTCACTTTGAAGTCATTTTTGAATCCCCAAACACTAGGAATCGGCTGTATAAGGTATGTTTTTAAACTTTCTCATTAAAACACTCTGAATGTACAACTCAATACCACAAACTCATACGACACATATTTCTTTTACAATAGCTGTGGTTAAAATGTTAGCTTGATCAAACTGTCTTGAGTGGGAAAGATGACGAATTTTTTTTCTTCGGTTCGGATTAAGGCATGGAGGAGCTGTAATACTAGTGTTGCAACTGCCTTAAGTGGGTTAAAATTTTTGATTTTTTTTTTCATTTTTATTGTTATACCTAATCTTTATCGAGGAATAAAAATTGAAAATTACTAAATAAAGAACCATTCAATCAACAATCAGAAATATCTAGACACCATATAAAAAAATAGATATAGCACACAACAAAGAGTGAACATGAGTTTCATTGCAGAACCATGATATAAAATGGAACGGAAAGAACTCGTAAAAATCGGTCGTGGTGCAGAAAAGCAGTAATAGCGACCAGTTATAGGTCGTTAAATCTGAATCCGTCCAGTAAGCCACTTTGGAATCCCCCCATATACATCTCCACCCCTGGCCATTTCTATTTAACGCAGATGCGTCCTTCTCCAAAGGTTTTACTCATCGAATAGTTCAATCTCATAGTATGAGAATAAAATATTGTTAAGGGTTGCAGAAAACAGTAAATACTTACAGAATATACTAGACAGATAAAATCTTCTACCGAAAAATCAAGATTGTTATAATCTAAAGAAATAAGTTAATATGAAATTCGGATTCAATTTATTCGAAGATTACAAAATAAGCTTAAAGATAGAAAAGAGACATAAATAAGGTAATTGTGTTATAAATGGAAAAATCCTAAGAACAAAGCCATGGGTCTCCAGACATACAGGTAAATAGTTAAGTTTCGCCAATTCAGGCATCATCAGAAAATAAAAACCAAGATCAATCATATGCAGAAAGAAAAAAACAAAACAGGAAAAGAAGAAACCAAAAGTTTTATTTAAGACGTTTTGTATTATTATATTTGTATATATTTTTATTCCTTTCTTACTTGTATTCCTGCTTCAATGTTCAATATACCCTTACTTAGCTGTGTTAATAGAACCTTCTTTTTAATTAAGTACGTATTTGGATGGCTTCGTGAGGTGTCTACAGCAACAATTTTTTATTCAATTTTTTTTTCTTCTTTTCCTTTTTTATTTTTACTGTCTGCATACAAGTGATTTTGTTTGTCTGTCCTGATGATGCCTGAATTGGCGAAACTTTGGCAAGTTAACCATTCTCCTGTATGTTTAGGGACTCATGACTTTGTTGTTTCGATTTTTCGATTTATAACAATTTTATTCAAAGAGTTAATTTTAGAATAGGCCTCGAATAGTGAGCTGTCTGAGATTATAAAAACTAAATAGAAAAAAAAACTGATTGTAAGATCGAAACAAGGACAATTCAGGCACCAAAGTAAAGTCTTTAATTATTAACGAATCTCAGTTAGTTATGAATTTAGAAATAGCCCTTTTATTTATAATGTCTGTTAAATGCGGCATCTTCTTGGTAGACAAGCCTTAATTATTTTAGCATCCAAATTAGATTTTCCGTTTCTGTTTTCCATGTCGATACTCAGTAGACTGTGCAATTATCCGAGTATTTGATTTAGGTTTTAGGTTTTTATTTATTTTTTCTCTCATTGAAGAGCCAGATCAACGCAGAAACCTTCAACCTGGGAGTGTTACTGGGTTTAGTCTTTTCAATCAGCTATTATTTCAATTATTCCAGATATCGAAGTAGATTTCTAGCTGTGGAAATGAATTTTTGGAGAAGACTACCTAATCCAAAAGAGAAAGAATGAAAAATTACATAATTCCAGATCTGACGGAGGTGAAAAATAACGCTAGTACACATTGAAGAAATTTTTTTTGGATCCGTTAAAAAAATGCATGCAGAAAGATTTGCAAAAATAAGTATAGAACTGGATGTATAATGAAGAAGAAAAAAAAGAACGGCGAAGGTAAAAATGTAAAATGAGTTGGAAGAAAGGCAGGACATGGGATCAGATAAGAGTGAGCCATTGATCGTGAACTATAGAAAAATATTCAAAATGGCTTTTAGTTCAAGTAAAACTATATTAGTTGTTACCGACACTGCTACAGTACTCTCACAGTCAGCCACATTCTTCAACAGTATCCTTATTACGTATCAATCCTAACCAAATTAGGACTCATAAAAAAATTATCAGTTGTCTTAAATAAAGATGAAGTTGAAGTAAAGTCAGTGATAAATTTCCTTAAAGCTAATAATAATAATAATAATAATAAGACTTCATTTAATAAAACAAATTTTTTACATATATTTAAATAATACTCTTCCTAAAATACCATCAGAGGATAAGTCTAACGGCAAACAATATAATTATAATTCAATACGTTAATTATATGGAGGCAATACATCAATTAAGTTAACGTTAATTGATTCACTATTCATCATAAATATATTAAACTCAAATCATACCCTGAAATCACACACAACGTAAATATATAGAGATATAACAATAACAATAGATTAATCATTCTTAAAACTGCAAAAATGACAGATATGAATGGTTCATGAAAACTTCCAACATTTAATATGTAAATCTTACTTGCATAATTAACTATTGAATCCTGAAAGCTATAAAACCAAGCCTCCTTACAATATCGGATCAAGGAAATTCAATTCTTTCCAATTAAATATTCCTTAATTTCTTCTTTATTTAAATTACCCTTAAATTTAAAATTACCATTAAATTACCTTAAATCTCTTAATACAAGACTTGAATATGCTGACTAAAATTTAAACTTTTTCCATAGCAATTTAATATTGAGATAATGAAAATGATGATTAGATCAACGCTTTTCACGCCTCTAACGTCTAGGTGACAAATAACAATAACCAAAATAGTTGAAAATCCTAAATAAAAAAATTAAATCATATTACATACTGAATTATATCCGGATTAACAGCAACAGTTAAATCATGATTCCCACAACAGTATGACAGCAACATCATGGAATGTAAGTCTTACGGCAAGAATATGACTGCAAGAATGTTATTGTAACAATGATTTTTTCGAAAGACCGTGAGTGTAAATATACCCATGAATACTTGATATAATGAGGTCTGAGAGCTGAAAAATGTATTTGTTAACAATCGATATTTTTATAAATATTGACATTAAGCATGCGATAAAAAGGCATTTTCCAGAAATCTGTTTCTTAAGTCTTGATAAGGTCGTATTGTATCCTGTAATTGCTTTTAGATAATTAATTGTAAGTTAACAGAGATAACTTGTCCATTAAATATTGCGTATTGTTAATGTATTAAACGCCAATTGGCATATTAAATAAACTCTATAATGTAAATGAGAAATAAATATAATATTATTATTACAATATGTAACGGATTAGGCCCATTGTGTAACTAACCGAACTATGTCATTTAGTATCGATAGTAACAAACTATTCCCAGAACACCTGCATGTGCATAGCTCTTGCTTTCATAAGTTAAACAATTTATTGCTAACTCGATATCGTGGTTTGATAATTTGGTTTTAGGAAACAATCAACAGTTACAGGAACTTCTTAAAGCTTTTACCGACGTGTACATCAAGTTTTCGGCCATGTAAAAGTTGATCGAGGGAAAATTCATCCTCGAGCAGTTGAATTCATTTAATATGTGTCTATAGGATTTCTCATAATGTAAAAATGGTTACGATAACATCGATACACGACTATCAGTCCTTGTTCTAAGCAGAATGACAAAATTGAAGTTATCATAACTTTTGAAAGAGTAGTAGATAACTTAGTCATAGTGAAGTTAGTAATGGTAAACTTTGAACTTAAGTCTTGTAAACACGAATGCGAATTTTCATACTTACCAGCTGAGGCAGGAAAGAGAATTACGAGTGGTGATTAGAAATTTTCACTCCTCAACCCCGACTAAAGTGATGAAAGAAGAACTAACGAAGCTAGGTTTCAAAGTACTTCAAGTAACCGACGTTTTGAAGGAGAATAAGGAGTATCAAGGGATAAAAAATAAAGTCCCACTACCTTTGAGTTTCGTAGACCTGGAGCCATCACCAAGTATCCAAACAATAAACTATATCACTAGATCATATTACACAAGCGTGAAAGTAGAGAAACCATGCCCCAGGAGAGAAATCGTGATGTTCCACAATTGTCAGGCGTGCGACCATACAAAGATACTGCCACTACTTACCGCGTTGTGTGAAATGTGGTGAGCAGCACAAATCTGTCGAGTGTACCAAACCGATACAAGTTCCTAAAGTTTGTGCCTTATGCATGAAGGGGCACCCAGCCAACTACAAAGGTTCTCAAATCTACAAGAATCTCAAAACCAGATACAAAAAAAAAATACTAAAAAAAACACATTAATTCAAGATAAAAAGATCAGACCAAGAATAGAATCTTCAAGAATAGTGAATTCAAGTGTAGTATTATCCCAACTACCTGGAGGTAAAAATCCAGCTAATGAAATTGAAGCCCTGCCGAAACAACAACCATAGCATTCCTTACAAATTTCGTATCTCACCTCATTCCTTATTTAAAAATCATTAAATGACTCTCCAAAATTCTCCTTTGGAATGCGAATGGTGTTAGGAACCACGTTGACGAACTAATGGCTTCACTACAAATTTCATCAGAAGCTGTATCAACCAGAGCGTATCTTCCAAATCCACTTACATAATCCCTATCTAGCACCACCCATCTCTATAATCCTCCATGAGGGTTGAAACGGCTGCTGCCCCGTTACCTTTTGTAGTATGTATATATTGAAGTTCTGGGAATAGCCAGATTTTCCATTCAAGACATGAGTGTATGTGGCTAAAGCTATCTCGATCAATTTCCTCTGGTTTTAGTACCAGTTACGCGGTTGAATGAGTAGCGTAGGGATCACCTGGAGTCTTTCATTTCATGTTTACCTCTATAGTTGAAGGAGCAAGTATATCTCGTAGTTCCCTAGCCTGATTGTAAATAGTGAATTTTTGTATGTCTGTGTTTTTTTTTAACTTACTTATCTTTATGTTACTTTATTTGTATTTATTGTATATACTTGCAGATTATTATTTAGTAGTTATTTTGCTTCTGTTTATTTTCTGTAAATAAAGTGTGAATGTAGTCTTACCTCACTATAACCATTCTCCACGTGACAGAATGTTATAATACTCAATAAATAAATAAATAAATCACTTGAATGTAAAATACCAATTCATTATTCATATTATTCCATCTCACTCTTAGGACGTCAATTGGTCATTAAACAAAACTTTAGGTCTAAATGAGGCAAAAAATAATTTAGTACAAGCTGCAGGTCTTATTACTAATACCAATAACATGTATTATTATTATTTATTTGTTTAAAAAGGTAAGTGTAGATAAGTCACTGGATGTATGACCAACAGATATTTTGAAGTCGATCCTACAATAAGTTTCAGTTGTAGCAATCGATCACCTTTTTTTTCAGTTTGAGATTTGAAGAAAATGTATAATTTTAATAAATAAAATATATAACTTTATTTAAATGAAAATTATTTCATTATTTTATTCCGTGATAGTAAGTTTTTTTTTTTCAAAATATAACTGCATTATGCATATTATTGTGATTTTTATGGATATTTTTAGCTAATAGTATAGTCATCCAACAATAATTTAAATTGTTGAACAAACTGTTCATCTTATGAAAATGATACAATAATTTACGAATTGTATTTTTAATGGGCTTTTTCATAATTGCTTCTTCGAAAAATAAAACTTCCAAGACAAGATGAGTAATGCTTCGAACAATATTGTTTCCATTAATCACATTTTGTAATTAATAATGAACGATCAATCTGAGGGTAGTGTTAAATTAAGACAAACAACGCCCTACAAGAATTTCAGCAAGAATTAATTCGGTGCTAAACGATTGACTAAACGGAATTTGAATTTTCAAATAAATAAATAAAAAAAAGAGTCAATTTAATTTTCATTACATAAATTATTAAACAAAGAGAGAAATAAAAAATAGACCAATTTTCTCCTGAGTTGATTCATTTAAAAAAAAAAACTGTAAAAGAACATGCTAATCACAAAAAAACGTAAAAATCAAAATCTGTAAGTTCATTTTTAAAATAAATAAAATTAATCAAATTAGTATTTGATTGTAATTTATTGAATGTTAAGCAATATTTTATCCTCTCAAGAGATCGGGTAAGTCACAATAGGTCAAATCTGAATAATTTAAAATAGCTAAAAAAATCCAGTGAAAGTTCAAATGATTGCACCAAGGAAATAAGGATACGGCCGGATGAAAAAGTTAAATAAAACAATAGTAGTAGACAAACACCGTAAACTCAACGGATCGGTCTCTTGTTTTTAATTGAAAATAATACTAATTTAAATACATATAACATCTACAATGTATGCATGGTTAAATCAATTTACAATTAAGAAAATAAAATGCATAGATGAAATCCTACATATTTTTACATCCCATTCCAGTAGATATTTTACGCAAACAAAGTAGAAAGAACACATCAAAACCCTACAATGACCTCCATTGTGCGTTTACGAAGTTAGCAACACTTTACAGGACCTTGAGCTGCGTTAAAATCGAGAGTGCTAGTGGCAATGGACACACATTTCGTAAATAATTTTCTCGACATTACACATTTAGGAGGTTTAAAATACTTAGCACTGGTTTAACGAATGGCCCTATTTGTATTTTGATAATAAATGATTATTATATGTATTAATGAATTAGAACATAAAAAATGAGTTGTTTATTTTCAAAGTGCATCCTAATCAATTATTATGGAAATTGAAATATGTATCTTTTATCATGTTAAAACACGAAATGAATACAACAGTGCAATTATTATTTATTTATTTTTAAGGAACATAATATTAATAACAGTGATATAGAAATCAATTTATTTCTAAAACTAGATATTTTTTAAGGAATGTAATTAACCTTGCATTTCTTAATATCTTTTTAAAAAAATCCATCACAAGCTTTATTAACTCAAATCAAAATAATAAATAAATTAATTGTATTGCAAATAATAAGTTACTTTTTTATAGTATAATTTTTATAATAATTTATAATTTTTTACAGGAAAGGAGGGGCCGTATCATACACCATTTTTTTTCTCTCCGAACCAAACACTAATCTACCTTTTTTTTGTTCAAAAAAGGGCCTTGAAGTCGAATTCTTTTCAAATGCGTCCCTATTCAAGTGTCAATGCGTTTTGATTACTATTGAAATATCTAGCGAAATATCGGAAATAAAAAAAAAAATCTATTTTATTTAAATATTGGTTTTGATACTACGGCTGGAATTTACAATAAAAAAATAAATTTTAGAATTTAAAATAAGTTTTTTGCGTATCCTAAAAAAATTGCTATAATTATTACTGTTTACTTTTGAAATAAAAGATATATCCATTAGTTCATTGTAAATAATTGTTTTCCTGATGATTAGCAAAGTACATTTTAGTTCTGAAATAATTGAGTTTCCACATTTTTCAATTTCGAATTCCTTCCCATTCTTGTATGTTTTTAATTAGTAAGGTGTGAGTTTGATATTTTACTAATACGGAATTTGTATCATTATTCGAAAATATGTTTTTTTGTTTTTAAAAAAATATAGTGTATATAATATTACGATATATGTAATTAAAATAGCATTTGATAAAATATGTGTTGTTTTTTTCTAATTCCGTGCATGAGGCTGAGAGAGAAGCGATGGGATCTCTTAAAGCCTCATCTTATCCTCTACAGATGGGGAAAAGCGATCGTAGACGACTCGTAGCTCTCTTAGCTGATTATAAATATTATAATTAAGTATGAATTTTTAGTTTTGTTTGTTTTTTATATTTATTTATTTCTAATAATTTATTATCATTAATATTTCTTTTTTTTTTCTCTTAAAAGTTTTCTGTATTATTTCGTTTCAAGTTATATTTCTTGTGTTTTTTTTTAAAACAGTTTTTACCTTTGTTATGTATACATTATCTTTCACACATATATATATATATATATATATATATATATATATATATATATATATATATATATATTTAATTTTTTTATTTTATTGTATTGTAAATATGGTGCCTTACAGCGCTAATACTCAGTACCCTTAAGTATAGTAAAATGTATTAAAACTCAAAAAATAAATAAATAAAAAAATAATAAATAAATGAAAAAAATATTAGACCATTAAGGCACAAAGGTATGAGTTGCTTTCAATACTGTTGAACTCAACTTGTATTGTATTTTAATATATAATTATTAGTGAAATACATGTAGTTTTGAATTGAATGTAGTTAAATTAAGCGCCAAAATCCTTGTATAAGTAACCAATATCGGTGGTGTCCAGCCTACACATTAATCGATCTCAACTTCATCTAGTGTAGAACAATGAGAAGCCATTACGGAGGCCGGAAAGGGGGGGGGAGAGGGTTAAGGGGATTAAAGGTCCCAAAACTGAAAATTTATGTAAATGTACTTTAGGAATTTAAAGCCCTGTTCACAGCCAGTGAAATGAAACAACTAATATCGGACAATCCGATGGAATAATAGTCCCAGCTCAACTTCAGCCGGAGTAAAACGTTTCCCATGTATTTTCTTATTTAAATCGTAGCATAAATTTGAAAAATTACTTACTCACATGGTGGAGGTTAATGACGTGGGGTAACTTATTTCAATAACACTTTTTTTTTTTTCAGTGATACTAAGCCAAAAAATGTTGGGCCTACCTACGATGTTTTTAGCCGAATTTTTTTTTTTTAACTTTCAACAATTTTTATATTATTTTTGCAAGGTTATAATACATCAAACGATCTTTTTTTGTGTAAAATTATAAAAGCATATTACTGATGGTATTAAACGGATTGAAATGTATGATAATTTTTTTTTTTTTTTTATATCTGTTTATTGAGAAATAATACCTTTTGCCACACTTAAGGGCACTGAGTACTAAGGCTGAGTGAGGCACATTCATACCATATATAAAACACCATAAAAAAAATAATAAAAAATAAAAAAAATATAAAAATCTATATAACAAAGGCAAAAACTATAATAAACTAAGGAAATGTAACTTAGAGTTAAAATTAAATGAAATACAGAAATTCGTAGCAAAATTAAATAAATTATAAGTAATAGAATCAAATAGAAAAACATTCGTACTTAAATACAATATTTACGGCATGATAATATTTTTTTTCTTTTTATTATTTATTGAAAAATATTACAATCTGTCTCAAGGACATTTATAATAGTGTTCACAGATCACATTCACACTCTATGTACAGTAAATAAAATAAATTATACAGAAAAATAATATATATACAATAAATAAGAATAAAATAACCTAAAAATAAATGAATAAAAAGAACACATACATACCTATATACAATATTTACAATCTGGTGAGAGATCTCCAAACCAGACTTATCCCTCCAAGTGTGGCAGAAAAAGCATGGCTCCAGGAGATCCCAGCACTTATCTCTCAACCGCGTCACTGGGGCTAAACCCAGTGGAGATTGAGCAAGAGTGCTTAAGCCACATACAAAAGTATGATAAAAAAAAAAAAAAAAAGACGTTTCCAGTAAAGTAGACGTGGTACATTTTTGTTTTGAAATTTAAAAAAAAATGTTGGGTTAGAATCTATTTTATATGTTCTATTGTATCATGGTCATTTTATCTAGTTTATCCCTGCTAATACAAATCTCAATATTGTTTTTCCTTAATTTGAACTCATTTTGCTCTTACGATCTTAGTACTATCTCAGATCAGGTAATGGCCAAACCTTGGAGGGGGGGGGGGGTAATTTTAGACAAAATTTCCAACAAAAATGTGCATGTGATGCATGGGCCTATTCGGGACGGAAAAAGAGTTAAGACTAATTTTATGTTTGTTCTTAAGGTAGTCCAGGTTTTTATTGAATAAGAAGTAGTTGATCAACATTTATTAAAGATAATTAAATTAGTCCACCACTGTAAATTAGACATCTTTTTTGAGAAATCAGTGGTTAAATTTTTAAGGTTAATGAGAAAATGACTTTCAGGTCTAATAAAGCCGCTGTACAGAGATATGCCGGTCGTGTAAGGGCACTATAACTGCAGATTATATTTGAATATCAATTGAGTGTGTCCATCACAGTTACAATATTCAGTGTATTTCAAATGATGCTTTAGAACTCAAGTGACGTGAAACCGTGGTATGAGAACATCCCTAACCCTTGTCAGGCGAAGGGTTGGATCGGCCTGGAATACGGAAACATGTCGAAGTTTGAAAAATAGATGAGATTTTTTTTTTTTTGCTAAAATTTCACAAATTTAAAACTGATAAAATTCGCTACAAGCAATGATATATTAATATATAGTAAAAGAACAAAAATATTGGATTTGTATAATTATTATGAATTATCAGATAATATCCTTCACAATACTAAACACTGTATTTATTTCAACATTTCATATTTTGGTTTCTAATTTTCAAGCATTTACTCTTTAATTGGAATGAAACGAATTGCATAATATAAATCAGTTTTCGAAATTCAAATTAAACATTCAAATTAATGTATATTCAATTATATTAAATACATATTGAAATACATCAATTTAATAAAAAAGTAAATGATGTCTGAACTAATCTTCGGCCAAACATCCCATAATCAGGTTTACTCCACAATTTCCTTTTATTATTATTTCAATTGAATTACTGTCCAATATTATATATTCACCTGTACTAACCTTTCATATGATTATTAATCTAATTAAGATTAAGCCAATAACCAAATGCATTATCTGTATAGGTCCTCAATTTTGTTATCAATTGTTCTATTTGATAATTATTTCTATTAAGGATTAATACATTATTTAAATAGGAATAGTTGAAATATTATTATTCTAACATACCCAAATTGGAAAGCCGAGTTATTAATTTCTCATTTCTGATTGTTTTTGACATACATAATCTTCCCTCCAGACCCTAATTCAGTTATGCTGCGTAATGACTTTAATGTTCCATTTATTCTTGATCTAATCCTAGACGAAATTTCCAAATTTCACCAGAACCTTACTCATCATCACAGGTGGATCTACGGGGGGAGGGGGCTTTCGGGCTGAAGACCCTCCCCCCCAAAATGGTAAAATATAACCATGTTTTACAGAAAAAAATATTAAAAACTATCTCTTAAAGTATTCTTATTCGTGTAATTATATTTAATAGGACTTCAAGAACCACTTAAACACCATTTCATATAAGTAATTAATTTCTTTATTTTTTTTACAAAGTAACTATCTTTATATGTATATGAAAAAAAATTTCGGGCTGAAGCCCCCCCCCAAAAAAAATTAAATCCTGGATCCGATAGTGCTCATCATCCTAATCCTGCAGCACAATGTTTATATAGCACCGTCCATTCCTACAATCCTTCTCGTAAGTTAGTTAACATGGCAATGGTCTTGCTACCATTTTTGAAAATATGTATATATTGGAGTTACAAGGACAGATTTTTCACTCAAGTCATGCTTGTCTGTGACAATAGAGCTCTTAATCAACCTCCACTGGCTTTTACTTTAATACGACTGGAGTGGTTTACGGAGAAGCACTGGGATCTCCTGGAGCCTCGCTTTTCCCTCCAAAATGATTATACATAGTGTATATAAGTATGCCTATGCTTAAGACGTATATTTTTTTCTTATATTAATTATATTATTAAAGTTTTGTGTAAATATGGTGTGAATGTGATCTCTGATCTCTTTTATAAATGTCTGTAGTTAAGACAGGATTCTTTCTTAAAACATTATTTAAATTACCAAAATATACTCCAACACACTTTATTCACTTTGAGACTAAAACAGACCCCTTATTTATCTTCGCAAACTCCATTTTGATTTTATTATAAAAATTTTGAATCTTCCACCACATAAATACCCAAAAATATTACCACTGCAGATAATCAAAAAAGAAATCGCATGGTTTAGGGACTTACTTAATATGATTGAACTGCATGGATTAAATTTCAACATAAATCGATCTTACTGTGATGATGTTAAACTATGGAGAGGTAATTTATATTTACTAAGAACTCAAATTCAGAAAGACATATATAATCAATATGTAATTAAAGTTCAGAATTCTAAAACTTTCACTTCTTATCCTCATTTAACTTCAGTAAATTATATTGATGACAAAACCTCATTGAAGGTGATCAGATGGGTAATTAAAATTAGAGCTGATGTTTTGAACTTAAATTATAAACACTTCCAGCAAACAAATAATAATTGTAGCATGTGTAATACAAACGAAACAGAAGATCTCTATCACTTCCTGGCTTGTCCGATACTCTCTGAATTTAGAATTAAATGGTTAAACTCTAGATATTTATCTCGGGATCAAGTAATTGATTTATTAAATGGAAACAATTTAATAGCATTGGTGAATTACTGCAAATCTGCTTTTTCCTATAGAATAATGCTCACCAGAGAATTTAACAATTAATAAATTGGAAAAATTTGTTACCACTGTTTTTGTAATTAAACTATTTGCATAACTTTTACATTGTAAATATAATTGTTCTTATTTTCCTATTAATTATTTGTATATAAATAGACTGAAGTATAATTTTGTAATGAAACACAGACTCCTTTTACGGCCAACAGACCATGTAGCACGTCTGATTTTCGGTTTTAAATCCAAAAATATTATTTTGTATTGTTTTGTAATTTATATTTTGTAATTTTGATAAATAAAAAGACTTTTTCTTCTTCTTCTTTCTTCATCTAGTTCTTCATCTAGACAAGGTTTAATATTTCTCAATAAACAAGTTAAAATCTATAAAAAAAATTGGTTCTGTTTGTTTCAAAATTCATTATTCTACACTAACACCAATTAGGTTTTACTCACATATATACATTGTCTATCTAAGCTAATGAATATATATTATCTATCTATATTGCATATTTGAATACCAATTTGTTTAAAATTGCAAAAAGAAAAAACATAAATATATCATCTATAATACTTAACAACTTATGTGAATATTTTATGGAACAGTTTTTCATAACACATCAAATGTGAAAGTACATACGATATTTTCAGAGGGGAAAAAAGCCCCTCTCCAAAAAAAATATATATATATAAAAAACGCGTGAACAAGACCTCCCATAAATAAGTAGGAAATGTAGATCTTTTGTTTGTTTATTTATGAAGGCGGGATACAAGACAAAGTTAAGATAACGCTGTGTAAATCTCCTTGCGTTTTCTTCATTCATCATCTCTTTCCTTGTCTCGACATTTCGTTGCTCACTTCTCAAAGCTTCCTCAGGGATAAGTTATTGCAGACAAGATTAGGTTCCTCCGTCTGTTAAATAAAGGATTTGTTTGGAGTTAGAAAATGTAAGTCGCTAATTTGTCAGAAAACACAAGATAGTAATGATATATTATTTTTAGCTACTGTATCCTATATGCTTAAACGAAAACATATGTTAAAATTCTTCACGCACCGTCCATGTCAAAAATCCAATATTGCGGTCAACATTCTATATTGATAATAAGGGAACCATTATGAACTGAAACTTCGTCGAAAAAGTGTTCGCCCGTTCATTTTGTTGTGTGAAACCTCAGTGGTCATCAATGCCAATTTTACTGAAAGAAATATTTTTCAATCAGATCCTTCTTTGAAAGAGGCCAATTGTCTTCGATCAAACTTACTGCAGAGTCAAGTCTGTGGGTGTATTTGTTCTCTCGATTGAATAATACGAAAGTGTAAATTAATAGAATACGCTGATTATTTTAAATTAGTTTTTATCAGTTTAAATTACCTTCTCCGGTGTTCCTCAAGGGAGCATCCTTTGACCTATCCTTTATACAGTTTATACAGGTGATATCCCAACCCATCCCAACACGATGATCAACATCTATTTAGATGACACTTGTATCCTATCTGTTAATAATGACCCTTTAATTGCATAACAAACCCTCCAATCGCATATCACAAACTTTAAAGAATGGTGTCATAATTATAGAATAAAATTAAATCCCATCAAATTACCTTTACCCTTCGTCGTAAACCTATAACTTCATGTCCTACAATATCCTTCAATGATATTGCAGTTGTCGCTGTTGAACAAATCCGCTACCTAGGACTCCAGTTGGATAAACGTCTCACTTGGAATCCGCATACTAGACTGAAACGACAAGAAACTGCTGGACGTTTCCGACTGCTCCATCACTTACTAGACAAACGCTCTAAACATTAAGAACAAAAGACTCATCTCCTTAACCATAATAAGACCTATATGGTCATACGGAGTTGAGCTTTGGGGTTATACCAAACCATCGAATTCCTATCGTATCCAATCCTTACAATCCAAAAAAAAAATCGCAAAATCCTTAATGCATCATATTTTATCACAAATATAACCATTCATAAAGACCGTAATGTCCCATATGCCGCTGATTTATCACGAACCAAATACCTATCATTTCATGATAAACTCCATTTCCATCCGAATCCACTTGTTTCCAGCCTTTCTTCTTTCTCGATTCCTGATTTTCCTCCTAGGCGTCTGAAAAGAAGATGGCCTCGTGATCTTCTCACCTAGAATTAAATAGGGAGTGCTACCACTGGGCAATATCTCTTCAAGTCTGTCCATGTCATTATTTGTAATGTATGCATTTTACTAGTTGTATTGTTTATACAGTTGTAAATTTCTTTAAATAAAAAAAAATACCTTCTACGATTGTGTATGTTATATATTAATTTCTATGAAATTTCAGAGAAATTAATAGCTCTCCGTAATGGTTTATATTACATTGTAACATAGATTGTTACTCTTATTTCCAGAATTAATTTTTCTTTTTTTTTTCTCACTATTTATCCATTTTTTGCCATTTTATTTATTTATTCTTACAACTAACACTAAGAGATGGGAAATTATTTCAAAAGAACAAAATTAAAGTTACATTAAAGAAATAAATTTTGAAAATTCGAAATTTAAGCCTGTCAGACTGTTTTCAATATGAGGATAATAGATATTTTAAATTATACACCGTTTACTCAATCCAGAATCGTTACTGCCATTATCGATATATATGTAAAAGTATATATTATAAAAAAAAATAAACTATATACAGTGGCATATTATAATTCTTTTTTTAGTTAATTGGTAGTCGTATATATCAGGTATATTGTTTCTTAAATACTAAATTTCAGTTTTATAAGACTTTTTAATTTTGAACCATACTTTTCATAAACACTCACGCGCGTACAGACCTTTTTGCGGTACTTTATCAATAGAATCTCAAAATGTGGTGCATTTCCTTTGCAAACTGGGATTCGAAATTTTTCAGGATCTAAATACTTTTCCTTATTATATATTTCGTAAAACCATTTCTGATATTCTGTGAGGTCTAGGCACTACCCAGCAGCCTATAAAGAAGTAATGGATGATTTGAAAGAAATGTTCGCACAATAAACAAAGTGATCTCTGTTCAGAGTATTAACCCATGGAAGAGAATGACCAATAAAGAACTGCTCACAGAAACTGTTCAAAAAATATCTTGTGGTACAAAGGCAAGGTGGTTAAGATGAGTGGAGCATATAGCCCGGAGCCTCTACACAACAATGAAAGCCTCAATTCATAAGGAAGAGACCGTGTAAGGTGTCAAAAACCTGGAATCAACAAAAATGCTGCAGAGCTGCATGCAGATAACTGGATATCCGTGGCTACGACAGACAGAGAGAGGATTGGATAAGACTGGCTAGGGAGGTAAAACATCAACAAGACCTGCAAAGTCTACAGGAAAATAAAAAAAAAGTATATAGATTAGAAATAATATGATATTTCACTAAAGAAATTGAATTATTTGACGTGGTAGTGTCGGAAGTAGTTTGAAATATTGAAGATATTGAGGAGTAATGTGCTACAAACCACTTCGCAACCATCTACATTGGCAACCAATTTATTAGTGTCGGTCCCTTCATGGATTGTAGCCCCATGCGTTTAATTTAATTTCGTGTGGGTCGCCTCAATCACGGAGGCACGTTTTGTGTGTTCCCTTAATGGAGAACGCTTTCCAAGATTTATTTACGTCCGGCTTACACATAAAACATTTATTGGAGGGTAGGCTTTATTAGGTTTTATTAATTCATGGGTAATTATCAGTTGATGTTAATAGGATCATCGCCTCTGAATCTCCACCTATGGATTTGGATATTATCAACTTAGTAGAGTAGCAAATAAAGATATACAATAGAAAAATAACTTTATTCTGGATCAGTGACCTTAAGAATAACAGAGAAATCTATATATTGATATAAATAGACACAAATATTGAATAAACAGAAAGAAAAAAAATGATATTATGACAAATAAGAAATGGGCTGGCCAAGTTGAAGGAATGGACGAGAACTCAACCGCTATAAAGCTGCTCAGCATGGAATCGGGAGAAAGAGAAAATTCGGAAGACCGAAGATGGATAGATGGAGTTAGTGCCTTTATCAGAAGTCTCCGAATCAGGAACTGGTGGACGACAGCTCAGGAGAAAGAAAGGTGGAGGGCAACTCTTGAGGCAGCCAAGATCTAGTAATGGATTGTAGAGCTTAGGAAATCACAATGATGATTCACAGGTAAACTTTCAAGAGTAAAAAGGAAATCTTGTTTCAAAATGGTTAGAGAGTGACCCCTTTTTTAAAAATTGGAATTGAAGAGTGTGGGAATCCCGGAGAGGTAATTTACGGTATAGGTATGGTAGAGGGGGCAACAAAAGGAGTCTTAAAATAAGGCAAATATGTGAAAATGGGAACAATGGTAAGAGGTTCGAGATTTTCATGTGAGCTTAAATATACTATAATTGATAAAAATTATTGAATATACAATTATTGAACCTAATACTTTTAAAATAATTCTTTAGTAAGCTTCAAATTAATTAAATTGTAATAAAACTAGCTGATGTACCCGTCGCTGATTGGTGTATAGTTAAATGTAGCACCCTTTAACATCTAATAATCCTAGAATCCATACCTAAATACCTAGACTACATACCAGGTAAATACCTTCAAACGTCTATCATTAGCCATTCCTGATTTTATCGCCGGTAAAATAACTAAAATAACACTGGACATTGAGTAACCTACATCCGTGTAAAATTAGAACTTGATCTGAATATTGTGGCGGGCGGGGTGAAATTTTTGGGAGTTTATAATTTGTTTTCCGATTTCCGGCTAATCTATTTGGTTAATCCTAAAAATGTATGTGAACACATTTATTAGGCTTGGGAATTTTGAATCGAATGACACGTTGAATGGATAGATCGGACAAAGTTGAAAAATGAGTGTGTTTTACCCTTGTTTTAAGCGACAACGCGTTACAGATATTCGGAATATCGTTGTTTTTTTTTCGTTGACTTGTGATACTTTTTTCTATTCGAAGTTGAATAGTACAACTTTTAAATGTGGCTCGCAGTAGAGTAGATTGGGATGAGAATCGAAGTAAGTAACTGCCTAAGCGGGATCTCTAGACAAATTGCTCAAGAATTCATAAATATAATGTCAAAATTTCAAAAGTCTACCATTAGCCATTGCTGAGCTTACCTCTGACAAAATTTCGTTGGGCAATGCGGACATACAGACAGACAAAAAATTTTTAAAAAGTGGATTTGGTGTAAATGAATGTATGAAACGGAAAAATATCATGAAACGGGTTAATGATATTCAATGTACAGACAAAATCTTTATTTTATTTATGTAGATAAAAGGATTATTTTGTTTTTACAATTATGTGTGTATTTTAGTTGAACGCCATTTAAGTGATTTATTGTCTTAGTTTCCCATTGTTTGAATCATATGGAGTTTTCCGACACTACTGTAAGCTTAAAAAATCTTTGTATTTTAAAATATGTCTACGGTTTGATTTTTGGGGAATAGATATTTCATTGTATCAGAGGTAATGGTTGATACTCCTCATGCAATGTTTTCAATCAGTGAAAGATTTTTATTGATAGATAAGTATGACAAATCTAGGCAAATTCCTGCTGTTTAACTCAGAATAAGATGAAAGCGAATTGAATATTTTTCGCAGTTGAGGCATATAAAATGAAAAATGTGAGAAAAACTTAATCAAGACCACCTTGCACCCTCAGAGATATTTTAAATAATGGATATAATAAAATTTTACAGCAAATGAAGCTAATTTTGATGTTAAAATGTTCGTAAGGTAATCGCTACGTCTGCTACATTGAGACGTGATCCTGATTAACTCTTCCTGGGCGGACACTTTAAGCAAGTGCACTGCTTCTTTGTTTAATACTGCAAATCCATATACTATATTAGAATAGAATAGAATAGAACAGAAAATAATTTTATTCTGGGACAAAGTCCCTTCAGATTAATAAAATTATAAAGTGAAAATATTATATCTGGCCTAAATAAAAACAAACAAAAGTAAAAAGAAGCAGAAATGAATAAAGAAAACATTAGTTAAACATACTACATACAAAATAAATAAAATCTATATACAAAACATTTGAAACAATGCCAAGGCACTTAAAACTATGTACAGCGGTAAAATATATATATATATATATATATATATATATATATATATATATATATATATATATATATATATATATATATATATATATATACAATTTTAGAAAAAAAATATAGAAACGATAAAAAATACATTACATTCTTCTTAGAAATAAACTCTGTGTCTCTGAAGAAAAAAAGAAAGAAAAAGAAAGCCGAATCTGTTAGCAAAAATTTTCAAAGTATTCAAGTGATGAATTATATGTTAATACATCATTATGAATAGTATTTAATTTTACATGAAAGGTTAGCTGGTGTGATATCTCTACAACTTTGTCTATATTTATATTACAATCTATAACTACAAAGATGCTAGGAAAGTCGGTAAATGAGAGGTGATTACAATTAGTCCTGCCCAAAATCGGTCTAGGTCGTGTACTTTGCAAGACCAAGACCGAGGCCGCATAACTGTTGCAAGACCAAGACCAAGACTGGTAAAAAAATCGATTTTTTAAATAAAAATTAAGGCAAAATAGTTACTAATGCTTGACAATCTTAGTTACTATGTGTTAATAATTGGTATACACAATATACTTTTGCATTTAACTCCTCTATTTTTTCATTCGGGCTTAGTTAGGTTTCTCCTATCTAAAAAAAACTACAGTAATATATATCTATAGTAATAAGCTAATATGTAACTGCAAGACTCTTGAGCAAGAACAAGACCATGACCAAGACTGAGTTTGCAAGACCAAGACTCGTCTCGGTCTCGCATTTGGGCAACACTAATTACAATAATAATAAGCAGTCCTCTTTTGAACTCAACAGTAGGAAGTAGTCTTGTTTATCACTCAAGCATCTCCACTGCCGTACTTCTCTAAAAAATCATTCACATTTAATTGCACTAAGTGTATAAAGGTCATCACTTTCGTCACAAACAGTACAAATAAATAAAGTGTAAACTGTGTATCGATTAATTTACATTACAGGTGACAGAGGCTGGTATTTCATCATGTCTCCAGTGATTTATGAACGGATGGTTCGCTGTCATAGGGTGGTGACATATGGGTTTAGTCGGTTAACACAGTTGTGTGTTGTGCCGGGAAAGTTCCCCGGGAAACGAGTGAGCCTTTCCGCGTGGGAAAGGTTTACTCGGAAAATTCCCATTATTTCTTTTCTGCAAGGAGTAAATTAGCTAATAATTCCCACCAGAGGGAAACTCACTAATAACAAGAGCAGCTGAACCCTCAAGGTATTAGGGTGTTTTGTGGCCTGTGGGATTATCCTGTAGCCAGTAGACCGCTGATTAAATTTAACATTTCGTTCAATTTATTATTGTTAAAGGGCAGTTAATCCTAAAATAATTAATTAATTAATTATAGAATGTCTCTTCAATATATCTATATAATGAAATGAGCATTCAACTGCTTATTTTGAGATGAAATTGATTTAATTAGGACGTTTAAATGGGATCGAATCAATTAACTAACTAAAGAGTGTTTATTCTTTTACTTCACTGAATCATCACTAGAAAAGAGCCTACATACAGTTAACGTTAATATATATTTCTAATCTAGAAAATAATATCTTATCCGTTG
Organism: Nezara viridula; assembly: GCA_928085145.1. Lineage (NCBI taxonomy): Eukaryota > Metazoa > Arthropoda > Insecta > Hemiptera > Pentatomidae > Nezara > Nezara viridula. The sequence continues at coordinate 78,888,649 of OV725078.1, forward strand.
TAAAACGAGAAAAATAAAGAAAAACATATTGTTATTTTCACATTTTACTTATTATCTATATAAATATAATAAAAATTGAATATAATAACGGCAAGTTATAAAACTTAAATAAAAAATAATTATCAAATCAGGGCACATTTTCTTTATACCAAAATACATAAATAAAAAATATTCTTTATCAACAACTCTTAGCATTATTATATATACATATATTTTTTTTTTGGTTACTTGTTTATTGATAAACATTAAAATCTGTCTCAATTAACGGCACATATAATCGAGTTCAGATAGCACATTTAAATAATATTTACATCATCATAAATAAATAAGGTAATAATAAAATAATATACGGCGAAATAAGAAGGAAATAAAATATCATATATATATATATATATATATATATATATATATATATATATATATATATATATATATATATATATATATATATTTAAAGAAACTTCAGGTTCTAAAGAATCCCCAAATTTAAGTTGATTATTTAATTCATACATTTAACACATGATGTTAGATAAAAATAACCATATGGTTTGGTTTGGAATTATTAAGTGTTAAGTGTTGTGTTTCATTGTACTTAAAAACTATAAAACTGATTTTTATTTAGCTAGGTTTAGTTTTGAGATTTAATATATTATTTAATTTGAAATTGTAATTAATAAAGATCTTGTTTTGTAGAAGCAAAAGCAGTCTATAGTTAGCCATGTGGGCTAAGGCGCTTGCAATAGGTAACCAAGTTAAGCAACGCTGAGCGTGAGCACTTGGATGGGTGACCGCCCCATTTGAGCGACCGTCCACCAGGGAAAGCCACGCTGCCCGAGACCCCTCTATGAGGCCCGTCAGTTTAGTGGAGGCAACTCACACCGACCGGGCGTAAGACTGATGAACCTAACCCGTGTACTTAAATCAGGAATTGGGATGTGGTCTAGAAGACCACATTTCGCGGTCAAAGATCTACATATATATCTACACACACACACACACACACACACACACATATATATATATATATATATATATATATATATATATATATATATATATATATATATATATATATATATATATATATATATATATATATATATATAACCACATATATTATACATAAACCTCAATTTCGGTTTTCGAAATCAGTTTTAACCGGGGTTGGTTAAATTTATTGAAATTCCTAACCCAAAGTATATTCCTATAAGCTTGTACCACCTATTTAGAGCATCAGTCTCATTCAGAATGAAGCACGCTAAGCGTTCTATTATCCTTCCTGCCCACGTGTACCTTGATTTAGTTTTCTGTAGGTTTCTCGGAATCCTGTTCAAGCATGATTTATTTCATGATCCTTATTGATGGCCTTTTTATGATAATTTATTTGTTTTATCCATCTTTACGCTATCCCTATTATGTTATTAGATATTTCCATCTTAATGAATTATCACTATATAAATAATAATAATTTCATAAGCCTCCTCATATAAGCCTCACGGCTATAATTCTCAACGTCATCTCAGTCTAGGACATCTGCGTCTTACACGTTCTTATAACGAGTCGTACTTAAATTTTCTTGGAAGATTACTTCTCCATAGGAATCATTTTATATGACTGAACAGCCTTAATTTATTTATTTTTATCACGGTCACAATATCATACCAGCCATATAATAATAGCAGCTCATTATTTTTACTAATGCTGCACACGCCCGCCTCTCCTAGTTCAGATAAAATAAAAATGAAATCAGTTGTCGATCTTTCTTGACTAAAATCGATCTGTTTGTTATGTCTTCATAGAGTCCTTTCTCCCTGTTGATTAGACTTTGGATGGATATGCCGCACCCATCTGCTGCACATGACAGATTGCCATGCTCGTCACTCCTAAACTCTGGTCTTCGGCTGATATTTTATAAAACAATCTTTTTCCAGCTTTCTTTAGTGCATGGTATACTTGAAAAAAATCTTGCAGTAATTTATATTCGCCGTACCAAGAATTATCAGAATCAATATTAGTGTATGTACCTGTTGTATAATACCTCTAGTATCGCCGTTCATTGTCTTGTTTTTGTTCAATCAAATGCGATTATTTGCTTCTTATTTTGCGTCGTTTTCCTCATGGAAAATATGTTTATTATTTTCTGAAATGTTTTTCTACATTGTATTGACTGTGTTAACAATAACTAAACGTTCGAAATAGAGGCAAAAGGCACTACTTTCCTCACTGATTGTTAACTACCGCACAATAAAACCCCACGTGATGAAATTTGTACAGCGGTTGTTCAGCTCTTACGTCAATGTTGTATTTTTTATTCATATTGTATATATTTTTGAATTTCATATAATGTCTGCACACGATATTTATAGGAAGCTGTGCTAGCGAAATCGCCCACACTCTTTTAGACTAATTGGCATGTGTACTCACTAATCTGGTTTTATCGGTCGATGCGTAACGGTATAAAGCCTAATGCCTTACTTAATAAACGGCCTTTGTGAAGCAAAAAGTATAGGCCTGGATTACGGAACCGGAACTGCCACAGGTGGAAGAACTGCTTGTAGTCCTTTTTGCGATCATCTAACTCTCATTTTGACACATTCTTCAAAAAAATTTAAATTTATAATCATAATTTCTAAGAATAAATAAAAACAGGCTGTTTTCTTTAACTATAATCAACATTATATCATTAGAATGCTCACTCTGGGACTGAAATCTCTATTAATCGCTTCCAAACTACAATTTCAATTACCCTTTTATTTTCTTGGCAGCTTGTGCCAGGCCACCTTTTTTTTTTTTCTTTTTTTTTTTTAAATGAAATGAAAAATAATTTTATTCTGGAACTGAAATCCCCTTAGAATAATAGTTTTTTTTTTGTTTTTTTTGTTAACTTTCTTTATTGAATATTAATACATTCTGCCACATTGAAGGGCAAGAATAATAGTAGAGTTTAAAAAATATGTACATTAGTCTGGCATGCAAGTATCATACAAATATATATACAAAATACAAAATATATACAAAATAGAAAATTGTAAGCACACACACACACACACACACACACACACACACACACACACATATATATATATATATATATATATATATATATATATATATATATATATATATATATATATATATATAAGATAAAGACCGGAGACCGGCGATATCAGCCTTAATGCCATCCTGAATGTAAATAAACATATGAAATGTATATAAGGAGGATTACAAAAGGAATAAATCAGTATCTTTTCTGAAACCGTGAGTGTTGCATTTCAAGCCCTTTCCTTTCTTTTTTTTTATTGTTAGAGTCCGCCGACGCTTAACTGGTGCCGAAACCCGGGACTACGACAGGAGAACAGAGAAGTAATTTTTTTTTAAAAGTCATTTTTTTTTCTCTTGGTTTTTTTTTCTTCTCCTAGTCATAAGGAAAGAGTGAAATGCCAACAGAGGGCTTAATCAGGCCGGGAGTGTTGAGCGCCCCGGAAATCCCTCAACCTCAAGAAATTCCGCAGATACCTCAGATCGCGCAGGCCCCTCAGGTTCCTCAGATACCTCAAATACCTCAGGTACCGCAGATTCCGCAGATCCAGGAGATCCCTCCCTTACCGAGGGACACATTGGCAGAAGCGCACGCTAACGCGCTGGAATGGATGAAAATAAGAGCGGCGACCACGCAGGACCTACGAAGAGCCATTGCGGACCTGGAACGCTTCGGGGGCGAGGTAGGTGAGCTCAACCATTTCCTGAAAGGCGGAGACCGCCTCATGTCTAGAATAGAGGTAAAGGGGGCGGAGGACCTGGTAAACCTAGGGGACGCGGAAGCGTTGAAAGCGGCTCTGGTGTGCCGAGTAAGGAGGAGCATCCTGAACCAAATTCAGGCGGACGAGGAGACACCATGGCCGGTGATTAAGGAGCGACTGAAGAAGGCCTTCGGAGGAGGCAGATGGACGCCGGAGGAAGACATCTTCCAAATGTTTAGAGAGCGCCGGTCCCAACGTCAGACGAGGGGCCAGTATGCGGGGGTACTAGTGGCAAAGTACAACCGCATAACGGAGAAAATGCGCGAAACAATGAGTGTGGGAGAGGTGGAGGCCAGGATGGAGTTCCTCTCGACGATACTCAAGGTCCAGTTGGCGAAGGAAACGGGGAGGAGAGACGGATTGCCCAGGGAGAGATCATTCCTCGAGTGTGCCCAGGAAATGATCGACCTAAGCGCAAGGGAAGAAGAGACGCGGATGGACGTGGAAGAACCAGGGTGGATCCGGGTGAATGACAGACGACCCCGGACAGCCCCGATGGGTTGGAAGAGGAGAGAAACGGTACAGCCGAGCGGAGAAAAGGTCAGGATGGGTGAAAAAAGATCCGGACAGGCGAGGCCGAGGAATGGACCCCGCAGGGAAGACAGGAAATGTCATGGGTGCGGAAAGCCAGGACATTTAGTTGCACAATGTCCGCGCACTAGATGTTTCGAGTGCGGTACCGAAGGGCATATTGCTAGGCAGTGCCCGTACATATTCCGGAGGAGAGAAAGAACTCAAGACGAGCCCATGGAAGTAAACACGCAGAAGTTGACAAGACGGGCTAGGATGCAGCGGAAGGACGGATCTTCGGAGGAGGCAACCGAGGAGTCGGGAACTTCGGGGACAGAGACGGACGAACCAGGTAGCAGTGGAGGCGAAGGAGGCAGGAGCAACCAACGGACCGAGCAGCGACGAACGGCGGCGGTGAGGAGGAAGCTGGGCGGCATCTGAGGAGTGTGGCAGCAGAGAGGCGACCGCACAGCAACATGCAATAACATCCGAGGTAAGCCATGCTGGTTGCCAATTATCGAGGTAGACGGGGGAGTAAAGTGCCTCGTGGATACCGGGAGCTCGAGCACTATTATGACCAGAGGGGCGTTAGGGAAAGTGTGCGGGAGTGAGAGGGCACTCCGGATCCAAAAATGCGATTGCCAGCTAATCACTCTGGGTGGCCCCTGTAGCGTAGAGGGAGAAGCGACAATAAGACTTGATCGGTGGGCAGGAAAAGAGGGCGAACTGAAGGTACACGTAGTGAAAAAACATGACTCGGGAATACCAGGTCATAGTAGGGTGCGATTTGTTAGGGCAGGTAGGGGCGAGCATTAGGAATCGTAGAGGAGCCTGGAGTGTTAGGTTGGGAAAGAGGAAGTTCGGATGTATAGGGGTCGCGAGAGAGAGAAGGGTGCGGATAGGGGCGGTGAACAGAGTGGAGGACTGGAGGAAGTTGCTACAGGAGGAGTTTAGGGACATTTTCTTCAGGGAAGGTGAGGTATTAGGGGTAACAGGGAGGACGGTGCATGAAATCCCACTGAAGCAGGATAGGGTAACTTACGTGAAAGAGAGAAGATACCCGCAGGCGTTGAGGCAGCATATTCGAGAGGAGCTAGATAGTCTAAAAGAACAAGGGATCATAGTTGATAGCACCTCACCATTCAATAGTCCCCTGTGGGCGGTGAAGAAGAAGGCAGCACCGGGGGATAATAAGGAAAAATACAGGGTGGTAGTAGACTATCGTAAATTGAACGATAACACGGTAGACGAGAAGTACCCGATCCCAAGATTCGAAGATATACTCGATAGGTTGAGTGGGGCCGTGGTCTTTAGCACGTTGGACCTTAAGGCGGGATATCACCAAATTCGGATGCACCCGGAAGACCAACACAAAACGGCGTTTACATTCGAAAGGGGGCATTATGAATTCACCAGAATGCCGTTTGGTCTGAAGAATGCGCCCATAACATTTCAGCGTCTGATGGACGAATTTTTGAGGGGTATCGATGACTCGGTATGTCAGGTATATATGGATGACCTGCTGATTTTTAGCAGAACGGAAACCGAACACGTGGGACATCTGAGGTCAGTATTCGAGAGGCTCCGGCAATTCGGGCTGAAATTGTCAAGCGAGAAGTCTCTGCTGGGACAAACGCGGATCAATTTTTTAGGCCACACTATCTCTAGCGAGGGGGTCAGACCGGATGCGGCAAAGGTGGAGGCAATCACACGGATGGCGGTACCACGGGACGTGAAGGGGATCCGTAGGCTTCTCGGGACGCTGAACTACTACCGGAGATTCGTACCTGAGATGGCAGAGTATTTGGTACCCATTAACAATTTGTTGAAGAAAGGCGCGAAGATTGTGGTGACACCAGAGATGGAGAATAATATCCGAAAATGTATGAATAGGTTGCTGACAGAGCCGGTGTTAGCGTTCCCGGATTTTGAGAAGCTCTTTAATATAACCACCGATGCGAGTGAATACGCATTAGGGGCCGTTTTGTCCCAGGGGGGGAGTGAGGGTGAACGACCGATAGCATACGCGAGCCGTCGGCTTACGGGTGCGGAATCGCGATACAGCGCTTTGGAGAGGGAGCTACTCGCGATAGTATGGGCGATCGACCATTTCAGGCCATACGTATTTGGGAGGAAATTTCGAGTCCACACCGACCACAAACCCCTGCAGTGGGTAGGGAAACTTAAAGAAACCTCAGCTAGGGTCACGCGATGGAAGGAAGTCCTTAGCCAATACAATATAGAGGTGGTGTATAAGCCGGGAAAGGAGAACGTGGTGGCGGACTGGCTCTCTAGGGCCATCATGATCAACGCGGTAGAAGAGGACGGGGGAGGACCATCGCGAGACGTGCGCCAATTCTTGAGTGAATGGACTCCCGATGGCGAAGGAGCAGATGATATCGTCGGTATAGATGACAGGGGAGAGTCCCCGGAAGAGGAGAGCTCAGCGGAGGAAAGAGCAGTGGAAATGGAGGAGATAGACGACATCATCAATGACAAGCATCGTCAGGTAATCTGGAAAACGAGAGTAGCAGGGATGATGAAAATAGATTATCGAAGTTATGGGAAAAGCAAGATTCGCGTCATCTGGTCGCAACCCGGGGTGAGTGAAGAGCAAATTTGTACAGCACTGAAGGACGCCACGGAACCTGGAAAGACGCACCATCTCTATGTTGGGAATAACACGGTATGGGATAAAATAAAGCGGATGTGGAGATCCGAGCGAATTGGTGTGGACAGAACACTCATCCGTTGCAAGTACGCAGTGGAAACTATACAGGATGAGGAACAGCAACAGGCAGTCACATTAGCTTATCACCAGGGGAAAACCAACCACCGAGGCGTGAACGAGACGCTGCAGGCATTACGTCGAAAGTATTTCTGGTGGGGCATGAAAAAATCCATCCAAGAGGTCATAGGGAAATGCGAGGTGTGTATGCGCACGAAATATGATCGACACCCCCCCAGAGGGATTCAGGAAGAGACACCGACGGGGAATATGCCACTACAGGACCTCCAGATTGATACATTTACCTGGAGAGGGTTCAAGTGGGTCACGGTCATCGACGTCTTTAGCAAGGTAGCTATGGCACACCAGGTCATGGACAAGTCTGCCAACGCAGTTGCGGAAGCCCTACAAACCTGGGTGCAGTTCTACGGGGTCCCCGAGAGGATCACATCGGACGGTGGTAGGGAGTTTGACAATGCCGCGATTAGGGAGGAGGTGAAACGACTAGGGATTCGTTGGCATTATAACACCCCGGGGCATCCTAAAGGGAGAGGCGGCATTGAGCGGTTGCACAGCACGCTGAGTGACCACATCCGGGTGTATCAGGGGGAAAAAGGGTTGGAGCCGGATGTTGCAATGAAGAAAGCGGTAACAGCCTACAACCACTCGATTCACTCCGTCACGGGATTTTCGCCCGTGGAAGTACTATTCGGGATGCGCAGGCCAAGGCGAGATTGCGGGGAAACAACGGTTAATGAACCATTAGTCGAGCAAATCCAGAGCAAGAGGGTGGAGGTGGAAAAGACGTGGGGAAGAGTAACGGGGAAAATTAAGCGGGAAAAGGAGAAGCGGGTAGAGAGGCAGAATGTTCGCGTACGTGACCAAATGGGTGATCTAAAGATCGGGACAATAGTGTACCGTAGAGTAGGAACCAACAGAGGGAAACAATTGTTGCGGTACGAGGGTCCATTCAGAGTGATTGCTATTAGGGAGCATAATCTGCTAACGATCGAAAGCGTTAATGAACCTAGAAAGAGGAGAACGGTTCACATTGAACAATTGAAGCTCCCAATGATAGAACCGGAACAAAAACTAATGGATTCGTAGTACCCTCACCACGGTTTATAACAAATATGTTTTTTTTTTGGTTGTCTAAGCAAAAATATGGTGTATTTTTTTTTTGTGTGTGTAAATAGAATCATAGCAATACAGTAGAGGAAAGTGTATTATTTTTTTTTTCTTCTCTGTTTTTTTTAAGGGTATTAAGAGTTCTGTTTTTGGAAGCAAGTGTTGTGTTTAGTTCTGTTTTTTTTTATTTATTTATTTCTTTGTATTATTGTATGCCTCGAGTGAGTTTTACTTTCTTTCAACTTTATACTGGTAAAAACAATTGTAAGGTGTTAAGACTGATAATCGTTAGCTCCGATCTAGGAATATCTAAGTTTCCGAAAAATCCTATTCGTAAACTGGTGGGGGGGAGATAAAGACCGGAGACCGGCGATATCAGCCTTAATGCCATCCTGAATGTAAATAAACATATGAAATGTATATAAGGAGGATTACAAAAGGAATAAATCAGTATCTTTTCTGAAACCGTGAGTGTTGCATTTCAAGCCCTTTCCTTTCTTTTTTTTTATTGTTAGAGTCCGCCGACTCTTAACTTATATATATATATATATATACACACAAAGATATTAAGGAAAATACAAAGGTATAAAAAAAAATACAAAGTAAAATATAAATATCTACAAAACATACTTACGATAAACACAGATATATACAATAAATACTGAAATATAAAAAAATAATAAATAAAAATAAAATGACTACTATCCATCAACTGCTGGTGACCAACGTAATTATATAACCCAGAAATTTTAAGAAAGCTTACGCAAGTTTGAATTTGTAGTAGGTAGTGGAATAGGAGATGTTTGAAGGAGTTTATGGACGTGGTTTGACGCATGGAGATGGGTAAAGAGTTCCATAAGGAGGTAGCACGAATGAGAGTGAAATAATCTTTCTAGAGGCTTGGATAAAATGGAAATAGTTAAGAAGTCGGATGTGAATGCCCCTTCTGTGCACCCCTGCTATATTCTATCCTGAACTTTCAGCTCGTTAGTTTTTTTTTTTTTTTCGATGAAATCCGAAAAACATTATTCCGTCTCCCTGTTCTCTCGAAACATCGAGAAGACTGGTGTTTGTTATAGATTGTTATTAGGTCTAGAAAATAAGATTCAGCCATGAAACATTTCTCAAAAAAAAAAAAAAAAAAAGAATGGTTCTCTCAGTATTTTTTTATCACTCAATTATTTTGTATGTATAAAGAGCTACATTGTCTTTCAAACATGTATAGATTTTTTTACATACACAATTGATGTCGTTTTCGTAATACTAAAACAAATTGATTCCTGAACTTTTTTTTACATTATCTAAAATATTTTTTTTAAAACTGTGCTTAGCGTAAAACTGTGCAAAATTTGATGATTATTTTTTGAAAGAATATAATAATGCTACAAATTGAAAAAAAAAAAACATGTAGAATCGGGATATCGGGAAGGGTATTTTATAGAGTATATAAGTGTTGTTTGTGTATTTCCAAGGTTTGATCATAACAATTTTTTTTTAATTGTTACCAACCTCAAACTTGTTGAACCTAAATTAAACCAGTGAAAAAGAAAGATAGTTAGCTGAATTATCAAAAGCAGTTTTAAGCAATAAAGCACGCAGACACTGATTTAAACTATAAATAATGTAATGCTGAAGCTATTTGTCAACTGATAAGAATGAATGCCTGCTCGCCCAAACCCAGACCATATTTCAGGTCACCAACTATCTATAAAAAAGATGTTATATTACATTTTTCATATATATATATTTTTTTTACGACTGTATTCCAAGTAAAAATACATCCAGTAAATGTGAACAAAGGAATAAAATAGCATGAAATCACTTGTTGAGAAACTACCCACTGGTAGCACTCTAAAAATGTATTTACAAAAGGAGATCTCGAGGCCATCTTCTTTTCAGACGCCTTGGAGGGTTTTCAGGGATCGAAGAGTATTTCATATTTTGAAAGTTGTTTTTGCCTTCCTAGATCGGCTATCACACCCACTATGTGACGTCCATCACTTCCATAATATGGCTGGTAGTCGATGTAGTTCGGACGTTAAAAAAAAAAATCCTCTAAATCTCTATAAGATCTGTCAAATTAGCACAAAAAAGGTGTCTACCTTGCAAAAGGTCGGGTTTTTCAAATTTATTTTTTATATTATTAGGTATGCAGTCACTATAAAAAATCCAAGCCCTTGAAAGCCTTGTGGGTTCGCTGCAGTGCTCCAAAAACCATTGAAATTTCGAACTTTTTTCAGTTTACTCTAAATATCTCCTATTTAAAGCGACATAGATAAAAAATAGTAACATTCAACCTTAAACAGCTTAAAATTATATAACATTTTTGTACCTAACATTTTATTGTAAACCCTACAGGAAGCGAACTATCAAGCTTCCAAAATGGGTAAAGTTTAAAAAAAATAATAATAAAAAATTTGACAATACAATCAATATATCAATATTTGTTCGTTAATACAATGAAATATTAATACAATCATTATAGCACTATAACTATGCCATTTACGAGTACTTAATGATGTAGCAGAGGACTCTAGACGGTTATGCCAGTGTCGCTTTTCCGCCGATTAAGAGTATTTTCTAAGTAACTGATTCAAATATTTTACTGGTGTTTTTTTTTATTGCCAAGATGATTTTTTAAAAATATTTATCATGTTTTATTATTCTCTAACTATTAAGCTTTAATAAAATTCCAATTATGGCGAAATTGAGCTAAATGCCGAATCTCAGCAACTGAAGAACTAACTCAAGCCAAAGACGTCTATCTGCCATGTTTGAACGCCATTTTGGGTTAGAGCGGCCACTTTTTTTTGGGGGGGGGATTGATTTTTTTAAATAAATAGTTAAAAATAGCACAACTAAATGCAATGTATTTGGAAGTTGGGGAAGGGTGAACGATACGGGGTCTGAACCACCGTGTAACATACTTTCCAAAACACATACCAACTACCGTCTACCGTTCCAGTCAATTGCTCATTATCTTCAAGAAAAACCTCCTAATTCCCTGAAGGACCAGATTTAAAATAGATTTACAGAATTCTTGCGTTCAAAACTGAAACAGCAGTATCGTGCAGAAACCGATTTGGGTAAATTTTTAAAGCTCGATAGCTTTCAGTCGAACTTAGAAAAAAAACAACAATAGAAGTGTACAAAAATGTTAGGTTATTTTAAGTTGGTTAAAATTTAATATAACCATTTTTTATTTATGTTGATTTAAAAATGATACAGTTAGCAGAAACCAAAAAAAAGTTTATTTTAATTTTTTTTTTTATCACAAACCTTGAAGAATGGTGTCAGAACTGGAGAATTAAAATAAATTCCAATAAATCCCATCAAATTACCTTCGCCCTTCGTCGTAAACCAATGACTTCCTGTCCTTCAGTATCCTTTAACACCACCTCACTTATTCCTGTTGAACAAATCCATTACCTAGGACTCCATCTGGACAAACGTCTAACTTGGAATCCTCATACCAGACTGAAACCACAAAAAACAGCTCGACGTTTCCGACTACTTCAACATTTACTAGACAAACGCTCTAACCTTCCAATCAATTATAAAAGACTCATTTATATGACTATAATAAGGCCTATTTGGACTTACGGAGTTGAGCTATGGGGCTCCACCAAACCTTCAAATTCCTCTCGCATCCAATCCTTACAATCCAAAATCCTTCGTAAAATCCTCAATGCTCCTTACTTTGTTACAAATAAAATTATCCATAATGACCTTTCTGTTCCTTATGTATCAGATTTGTCCCAATCCAGATATCTGTCCTTTCATAATAAACTTCATAACCAATCCCAACCCTCTTGTTTCTAACCTTGCTTCCTATTCAATTCCTGATAAAGCTCCGAGGCGCCTGAAAAGAAGATGGCCACGTGATCTCCTAATATAGACATATTATTAGAGCGCTACCAATGGGTAGTTTCTCAACATGTGTTTCATGTCATTATTATCCATGTGCAAATTTACCAGATGTATTTTTTGTATACAGTTGTAAATATCATATAAATAAAAAATAATTTTTTTGGAGCACTCCAGTCAACCAACAAGTCGAAAACTTGATTTTTTTATATTCACTACATACCTAACAACATAAAAATAAATGTGAATTATCCAATCTTCTGCAAGGCAATATGTCTAATTTGACTGCCCTATATTAGTAAATAAATGTATTTATTCTAATGTCATTTTTTCGTAAGTATCATAACAAAATAAAAATAATTATGCAGGAAATATTAAAGTTTACTTTTAGGTGAATCCTTAAATAAATTCTGGAAGAGGTCAAATTACTCTGTACAACCCGGGAACATCATTAAGGTAAATTTCTTTACATTATCTTAGATTCTTTCGAGATTTCGGAGAGGCTAAAGAACTGTACATAATAAATACGGCGAAGAAGAAAAAGGTTCAAATGATACGGCTCATTAATTATTCTAAGTGCAGGAAATTAAGTACAACCTCGGTTCTCCTGCAAAGAAGACAGGAAGTTCTCTTTCTTTTTATTTTCGTTTTTTTACGACCAGTTAATTATCAGTCTTTTTTTGGCCCTGTCCTCAGTCTCCCTAGCCTCCCTGTTTTTCCGCTACCTTTTTTTCCCCCCTTCATTTTCTACCCCCCCCACCCTCACGCGGGGGTCGGTACCCCTGTTAATGTTTTCTTCGTTAGTGGTCGAACAGAACAGCGATGTTTTCGTTTTGGTAGGAACTAAAAACTCATTAAGGATACCGGTACTTGTATTGGGGGATACTTTTTTTTTTTTAATTATTGGTTTCCCATTGTTTATTTCTCGTTTGAATGGCAAACTGCAGGAAAATATTGGATGTTTGGGAAGGAAAATATCGAAATGATTTTCTATTTTTTTTTTTATTCGCCAATATGGCCGTGCACTTCCGTTTTTCTATCATTTAATTATTTATAAGTAATTTTCTCGCAATATAATTAGTCCTTCATTCATTTTTAATGCTTTATGAACATTAACGTGGAATTCATTTATTGCGATGGAATTGATAAAATGTTTTCACTTATAACACATGTACTTGCACTAAAAAAAAAATTATCATATTACATTTTCTGATAAGGTTTTTAAAACAAAATTTCTTTGTAATTGATATAGGACATTTAAGTTATTAACGATGATGATTAATGATTTTATATGTATTCCAGTCGACTACTTGGAATTGTATGATTTTTTTCAATAAAAATAACAGAAATAAGGCATACCGGAATTCATAGAGGGTTTGAACGAAAAATATGAAAAGTTACAGTATAACACAGGAAACAGGAATACAATAAGAAAACAAAAAGAAATGTATAAATGGCCCTCTTCAAAGAGAAGAAGAAATGGACCGTAACATTCTCATTGAAGTGTAGTGGAAGAAATATGGCTACAGCTTATTTATTTCTTGTCGGTTCAGACCCGGCAAAATAATTGTTCTACGACTTATTTTCTGTATATATATATACTCCTATGTTTCTGGAATTAGGCAGGCGGGTTAAAGAAATATCATATATATTGTTTATATAATTACTGAATGTATTATATTATCTAAGGCAGAGAATATTAAAGCCACCCAAATCAACTAAATTTTTTTTATTTTACTTACTTTGTGTATGTGAACAGTCTAGCTAAAAAGCTAAAAGTCATAAAGTAGGAAATTAAAGTTTGGTATTTTTTTAAGTAGGTCACATTATTTGTTTAATAGGAAGCTGTAACTAAAAATATATTAAATTTAAGTAATTAAAAATTTCTTCATTGTAAGCTGGACAAAATCTAATTTAAATAAGAATATAGTTTGTCATTGTTAGAATCATTTGTGGCTAAGCTCAGCTAAGTTGTGTATTTGAAAAAAATCATAAATTATTCCCGATTTTGTTTTCTTATCCTCCTACTACACTACAGATAACCCACTTTTAGAAAAAAATTCTTCGTTCAATAACCTTTAAGTCCATATTGATTAAGTTGAGGTTTGATCGGGGAAAGAAAGCTTAGATTCACATCAAGTTATATAAAAAAATTATGTGATTTCTTGTCCTGTCACCTAAAAGTACCCGTTGAAGTTCCGTCTAACAGAAATTAATAAAATAAATTGTTGCTAATAAATATAAATGCATAAACATACTTTTCATTTATAAAAAAAAATGTTAAAATTTATGATTTTTTGGATTAATTATCATCAAAACTGTTACTCTAAATGTCTTTTTCACTAATATCTCTATTACAGCAATTTATCCGTATTTTGTAAGTGACGAGATAAATGTTTCTAGTCTAAAAATTTACGTTTACTTTCGATTATTTCAGAATGTCATTACAGAAACTTTCGCGGGGCTAATCCAGGCCGTAGTTTGGATAACCTCGCACTAATTCAACAGTTAACGAATCGGAGGCAGTGAAGACTTTATAAGTAATATTTTTATTCATAATATCTGTTACAAATGACATCTTAAAATACAGAATAATATTATGGATATATGGGTTGACTACAATAGTTCACTCCAGGTCTCCTGGCAAGAGTGTGACTTCAAGAATGTAACTGCATGAGTGATTAGTCCAAAGGAGCATGGGATTTATATACCCATGAATATCAAGGAGATGAAGAGAAATCGGAAAAGTTCGGTAAAGGAAGTTATCGATAGTTAATATTCTTAAGATGAGGTCTGTGAGAAAGTGCCCTTTTGCTGAAATCTGTTATTTTTCCCAAAGTCTTGATAATGGGTCTTCTGTCCAGTCGGTACCTTCTAGATAACTATTTCTAAGCTATCAGAGATAGCTTGACCTGACATCCTAGGGATATTTTTGTTCAGTTATCCTTTGAGTCATGAGAACCGTCAATACAATACATGATTCACCAATTGGCACATTTAACAAACTCAGTTATTAAAATAAAAGTTAAATTAATACTATTATTATTGTTATTATTTGTTACGAATTAAGTATATTCAGTAACTAACGTATTAGAAAAGCTGCTGTCGTCATTATAAGGAGTTCGTCATTCGTGCTACCTCCTTACCCATTCCCATAGTTCAAAAAACGTCCATAAACTCCTTCAATCAACTCCTGTCCCACCACATACTACAAATTCAAACTTCGGCAAGCTTGTAAGAATTTTTGGGTTATATAATTACGTTGATCACCAGCAATTAATTGATAGGAACCATGTTATTTTTTCACTCCTGTTTTTCTCTCACAGTATTTCTTGTATATATTTGTATTTTTCCTTAGTATTTCTTGTATATATTTATATTTTCCTTAGTATTTTTTTTATTATATCTACATGCCAGACTAATGTACATATTTTTTTAACTCCACTACTATTCTAAGGGTACTTCAGTCTCAGAATAAAATTATTTTTCATTACATCATTTCATTAAACGAAGACATAAAGTAGAAAGGAGGGCACCCTTCGAAGATGAAGCCGAAAATGCTGAAGGCAGTGACGGTATTTTCGAACGTTCAATAATAATTCCTGTAATAGAGATCATAGTGAAAAAGACATTTAGAGTTACAGTTTTGATGATAAATAATCAAAAAAATCAGAAATTTTAATATTTTGTTTATAAATAAAAAGTATGTTTATGCATTTCTATACTACATTATGTACTTTATATAATTGCAATACTACATAGTATAATTATATACTACATGAGGAATAGGCCAAACTTCAGAAGAAGGCTGTAGATAGGAAAATACTTTCTTTTTTTTTATTTATATATTTACAACTGTATACAAAAATACATCTAGTAAATTCGCACATGGATATAATGACATGAAACACATGTTGAGAAACTACCCATTGGTAGCACTCCAATAATATGTCTATATTAGGAGATCACGTGGCCATTTTCTTTTCAGACGTCTCGGAGGATTATCAGGAATTGAACAGGAAGTAAGGTTAGAAACAAGAGGGTTGGGTTGGTTATGAAGTTTATTATGGAAGGACAGATATCTGGATTGGGCCAAATCTGATACATAAGGAACATTAAGGTCGTTATGGATGATTTTATTTGTAACAAAGTAAGGAGCATTGAGGATTTTACGAAGGATTTTGGATTGTAAGAATTGGATACGAGAGGAATTTGAAGGTTTGGTTGAGCTCCATAGCTCAACTCCGTAATTCCAAATAGGCCTTATTACAGTCATGTAAATGAATCTTTTGTAATTAATTGGAAGTTTAGAGCGTTTGTCTAGTAAGTGTTGAAGTATTCGGAAACGTCGAGCTGTTTCTTGTCGTTTCAGTCTGGTATGAGGATTCCATGTTAGACGTTTGTCCAGGTGGAGTCCTAGGGAATATACTTT
The DNA here is from genome assembly GCA_928085145.1 of Nezara viridula. Taxonomy (NCBI): domain Eukaryota; kingdom Metazoa; phylum Arthropoda; class Insecta; order Hemiptera; family Pentatomidae; genus Nezara; species Nezara viridula. The sequence continues at coordinate 78,905,114 of OV725078.1, forward strand.
TAAACAGTCATATTGTTTTCTCGTCCAATTTTAATTTATTTAAATTCTATTGGCTAATTCGACATCGATAACAAAAATGCTATTATATGTTTATTTTTAATTAGCTAATACAATTTAAACAAATGAAAATTAGACGAGAAAATAATATGGCTTTTTAAAATTATTTTCCTCTTCTGAAGTTTGGCCTATTCCTCATGAATCACCCTGCATAAAACAGCATGAGAAACAGCAATACCAGATTTCATAGCATAATTAAGTTAGAACTGTCTCTTCAACGTTCAAATGCCGCCCGAAGAGAACTTCATTAGGTGATATTTGTATTCTGTAAATGAAACTTAGCTACGGAGTGTTAGTTAAGTTAAATGTGGACGGAGAAAGGGGTTATAAATAAATGAAGTGAGGCAGGGGCCCAATTTGACCCAAGCTCCCAGCCAAGGGTTAAGCCTTTAAGTGCCGGCAGTAGCGGGCAGGTTTATGATGCGCGCACGAGTTTTCTCAAATGATCTCACCTCCCAATCTTATTGTCTTGTTAGTTCCTGAGCTTAAGCTCCAGCCATCTTAAAGGGACTTAGTTAGGAGTCTGACACCCTCCCGTTCATTTGAAGAGAACTTTGCAGGGGGATTAACAATTCGTGAGTCAACAATTCGTGTTGGAGGTAATTTTATTATTTTTAATTATTTTAAATCCGACCTAGTGATCTTAAGGGTTTCTCGCAACAATTTTTAAGTGTAAATCTTTGATGAACACTCGGTATAAGAGTTGGTAATAGTCCCTAAAAAAATCTATAAATAAGAAATAGTTATTTAAATGATCAGTAAAAAAAATCTGGTGCGCGCAACACACAACTTTCACTTACCGCTCTACTTTGAATAAAAATTATTTTCTGGCAATGCTGGGCTATTATAAAATTTTTCGAAGTGCATTTTAAACGGAGCTAAAGCTTAAAGCTTACAGATAACAAATCATTAACACCATTAAAATTGTAAAATTTCTATTTACTATATCGACGGTAGGCAATAAAAATGTAGTTACTCCATCTGCTTTTATAAACCACAGAATGACTAACTCCAATTTCAACATTTTTGAGTAATGTCATTTTCGTGATATTTTTAGTTGAAAAAGTAATCTCTGCAGATAGTGAGTAAGGATTCCGGAGGTGGTGATTGCAGTGTTGAAATATAGAACTGAGAATAAAGGTATAAATTTAGGTACTTATTTCTAATGATAGATGTTCTTAGGAAAGGTACATTATTAAACTTCTGTACAAAAAATGTTTTTTTAGTCTCAACAATTAAAAAAGTATATTTTAAATTTATCCAAACTTTCGCCTCTTCAGGGAAAAAAACTAGAGTCCATATCTTTCCTCCTAACTGTCCGATTTTAATTATTTTTTTTGTTTTTTTAGGAAATTCCATAAACTTTTAAAAAAAAACAAATACAATATCACCAAAAAAGTGTACTTTTTGAGTTATTCGGAATTTAATTTCAACATCCCTCTTGACTTTTTTTCCAGCTTTATTTCGTTGAAGTATGTTATATAGATAAACTTAAAAGGTATCGAGAAAATGACTTCAGCGAAGTTTCATTGAAATCGGTACATTCGTTTAGGCGCTACAGTCTATAGCCACGCAGGTTTTTCTGCATTTTTATTTTTTTATCCTTTATTAACTTATCAAATTCTTTCAAAAGTTATATGTAGCATTTTTTCGTAACTCTGAATAATGCGAAATGGTTAACTTTTTAAAATAAACCATATTAAAGGTACTTTAGAGGAAGACATATATGAAAATTGGGCATTTAAGCCCTGTAATATGACATCAACAAGGATAAGACCTAAATGATATTAAATACCACTTAATTATACAATGATACACCGAGTTTGATCAAAATCGTTGGAGCTGTTTTTGAGAAAATTGTAAAAATGTGTTTCAGCGTTCATGTAAAGTGGCACTTCCGGTTAGCCGATTTTAACGAAAAATTACTGTCACATCCGGCCCATTTACAAACCTTAAATACTTAATATCAGTTGCGTACTACTTTTCATTTATGAGCTAGACTGTTAACACACACACACGCACAGACCATTTTGCGACACTTATTTGGACTCAGGGGACCTCAAAACATGTATTTCCGTTGAAAACTGAGATTCTAAATTTTCAAGATCGCAATACTTACCCTTACTATACATTACATATATACATAAGTGAAAGTAAAAAGTAGAAATAAATAGGTATATTTATTCTATAAGTATATTCTGGCCTTCATCATGGCTGGTAAAACGAAAGGCTTGCGGAACCCTTTCGTCTTGAGGAAAACTTTCGTTTGACCAGCCCTGATAAATGTCTGAACTTTGGGTCGAAACGTCGGCAAAAATAAATATACTTTTTTATTTTTACTTTTCTCTTGTCTGTTCAAGCCAACCATTCCTCTCTTCAATTGTTGTTGGTTTGAGCTTTAAGGCGCTTTAAAAGCCTAGGGTCATCTACGCCTGTAAGTCAGTTATTTTGGTATTATGTTGAGCTCAGAAACTCCTTAGAAGAGCGAAAAATTAATCAATAATCAAAAACTAATAATTAATAAATAGAATAATATATGAAAGGTATTTAAGAACATATGAAAAATGAAACAAATAAAAAAAATATATATATTTATTTCTACATTTTATTTAACAGTCTATGGATTTGTTTCGTCATTGTTTAATACTAATGATATATCCGATCTTAGAGATAATCTGTTTAATAAGGGCATTCCTGAAAAATATGACTGACAGTTATATGGCTATTGCAGTGTTGATATGGTGGTAATAACGAGATGTAAATGAGTTAGATTTGTGTGTCCTATTCTTAATCTAGTCACGGTGACCTCCTCTATGGGATAACGGTTTGATGTGGTCCAAGGCTTCTCTGATTCTATTTCTATTTCAACTTACTAGGTAAACTTTGTTTGCAAATAGATTGACGACTATCTGATATTTCTTTTTAGAGAGGATAACTCATTTTTGGAACGGTCAGGCAAGCTCGTTACCAACTATACCCACATGACTGATAACCCATATAAAGCAAACCGATTTTCCCAAATTTTCAAGAGAGTGGAGGTATTTTCGTATTTTAAGGATAACTGGATGTTTTGAGTATATGTCATTTAAACTCTTTAATGAACTCAATGAGTCGGTTATCAAGACTATAACATATGACTTCACTACAGTCAACCATCAATCCACAATAATATTAACATACTTCATTTACACTGAAACAAATATTTAATACTGTTATTAAAGAAATGTTAGTTTTCTTGTTTCATTTTTATTTTTTATTTTTTTAATTAGATGTAACGAAAAAGTTTTTTATTTCTGAGGAATCTAGTGGACAGATGACTGAATATCCTGAGTTTAAATGTGGTAAGGGCATTGGAACGACAGATATATGAAGTAATGAAATAATAAAGAGTCAAGGAACAGATAAGGATAAATCAATCTTGAATGGACTTAGTGAAGTGTAACGCATCTAGTTAACTTATTACACATGGTCCTTAAACCTCTGTGGCAATCTCTAATATCATGCTCACATTTGAATCCTCATTGCAATATTCCTAATGTAGTTATGAAGTTTAAATCGTAAATAGACCTTTTGAAAATATAAAAAAATGATTTGTATTACTCTTCTTGTATAATACAAGCCATGTAGATATACAAATAAAACTTTAACGTAAATCGGTGACACAATACCTTTAGAAAAGAAACCTAATATGAACTATAAATGAATCTAGTATTGTATATCACTGCCAAAAGGTTTGGATATCGATATCGGATATCGAGCATTGCTTATCGGTATTAAATAAATAATTAGTGTATTTTTAATTTGATCGGTTCCTTTTTGAAACCGTTAGAAATTAGTGTTGCCCAAAATTGGTCTTTGTCTTGTACTTTGCAAGACCAAGACCAAGGCCACCTAACTGTTGAAAGACCAAGACCAGTACTGGTAAAAAAAATCGATTTTCAAAATAAAAATTAAGGCAAAATAGTTACTAATTCTTGACAATCTTAGTTACTATATATTAATAATTGGTATAACCAATATACTTCTGCATTTAACTCCTCTAATTTTTCATTCGGTCTTACTTAATATTTCCTGTACAGACTGTTAAACGTCCGAGGGGTAGAACTAACCAAAGATGGGAAGATGGCATTCAAGCTGATCTGGCGGCGTTGGTTATTTGGGGACCCGTGGAGAAAGATGTGTAGACAGCGATTGGTTGTGTTCAACATCGAACCTTCGGGATCGCTAAGCCTTTTATTATTATTTATTTGTTTCACACTATTGTGGCCCAAAATCGGTCTGCAAAGGGCTAGACCAAAACCAAGACTGTTCAAAAAAATGGTTTTTGTGAATAAAAATTAAGGTAAAATGTATATGTAAAGAATAGGTATAAACAATATATTTTTGCATTTAACTATTCCAATTTTTCATTATAGCTTAGTTAGGTTTCTCCTATCTAAAAAATTACAGTAATATCTCTATAGTAATAAGCTAATAAGTAACTGCAAGACTGTTGCGAGACGCTTGCGCAAGACCAAGGCCATGACCAAGACTGAGTTTGCAAGACCAAGATTTGTCTCGGTCTGGAATTTGGGCAACACTATTAGAAATAGAAGTATACATTGCGAAAACATAATAAATTCACACAACTACAGTTTATGGTACTCTCAGTCTCCCAAGAAAAGCGGATAAAAATGAATATAAGAAAAAAAATGCTAACTTCGGGTTCTTTCTTCGGGATTAACCCGTTTCCTTCAGGATCAAAATCTCCGTATGGTTGTAATAACATGGTCAATTAAAGAGGATTTATATAATACCAATGACTGCCCATCAATAGGATGCGAAATACAACTAGAATGTAGCAATTAAAATGGGGTAATAGAATTCCAAAAGTGTAGAAGGCAAAATTGGATTGTGGCCATGGAGCACAATCCCGCAGGTCCGCTTGTTTAATTGACACCTAGCCTCAACGCTCCAAACGGCGGAATTACCATTCATATCCGCGGTGAGAGCTAAGGTAGAGAGTGGCTTTGCCGTCTGGATCGGTATGCGCTCCCATCACCGAGCCATATAGCTTTGGAGTGCTTTAGTTTAGCAGCTATCCAGCAAGCTGGAATAGGACCGACCATTTCAAAAGATACGAGTAAATTACACAATTATAATAAACGTCTTTAATTAGCTAAGATGAAATCGCCTTACTACAAAGCTGTTACTAATAACCCCTTTATTATTAAACTAGCTAAATTACAAAGCATTAAGGCTTAAGACGGAACGAGGATGTTTAGTTCGGCTGGATTATTTACTTGAGTTGAATGAAGATTTAGTTTTTCGGAATCCCAGATTTTTTTTTTTTGGATTAAGTATGTACATAAATGATCTAAACTAGTAATAATCCCATTAAAAAGAAAAAAAATATTACCATTTAATCTCTACTCCCATTAGAAAAAGAAGGAAAAATTAATACAAAATTAATTGTAAGAGAAAACTCTATAGAGAATTGATGCAACCATATTTTAAAATTATTTCTTGACCATCATTTATAAAATTAATGTAAATACCTTTTCTAACAAAAATTATTCTGCCATTTTAATCGCAAACGATCATTCGTTTTTCTAAATATTTAAATATAAATATAAATATAAGAGAAGATAAACGATTTTATAATATTTATCAGTTGCCAAAGTAAATATTTAACTTCTCTTAAATTGATGTATCCAAACAAATCTTGACCCTATTCAAGAAGTAGCAGCGCAGCAGCAAGAAATTAGGATTTCTGCTAACGAACAAGAAATTGAAGTTAGTATGGAACATATAAATGGACAAAATAATATAGATAAAATAAGAACGCTGTTCCTGACAGAAAACTTGAAGTTCGGAGGTATACCATTAGAACATAGACCATTTATTCCAAAAGTGCGGTGTGGTAAAAAAACATTAAATACTGTACAAGCAGTGGATTAGGTTTTGTTATAATACTTACCGCAACAGTAGAAACAGAAGATTTTTGGTCTATGATATGGGAAGCTCCGAATATAAACAATTTTAATGAATCTTGGATGGAAAAGGCTCGGAAAAATACAAGCTTGATCAATCCGATGGATGAAATAATGTTAAGTGAAGAAGATGTCAAACAAGCAGTTAAAGGAATGAAAAATTGGAAAAAATCATCTGGTCCAGACAAAATTCAGAATTATTGGTTAAAGTACTTTACTAGTACGCATTCAATTTTGGCCACTTATTGCAGAAAACTATTATCCACCTGATAACAGACTTCTGTAAAGGAATAACATATTTAATCCCTAAATCTACTAAGGATCTTCTTGAACCTAAAGATTTTAGACATATCACCTACCTGAATGGGGTGTATAAATTGCTCACGTCTGTAATCAGTTGTAAAATATCGGAACATGTCAACAAGTATAACATCATGACAAAAGAGCAATTAGGATATAAGAAGGATACCAAGGGATGTAAGGAACTACTGGTATTGGATTCGTTGCTAGCTTCCCAGATATCGAAGAAAAAGCAAAATGCTTCTATTGCCTGGATCGATTACCAAAAGGCGTACGATTCAGTTCCTCACATGTGGTTAATAGAGGTAATAAACATGTACAAAATAGACATTAAAATAGTGGAGCTATTAGAATGACTAATGAAGACTTGAAATTACACCTTCCTAAATTTAGTCATTCCAATATTTGTATACCTATAAATAGAGGAATATTTCAAGGAGACTCTTTAAGTCCATTACTGTTTTGTCTCGCATTATACCCACTAAGTGAATTATTAAATGATTCAGATATGGGATACAGACTCGATAAAAATGGAACCAGATTATCTCATGCTGTATATATGGACGATTTAAAACTATATTCCAAGAGTGAAGAAGAACTTGAGAACATGGTTTAAATAGTTAAATCATTTAGTAATGATATAGGCATGGCGTTGGGGATAGATAAATGTCCTATAATTCATGTTAAAAGGGGTGAGATAATGAATAAACAAGACACAGAACTGATTAATAATGGGACAGTAAAAGAATTAAAAAATTCTGATTCTTATAAATATTTAGGTTTCAGTCAACTTTTAAAATTCAAGAAAAAAAAAGAAAGAGAATTACAAAGAAGAATTCAAGAAGAGAATAAAAATGCTACTCAAAACGTACCTATTGTCTAGAAATTTAATTAAAGCTATAAATACATGGGCTATTCCTGTATTGACTTATACGTTTGGCGTTCTAAAATGGTCTAATACGGACCTGGAGGAAATGAATCGAGTTATTTTTACTTCAGCCAGGAAACGACATCCCAAATCATCGATCGAGAGGATGCATTTGCCACGGATAATAGGAGGAAGGAGACTTGTCTGCTTATTAAGAAGCTGTAGAGAGCAAGAAAATAATTTAAGATGCACCTTCCAACTAAGAAACTCTACTGTATTGTCAGCCATAAAACCGCTGGATAATGCCTACACAGCTTTAAACTTAGTTTCAAAGGAACATTAAGAAGTCCCCACAGAATAAAATCTGGTCGAAATTTTGAACAGTAAAGCACTACATGGTCGTTTTTACAATTCTTTATCTCAATCGGGAATTAACTGGGAGGCCTCTAATAAATGGCTTCAGAAAGGATACCTATTTCCCGAAACTGAAGGGTTATTTTTTCAATACAAAACCAGGTAGTATCCACCAATGCTTACAAAAAATATATATGTGGAGAAAATGTGAGTGACCGATGTCGCTTATGTAAAAATGCAATGATGTCAAGCGTTGGCAGGTAAAGAATACCTGATGAGACACAATAACCTGGCTAAAATTGTTCACCAAGCCCTGGCCTCATTAAATATCATGATAACAGATGAGGTACCTTATTATCGATATGAGTCCAAACGGTGTTGTCAAAAGAAAATAAAATAATATATTTGGATCGATCTATAATTACAGACCACACGGTAGTTAATAACAAACCGGACATTTTTATTAATTGATCGGAAGAAACAAAGCTTGTATGTCATAGATATAGCGGTCCCAACCGATGATAATTTCGGAAAGACTATTTCTGAAAAGATTAGGAAATATCTAGACTTGTGCCAAGAGCTTCGGCAACTTTACAAACTGAATCAAGTACAGGTATATCCAGTTGTAATTTCCAGCAATGGCCTCATCCCAGACGATACCATTCGCTCTGTCAACAATTTGAAATTGCCTGAGAAAATGTGAAAGGGTAAAAAGCAGTTCTCCTAGGCACAGCGAACATCGTCAGGAAGTTCTTAAACATAGCTTAAATTTGGAGCCTAACCCTTGACCTTGGTCCGGATAGGTGAATATTTCTGGCAAAAGCCAAGAAAGTGTGAAATTCGAAAATAATAATAATAATAATGCTTTATTTAGCATGCTTTATAATGCTTTATATAGCATCTGGTTATAAATAGAATCGTAAGCCTTCTTGAAATGGATAAACAGCTGGTCAAAGATAATGTTGTACTCTAATAATTAATTGCCTTAAAGAAAATATTTGAACAATAGTTGAATGGTTCTGTCTAAATCCACATTGATAGTCTCCGATAATATCTTCTGCGTATTCCGAGATTCGGTTTGTAAGGATTAATGCGAATATTTTATAACATTCCGGAAGGAAGGAAATACCTCAGCAATTCGTCCTAGAGCCCCTTTTGTAAATCGGAATAAGAATAGGTTCATTCCATTCATCAATCAATTACTCATTATCCTAGATTTTTTTAACCAATAAATGTATTTTATCGACTCCAGCTTAACCACATGCCTTAATTAGTTAACTAGGAACATTATCGGTTCGTATTGCTTTAAATATTTTAATTCTGCGACAGTCATTTCAACTTTACTCGGTTCTTCTATTAGCGGTGCAGCCCTCAGCTACCAGTGGGCGGGGTGGCCGAATGGGCTAACGCGTGTGCACAGCACCGCCGTTGCCCTGCAACCTGATACATGAATCAAATGATATAAAAATAGTCACGAGTTCGCGTCCCGGTGCCGAGGGAGTCCTTTAAATCCCCGCCCGGGAAAACCTCGTATAGCCTTAAAGGCAAGGAAGGGGAGGAGCAACAAAAAAAAAAAAAAAAAATCCTCTGCTACCTTGAGGAATGACACAATTCATTACTTCCCGTATATCAAATATCGTCAAAGTGGTTCTTAATCTTACTTAATATGTCTAACAGAACGGTCAAGATTTTGTTTTATTTTCAATCCTAATTCCAGACGTTACGGTTCCTAAATTTACGTAATCTGTTTATCCCTTTCTACATTTTCATACATTATTTTGGATTCTATTAGTTCCTATTTACATTATTTTATTTTTAAGACGCTTCTCATTTTTTTCTTCTTTTTTTGAGCGATTTTTTCGTTTCATTTTTTTTTCGTTTCATTCTTTAAAGCTCGGAATTATTCAAGATTATTTAGAGCTTTTAATTTAGTAGGTTTTTTATTTAGGTTTTTGTATTTTTGTTAAAGTTATTTTACCTTTAACAATAAACTAAATATTTTCAACACTGCTATATCTATAATTGACGAACATTTGAATTGCAAAATAGCTTTCTATGAATCTGAATCGTTTGCCCGTTAATCAATGTTTATTTACATTTGCATACAAATCCGAGCCTAACAGATAACACATGTTTCATCAGCGTATGTGTTTAGGATGGTGGTAGGATAGGATATAAGCTGTATAAACATAGAAGAGAATGGGACTTATGGTAATATCTTGAGGTACACCGAAAAAATAATAAAATATAAATGAAAATTATATTACAGATATTGGAGTTCTGGCAATGGCCAACCAGATGCTCCACTCAAGTCCTGAGCGTCTGTTGCTCTAGGGCCCTCCATCATTCTTCACTAGCTCCCAATAGCTGTGACGCGGCTGGAAGAGAAGTACTGGTGTCTCTTGGAGTCCTGCTTTGGCTTCCACATTTGGGGGACAAAGCTTAACTCAGAGTAATCTGGACGAATGTAAATATTGCACATAGGTGTGAATGTGTTTTATTTATTTTAATATCATTCAGCTAGAATCTGTTATTTTACGTATCACACACACACACAAATATATATATATATATATATATATATATATATATATATATATATATATATATATATAGAAATAGAAATAGAAATAGAAAAATCATCTTTATTCTGGGACTAGGTCCCTTTAGAATAACAGTATTGTACATATATATTACAAATCTATATATATGTGTGTACAAATCTAAACATATATATATGTGTGTGTGTGTGTGTGTGTGTGTGTGTGTGTGTGTGTGTGTGTGCGTATGTATGTATAGTAATTATCTTTATCTTAGTTAATTATTTTATTTATTTATATTTATTTCCCTTTCGTATTGTGTATGAATACTGTAGCCCTAGTACTAATACCCATCAATGAGGCAGATTTTCTTAATACTCAATTAGCTAGCTAAATAAAGAATTAGCCTTAAGTAAAGTTATAATTTACAGTGAAATTTTTTTTGTAGTGAGAAAAAAACGGATTATTAGAAAATTTGAAGGATGGAAAGAAGGGAAATTTATATAGCATTCCTGAAAAAAAAAAACTCGATCAAGAAAAGAAATAACACATATAAGTAATCATTTTATTTCTCAAGGATATTCTAGACCGTATGCCATTTCTTCGTTAACAATTCATCAAACCTAATGAGTGAGCCATTATTTTATAAAGTATCTCCTTTAGTGCCGAAAAAAAAAATTTCTTCCAGAAACCTCAGGAAAAACTTTACTAGGAACAGAAAAGTTTATTTTCTCCCAATTTAAGAAGTATACAATTTAGTGTTGGTTGTGTTGCACACCTAGACCATTTGAGGTAAGTGGTGGGGTTTATTCAGGAGTCCACAAAAAAATAAAATAAATTGTGAGAGGCCTTCTTTTTACCAATATAAAAAGAAACATGTTGCTCGATATTGATATCACATTATGAAAAAAAACTATCTTTATTTTATTAAACTAAGTGAAATAAAATGAAGGACCGGGATAGCCGAGTGGGGTATGGAGACTTACGTGCTAATAAAAGTAAAATAACTTAAAACGTATTATGTACTTGGGTGGGTGACTACCGGACCGCCCAGCGACAAAAACACACTGTGCACTCTAATCGAGATTCCCTATGTAGTTTTTCACGATGCCTCCAACCCCCTCTGAGATTGGTACAGAGAACTACAGGTCTTTGTGCGCCTGCTGAATCTGAGTAGCAATAGTCCATGGATCTAGACCGGTTAATCACTGCCCTTGAATAAGACCGAGTCGGTGGGAAGGACACTTGGATCGGATATAGAGCTGTTGGTGTTCAGCAACTGCACCATGGAGGCCATGTTAGGTTCGAAAACTGCACATTGGAAATTTGACCCAATCGCAATACTTTCCTTACCTAGTATAGGTAGGGAAGTGACAAATTAAAACATGTGTAGAAAATACAATACGCTGTATCATCGTTATTACTACTTCGATTCGGATTTTTTGTTGTTTTTTTTTGTTTTGGAGTTAATGTAATTACTTTTCCAAAGTGTGTATACAAATTTTGCCATAGAATATATACTTAGCGAGTTAGATCCCAAAACATTTTTCTTTTATTTATAACTACTTTTCATGCATTTTCTCGAGCATTTGGCATATGTACGAAAATTGAAATGACATTAATTAGAAAACTATTGAAAAGTTTCATCAAAATCGTTAGAGCCGTTTTTGCGCTAACGTATGATAATAATAATAAAATAATATAAAGTCAATATTTTTTTTTTGTCCTCCCCTTCCTCGCCGTTAAGGCTATACGGGGTTTTCCCGGGCCAGAGGGTGTGGGCGGGGATTTAAAAGACCCCCTTGGCACCGGGACGCGAACTCGTGTCTATTTTTATATCATTGTCAAATATCAGGTTGCCGGGCAACGGCGGTGCACTGCACACGCCTTAGCCCATTCGGCTACCCCGCCCACCTAATATAAAGTCAATAGAAAAAAAATATGTTTTTTATATTGCGCAGCCGCTATTGCGCAGGACTTACCCAATTTGTGTCACAGGCATCAGTAGCGAAAGCCCTAAAAAATAAAAAAAGAAGCAACAAAAGCGGTCTACTAGTTCCCAAGATTATCTCGACGCAGTTAGACATACAGACCAATGGCTGTCATGTGTTTTTCGGACACAGGGGGCTCTGAAACTCAAAGATCCGTCATCGGAAATTTGATCCGATCGCAATACTTGCCTTACCTAGTATAGGTAAGAAAGCATTATAACACATCCACAGGAATTTCAACACCCAACAGAAACGTACTTTTGACTTCAATAATACTGAAATAGTAATAAGTGAAAAAAAAAACAGCTATAAACATATAGCTGTTTTATATATACATATATAAACACTTTAGTGCTTGAACCACGCCATGATGATGACCCACATGTTTGGATCGAGACGTCGGCACTAATAAAAGAAATTATAATGACTGCGTCCTGAATATTTATCACCCACGTAAAGTATTAGAATCAGTTTGCATTACTAAAAATCTTGACACAGTGTGTATGTAACTTTCAGGCAGACATAAGAGTGTTAAACAGTACATATGCAAATATCACTAAATGGGAATTATAATTAAACAATATATTTAATAGTTTAAGTAATAGACCTCGATGGAAGATAGTTGAAATAACAATATACAATAATAATATGTTACTGACCAACTAAACTCTCCTATAGAGACTATGGTCCAATTATGGACTGTAGATAAGGAATATTATTAAATTAAGTAAAAATATTAAAATTCACTATGGGTTGGTATCTGATTGCCCTTGCCTTAATACATGCAGCTCTATTTATAGAATATTCTTATTCTAACTTTTATTATGGTTAAATTGTTTTGTAAATTAACTTATTGACTCAACCCATTTAAGGTTATGATTTATACAATGTTGGTTTTTAAGAGATGGCTAACATAACTTTTTTTTTTTTTTTTTTTTTTTTTTTCCCTACCTCGCCTTTTAGGCTATACGGGATTTTCCCGGGCCGGGGGGTGAGGGCGGGGAATTTAAAATCCCCTCCGGCACCGGGACGCGAACTCGTACTTTTTATATCATCTCAAATCTCTGTTATCCGGTTGCCAGGCAACTAGCGGTGTTGTGCACACGCTTTAGCCTATTCGGCCACCCCGCCCCCCATGGCTAACATAACTATCATATCATGTTAAATATAGTTTTGCATGAAACTAATTGTGAATTGGGCCATACAGATAGATGGCTTGAAAATAGCGACATAGCCCTACTGTAGCAGATATAGAAAAAGGAAAAAAAAAACTTAGTGAAATAAATAGAGCCTTTATTTTATATTATTAAAAATAATTTCACCTAAAATAATATATGAAACATACATGAAATCACTTTTAATATATGTAGCGTACAATCGACTATTACTAGAGAGCATATTGAAAGAACATCGTTACATCTGCACCTCTCCTTATCTGCTATGGAAAACAGTGGCTGCCTAAGCCACGGAAGTAGAAGTTATTTAGGGTTGGAAGGCGGAAGAAACCATTCTCGAGGAAGCTGAGATAGAATATTTTTCAGTTGTGAAAATATTTATGAACATCCCCCGGGGGGCCATTCTTAGCTCTCGGGGAAGGGGAAGCCCTGGGCCCGAAGGAGGGCTGCTGATTTTATTCAACCAACGCTGAGTGTTCCATCAAGGAAACAAAACAAATTGATGTTGATTTTGTTATAATGATTGAAGTCGATTCTTTGGCAATCTATCAGTGATCGACATGCTACACAATGTTTCTTACTTTATGTAGTACCCTTGATCGGTCATTGGTAAGAGAAATCGAATAAGATATTATTTGGATTTGGATAATGAGGAGATGTGTTTAAAACAACGACTTCTTTAGATGAATTTTCCTCTGTTGATTGCTTCTAAAGGTATATATATCGTATGTGTTATATTTTCCCTTATTCCGTATAAATATATAAGACTTTCTCACCGTCGTAATATTAGTTCTAAGAATTAGCTCGTGGGAACACTAGCCAAGTCTGTGAACTCTTAACCCCTGCATCTACCTTCCTAGAATTAGACTCCTCTTTAATATATATCCTTTAGATAATATTGTTATTTGATCTAAGTCAATCTAGAGCCTATATTGTTATTTATACTTTTTATGTTTTATTTACTTGTCGACTAGTAAAATAAATCTTTTTAAAAAAGGCTTAGCTTCAACCTAGTCCTATCATGAATATTGTTACAAGGAAATACATACAGATTTAAAGAGAAAAAATATTTTTTTCAAAAACTTTATTAGAAAATAGAATGTATATCTACAGAGAGTAAAACAACAAATAAATTACGCAGAACTACTTGAGGAAAGTGCTCAGCTGCTCGGACCAGACATTGTTTCAGGCTTTCCAAGTTTAGGAGTGCTCTGTGGCATGCCATCATCTCCAGTTCGGACCAAGCCAATAATCAAGTGGTTTATGATCAGGGCATCCTGAGGGCCAATCCGAGGCATAGATGAATTCTAAAATAGCTTTTGCATCCACTGCTGAGTTGACCTGGCCTAGTGAGTTGGAGCGGAATCCTGCTGGATAACTCAACGACTTCCAGCAAACATTGTATCATTTAGAGGCTTGACAACAGATTCCATTAGACAATAGTTTTTAGTGGCTGTTTTAACTCCTTATTCACAAAAATGGAGCTTTGTGGTTCCATCAAAACAAACTCCCCACCAAACTATCACTGTGGAAGGGTGTGTAAGTCCAGTGTGTGTAAACAAAATCATTTTGACGATTAAATTTTGCTTCAATTGTAAACATTTTCTCATCGCTAAACAATATCTTTCGGTGAAGACCATTGGTGAAACGGCCAAGGAGCACTCAACTCTATTTTTTTTTTTTTTTAGGAAAATAGTTAGCCTTTGTCCTGTAATTCTTCAAAACGCACCCATACTAAGGCCACTTTTTAATATTCAAGACATAGATCTGACAGAGATTCCCATTTCCAGAGACATGATTTGTTGTTTTCGAATGGGATTTCTTCTAATTCGAGCAGTCACTGCTCTCACTGCATTTGACCGGGGACCGTATTTTCACTCCTCCTTGTGTCTCCTTGTCTTTTAAATACTTTTTCTTCAGCATTATATAATTCGTTATAGTATTCTGTTGCAAAGTCGATCATGTTGTCTCTATTGCTCACTTCTTTTTCTTGATTATTTTTATAACTCACTGGTCAGTGTTTAGTTCATATTTGTATTTTTGAAGGATTTGTTCATTTCGATTATTTTATTTTATTTATATTATTCGAGATCCTTTTTTATATTTTCCTCGAGGTCTTTACTTCTGAGTATAAGCTGGGGATTATGTCTCCCTTTCTTTATTTTTTATTTTCCTATTTCTGAAATTTCCAAGATATTAAGGATAGTTTTGTATGATATCCACTCCTTCATTCACTATGTGTGCATCTGTATGATTAAATCAAATTTGATTTAAGTAATTTCCTTACTCCAAAAAATCTAGTAAGGCCCGGTCGTGGTCTGTCACATACAGATAGGGTCTCATTATATCTATTTATAGTGCGGCACACGAACATACGGCTGATACCCAATGGTTTCAAAGTGTTGAAAATCTCCGACTTACATTTTCCAACTTTGTGTAAGGCGATCACAGCTATTCGGTTTTCTTTATCACCTCAGTCCATGTTAACTGAGCAAAAGAAAAATACAAACTAATTGGAATTATTATCCTGACATGTAATGAAAATAACCTGATAGAGGTAAGCATTATCTAAATAATACTCAAGGATGTAAACAAAGTTCAATTTTTGTCACAGTATTTATGTTATGACAGAACTAGGTATATTGAAGTTAACTTCTATATATAACATATTTATACAAATTTTGATAGGCTCATTTTTTTTCTTTTCAAGGGGATTTATAAATCTTTTGAATTACAGTTATTACAATCAGCCCACTGGCGTCCCAAGGGGCGGTTTGCCCTGGACCCCAATAATAATTTCAGCGCAGAAAAAAAAAATACATTTAAGTTTAATCAGATGAAGATTTTTTTATTTCAATTTTCTTATAAACTTTAGGATATAACGTATAAACGAAAATATTAGGTACCTAAAAAAACACCTTTGACAAATAATATACACTGACAAGCAAAAATTTCCACCCACTTGATTTTTTCATGTTTTCATCTAAAAATATTTCTGCTTTGGATTGGTCTATTGTTTTTAATGAATAAATAGGTACTCTTTTTGATTGTTTTCAATTAGGAATGCTAATATAGAGGAAAATAACAATTAATCCTTAATTCAATGAAATGATTCTAGATTCCAATGTTTACTTTCTATGGAATCAAAATGTTTATTCAGTATCATTAGTTCAGTGCCGATTCTTGCAGCACATTTCTTAGTCTCTGGCTTTTAATTTTTTCAATATTAAGTTTAAAAATGCCTCTTAGTGCTGAGGATGTTGCGAGTGGTGTGGCACTTATTGATGATGGACGTTCCATTAGATATGCAGCTAATGCCATCGGAGTTCCATATGAAACTTTACGAGACACCGTCAGGCGTTTTCGGGAAACTGGTTGTTATAATAGAAGGCCCGGTTCTGAACGGCCTAGGGTAACAGAACCACGGGATGACCGGTTTTCGACTTACAGAATTTTACGAAACCGGCACCTTACCGTTGTTCAAGCGATTCATCAGCTCGAAGAAGTTCGAGGTGTGCAAATTTCTGAACGTACGGCTCGGAGAGGATTGAATGAGTATGGATTAATGGATTTTAGTCCAGTAAGAGGACCAAAGCTCACAGAGTAACAAGGCTGGATTTTGCTCGAGAACACAGCCATTGGACTATGGACGAATGGAGTGCTGTACTTTTTACAGATGAGTCAAGATTCGCTCTTCGATCTTCAGACGGGCGTGAAAGGGTGTGGAGAAGAAGAAACGAAAGATATGCAGCCTGTAATTTTTCCCAGAGCCAACCTTTCCAACGTGGTTCCTTAATGATGTGGGCTGGGATTTCAATGGAGCGCCGCATAGAATTGGTTGTTGTTCGTGGAGGGTCTTTGACGGCCATTCGCTATGTAGAAGAGATTTTGGAACCTCATGTGTTGCCTATCCTCAACGAAATCGGCGATCGTTCTATTCTAATGCACGATAATGCAGGCCCGCATAGTGCAGACGTTCCTTCAACAGAACAATATTGAGGTTTTAGCCTGGTCAGCACGTTCTCCAGATTTGAACCCCATTGAGCATTTATGGGATAACCTCGGAAGACGAATAAGAGCGCGTGCAACATTTCCTAATACTCTGCAGGACCTTGAAAATGCTCTTCGGGAGGAATGGGCTATCCCCCAGCAAAGGGACATTTCCCGACTGGTGGAAAGTATGCCGAGGCGTCTTCAAGAAGTAGTGAAGGCAAGAGGAGGAAACACGCGGTACTAAACGATGATGTAATTAATTTCTTTTAGAATAATAATGGTTCGTTTTTCAACTTTTTTTCTCTAATCTTTCTTACCTAATCACATTTTGATTATTAAAGGTAAAAAAGATTATAAAATTACATAAATACTAAGTATTATCTACAAACACCATGTATTATATACAAATACAACTTTTTTTACAAGTGGGTGAAATTGTTTGCCTGTCAGTGTATAAAGACTGCTTTTATATTTTAATTCCTCTCTTGATTGTTTCCAAGAAGGCTATACATGTATCGTCTCTCCCCTACCTACATATTTTCAAATAATTTGAAGCACCAAAAGAAGCTACGTAGTCATTTATAACATATTTTCATTTTTATTTTATTATTTTGTCGATGTCCTTCTAGGTGTCGGTGTTCCTCATGATATTACCGTGCGATCCATTCTACTTACTTTTTAAACTGCTGATATAGACTATAGGATATAGAATATCCAAATCTATCCTACCACCTTCCTGTATACATACATACATACATGCGATAATATCTCGTGCGTTATCTCTTAGGTCCAGACGTTTATGCAAATTTAATAAATATTCATTAACAGACCAACGATTAACATTTCAAAATATCTTTTTATACATTTGTCAATTATAGTTATACCAGTATTGGAAATTTTGTAATTGAAGGCAAAATAGCTTTATCAATAATGAAAAAAGGAAATCAATACGTCGCACAGTGATACGAATGACCAATCTAGATGGAAAAACTCTTAACACTTGATATTTTGTTTTTATTCCAACTGTGGTTTTAATTGCCGTACCGACACATGATATTCTACTAATATATATATATATATATATATATATATATATATATATATATATATATATATATATTAGTGTGAAATTAAATAGGAAAATGGAAAGTGTTGGGGTCTTGGGAATAAAAATTTTATAGTTGATTTCGCCAAATTAAAAACAGGAAAAGTAAGTATTGTACTACAAGCAAACAATAATTTAATTTATTCAAACTATATTAATCAAATTAATTAATTAATAGAAGAACTTAAACACAGATTTCGTTGACCAGATTCTTTTGAGACTACAGAGTTCACCTTTAGGTTCCGATTCCAAGGTAGGTAATAGTTCAGATTTGTATTTCACACATCGCAAAATTCTAAAATACGATTATCCCGACAAAATTTTACAGGATTTTAGGACCAAATAAACTAGACGAAATGACCCAGGTATCCGTAAGAAAATTATTGTTTATCTGTTACAATATATATAATATATGAACCCATTTTTACATATATGAATATATATATATATATATATATATATATATATATATATAATATATATATATATATATATATATATATATATATAGCAATAAGTGAATGAATATACATGATGATAAAATTATATATATATATATATATATATATATATATATATATATATATATATATATATATATATATATATATATATATATATATATATATGTGTGTGTGTGTGTGTGTGTATTCATATATTATATATATTGCATGTAATTATATTGTAATAGATAAACAATAATTTTCTTTCAGATATCTTTTCATTCAGATGTCATTTCATCTAGTTTATTAGGTTCTAAAATCCTGAAAATTTTGTCTGGATAATCGTATTTTAGACTTTTTTGAAGTATGAAAAACAAATCCGAACTACCATCTACATTGGAATCGGAGCCTAAAGGTGAAATCTCTCGTCCCAAAAGAATCTGGTCTAAGAAATTTTTGTTTAAGTTCTTCTAATAATTAATTTATTTGATTTATATAGTTTAAATAAATTAAATTATTGTTGGCTTGTTGTACAATACTTTCCTTTCCGGTTTTTAATTTATTGAAATCAACTATAAATATTTTATTCCCAAAACCCCAACACTTTCCATTCTCCTATTTAATTTCACATTAACATGATTGTACAGTCATGCTTAATAATAATATTGTTATCATATAGAAGTGGTAAAATTGTCACAACATCTTTTCCACAAGTTTTATCAAAATGTATATTAGTACATAAAAGATAGATACAATTTTTCTAATATTACCATTTTATAAATAAACACTTTTTTCATTAAAATCAATACTGTTTCATTGGAACATGTAAGAACATATTTCAAAAAGTTTTTTCATGAGATGAAATAGATCAAAGTATCTTAAACATAATTAACTACAGCAAATATGTGGTGACTACACTTGTAATTATGTATATATTATGTATTTGATTAACATAGGCTATATACCCTTCATATGTAACATTAATGAAGATGGACATTCAAGGTAAAATATAAAGAAATTATATTTTCTCAAAATAAATCTATCAAAATATTTAAAATTTATGTAACTTTGAACTCACAAAAAATAAGCTAATAAATAATATATACATTTAAAGAAAACACTATGTTATACAACTTTCTTTTTGACAATTTTCTTATAGAACGAAATACCGTGGTGTTAAAAAGATAAGTCTGACAAAAAACGTGAGACGAAAATAAATTTTTCGAAAATAGGCAATTTAAGTAAGTGAATATCTCGGAAACATTGTCAGATTAAATTTTTTATACGAAAATGTTTCATCTGCGACGCCTCATTTTCAAGATGTATGAGAAAATATGGAAAAAATGACCTTTGCGGCGTCCACCTCACCATAAAGCGGAAGGGATAGGGCCGGAGAACTTTAGTATGTTTACCTCCTAAGTGTCCTAACAAAATTCCCAAAGTTAATTGCTTGTCCATCCCCCCTGCACTCTACAAGCCCTTTTTGGCCATTCATTGACTGGACTGACTGTGAGTCACGGAGAGAGAAATGAAAGATTCATAAAAAGGAAGAGATAGTTTTAGTCTATCTTTATCAAAAGTAAGTAAATTCTCAACTATGATGAATTTAATAAAATATTTAATAAAAAAAAATGAAAAAAACTTAGAATAAGCATGAATTGACTCTTTAAAGAGTACAGAGGAATAAAAAAAATCTGAGATTTAGAAGGTTTAAAAATGACTAATTAATAAATTAATTTTACTTACTATAAACTATCGAAAGTGACACTTAGTTTTTTTTTATTTTTATTTTTTATTTATTTAGACATATAATATTCTGTCACGGGGACAATAAGAGTAATTATTTTTAATGAAAGAGGTATTGATAGCGTTACATTTGTTGTCTAAATACAAAAAAAAAAAATGTGCAAGAACTCAAAGGAATATTATTTTCTACAAACAGACAAATATTATATTTATTAATTAAGATTATTTATCGAAATCATTATTTTTTTAAAACATTACAATTGTGTTTATTCTCAGTCATATGATGTTTATGCACGTCTTTCATATTTCACAATGTTTATAGTTTATGGATACAATCTGCTTCAATTGTTTTTTCTATATCTTTTTATTAAAAGGCTTTAATAAATGTTTAGGTCTAAATTATTTTTTATGATCAATTCCTTAAAATAAATATTTCCAGATCCAGCTATAGTTTTCATTCAGATCTCACTCATCGAGATCACATTCTTCGCCAATTTTCACGATTCGCTCAGCTTATCTATTGACTGCTTACAAATTCTATAACCGAAGAAACTTAAATCTCTGTTTCTTAGGCTCAGATACATTACATTATCAAATCAATAAAACGTTTTAAACCTATGTTGATTGAGGAGAAATCGTTACAGAATTGGTACTACTCAATGAATTTTTTTTATTTTAGATATTCACTACTGTATTTAGTAAAATTACATTCAGTAAATGTGATAACAGAAAACACTTGTTGAGAAACTACCCACTGGTAGCACTATAAAAAAAAATGTATTTACAATAGGAAATCTCGAGACCTTCTTCTTTTCAGACGCCTCGGAGAGTTATCGGGATCGAAGAGGAAGCAAGGTTGGAACGAGAGGGTTTGGATGGTTCTGAAGTTTTTTTTATGGAAGGATAGGTATCTGGATTGGGCCAAATCGGAAACATATGGAACATTAAGATCGTTATGGATGATTTTATTAGTGAAAAAGTAAGGAACATTAAGGACATTACGAGGATTTTGAATTATAAAGATTGGATACTTGAGGAAACCGATGGCTTTGTGGAGCCCCATATCTCAACTCCGTAAGTCCAAATAGGTCTTATTGTAGTCATGTATATGAGTCTTTTGTAATTAACTGAAAGCTTAGATCGTTTGTCTAGTAAGTGCTGGAGTAATCGGAAACGTCGAGCGGATTCTTGTCGTTTCAGTCTGGTATGAGGATACCAAGTGGAGGATACGTTTGTCCAAGTGGATTCCAAGGTATCGAATTTGTTCAAAAGAGGTATGTGAGGTACTATTAAAGGATACTGTTAGACAGGAAATCATAGGTTTACGACGAAGGGTAAACAATTATATTTATTAATATAAAATAGTCTTTAACATAATTTGTAAATAAATAGATAAATCTCTGAAAAATAATATGAGTAGTAAAGTAAAATAATAGTTTACTTAAAAATATGTATGTTGTTAGGTCCTGGTGACATTTCCAGAACATTAGGAAAATGGTGTTAGACTACTGACTAGAAAATCTCAACTTTCAATCGACAACAAATTACTGATCTACTAGACAATCCTGAAACCTATTTGGACCTACGGACTTGAACTTTGGGGGACAGCAAAATTCAAACGCATCCAATCCTTTCAGTCCAAAGTCCTCCGAATAATAGTCCGATGTTCCGTTCTATGTATCCAACAAAACCCTACATCACGACCTTAATATCCCATTTGTCCTCGACCTTATCCCTAAAAACTTTTCCAAATTCCTTTAGAATTTTATAAATCATCCAAATCCCCTAGCACAATCCCTATCTAGTTGCACTCATCATTATAATCCTCCTCGAAGGTTGAAGCAGCAGTGGCCCAGAGATCTTTTGAAGTATATATCTTGGAGTTCTGGCAATGGCCATACATGACATGAGTGTATGTAGCTATAGCGCTCTCGCTCAAACTCCACTGGCTTTAGCACCAGTGACGCGGTTGAGAGAGTAGCGCAGGGATCTCTTGGAGTCCTGCTTTTCCTTCTATAGTTGGGGGAGAAGCCTGGCTTGGGGTTCCCTGCCTAATTGTATATATTGTATATAGGTATGACTGTGTTTTTATGTTTTTTAATTTACTTATCTTTAGGTTATTTTATTTTTTATTGTACATAGTTTTTGATTATTATTTTACATTTGTTAATTTTATATTTTCTGTATATATAGTGTGAATGTGTTCATGTAACACTATAAAATATTGTCCACGTGAGAGATTTTTATAATTCTAAATAAATAAAAAGAAAATTGGTACTTCACACCATGTATATAAAGGCACTAATTAGCTGAAATCACTTTGAGAGTGTCTAGTTATAATAAAACATTTTGGGGTTGTGTGCTACCTGTCAACCACGCGCTAACTGCATGGTTAAGAAAAGGATAGTATTTCCGCACCACATACCAACAGTTTTCGCGGTAATTTTGATTTCGAAAGCATCGAGCTGAAATAAGTATTTGTACGAGTTAATGGGGAATGATTTTGATGGAGCAAATGAAAATGGTGGAACTGGAATGAAATGGATGGCCTCTTTTGATCTGCTAACAGCTAGAAAACATTGCTGCATAAATAGCATCTGTCACAGGAGGCAGATAAGCCTGGAATGCGTAACATTCTACACGATGATAATTACCCACGTTCCTGTTTATCTCGTACAAAAGCAAACAACTTATCATATCTATGATGATAAATTGAACACAGGTATTCATCAATAGCAGAAATAATTTTAATTTTTAATAAAAACTGAAATTAGTATAAATAAAACGATACTATAAAAGAACATAAAGGGGTGTTAAATTTGCACATTATTTATTTACTGAAAAACCACACTGTTTAAAATTGATTTTTTTAATCTGGTTATTTATTCATTTTTTAGTAAACAATTGAAATATATCTCAAAATCTCAGAGTCCAAATAACCAAATCCCGCACAAAACTTTTGTGTGAGTTAAACGAAACAAAGATATATTTATGGTAGGTTTTAAAATTTTCTCGAAACGGCTTTGACAATAATAAATGAGAAATAATTTGATTCTGGGACTGAAGCCCCTTTAGAATAATAGCAGAATTCAAAAAGTATGTATTGTACATCATCTGACATTGAGATATAATACATATATATATATATATATATATATATATATATACAAAACAACTAATGAAAATACAAATCCTGTACCACTATAACCAAGTAAGGGTACTGGGTTCAGTACTATTTAGGGAAAGCACTGTTTATTGGTCTACGGTTGTGCAAGGAGGTGATTTGACTGAGATCACACTCAACCGCCAGGTTTTTCTCCTTAATCAATTAATTTTAATTAAGGTAACCCACTTTATAGAGGCTGGGTTAGCCCCAGGAGGATCTACCTACCCAGGGTCGTCCCACGGCCAATGAAACAGAATAAATAATATTTCTGCCATGAGCCGGGATTCGAACCTGAGACCTTTAGTATTGGAAAGGAAAATACAAATATTTACAAGAAATAATAAGCAAAATACATACATTAATCTTGTCTATTTGATAAAAATAATCGGTTCTCATTTTTAGAAGTAAAAATATATCAACTTAAACTGTTAAAAAATTCATCATTAACTTCTCCTCCGATTTTCCCTCAAATGTTCAGTTGCGGGATCAAGGGTATGAATTCGACGCACAGTGGGGCTGATTGCCGATCTAGGAAGACAAAAACAACTTTCAAAATATTACAATTGCAATATAACATTCTTTTTATAGATAGTTAGTGACCAGAAAAGTGGCCTAGTAAAATTTCAAAGTTTTTTTTAACTCTCACAGTAGAATACATAAGTGGGAGGTTTGGGCAAACAGGCCTTCAGTCACACCAGTTGACAAATAGTTCCAGCATTACTTTATTTATAGTTGAAATCAGAGTCAGTGTGTGTTATGCCTTAAGACTGCTTTGGTAATTGAGTTAACTAATTCATTTTTTGACTAGATCAGTTTAGCTTGAAGCAGTTTGATGTCGTTTACAATTGAATTTAAAAAATGGCTATGTATCACCTTGGAAATACACAAATAACACTTTTCTTCTTTTTTTTTCCATTTTTTGTATTCTTTCAACAAATAACCATCAAAATTTGTGCAGCTTTGAGCTAATCACTGTTTTTTTTTTTAATTACTTTAGGAAACGAAAAAAAAAAGTTTGGGAATCATTTTTTTTTAATTTTATGAAAACATTATGAATTATATAATAAAATTGATAAATATTTGAAAGAAAATATAGCCCTATTCACATAAAAAATAAATCAGCTTCGTAAAAATGCTCAGAAAATGATTTACTTTTTTTTTTGTAGAAAAATGTGTCACGCCTGAATCATATTTTCTAATTCTGATAACAACTCTCACAGTGCAATACCTTACATAAGAGGGAGGTTTGGACGAGCAGTCCTTTAGTCCCACCAGTTGACAAATAGTTCATTGCTTTATTTATTGTTGTAATCAGAGCCAGTGTGTGGTATTTCTTAAGACTGCTTTGGTAATTGAGTTAACTATTTTCTTTTTTCACTTGATCAGTTTAGGTTGAAGCAGTTTGATGTCGTTTACAATTGACTTAAAAAAATGGCTATGGATCAACTTGGAAATAACACTTTTCTTTTTTTTTTTTTTTTTTTTCATTTTGTTGCATTTTTTGTATTCTTTCAACAAATAACCATCAAATTTTGCTCAGCTTTGAGCTAATCACTGTTGTTTTTTTAATTACTTCAGAAAACGAAACAAAAAAGTTTGGGAATCATTTTTTTTTTAATTTTATGAAAACATTATGAATTATATAATAAAATTGATACAGATTTGAAAGAAAGTATAGCCCTATTTACATAAAAAATAAATCAGCTTCGAAAAAATGCTCAGAAAATGATTTACTTTTTTTTTATAAAAATGTGTCACACCTGAATCATATTTTCTAATTCTGATAACAACTATCTATCCTCTCGATGTTTCGAGAGGATACAGAGAGATCGAATGATGTTTTCTGAATTACTTAAAAAAAAATTAATCTGCTTAAAGTACAGGATATAATATAGTTGGGGTTCAAAAAAGATATTTGCATAGCGAAAATTGTGCCAATAAAATTTTTTAGGAGCACTATTTTACGGGGTTATGGAATTTTGAAGGGAGGAAATATTTACTGACTGTGTACACAAGGAATGAAAAAAACGAAGGATATAAATGGGAAATTTAAATTGCAGTTAGGAAGCGATTATGAGGGGCTTCAGCCAGAGAGTGTGCTGTCTAATGGTGTTGATTATAAGGTTGAGGAAATAGATTATATAAATTTGAATACTTCCATACTTCGTTTTTAGTAATATTAGTTTTTATTAATTCTTAGGATTTTTTTTTAATGGATTACCTGTTTATTGATAAATATTATAATCTGTCTAGATTAAGGACACTTATAACAGGATTAGAGTCCAGAGAGCAAATTCACACCATATTTACAAAATAAAAAAAATAAATATGGTAATTTCAAAATAATATACAGAAAAATAAAATATCATAATGAGGGAACAAAATAATAATAATAGTAATAATAAAATACATTTTTTTCATTTTTTATTTTATTTACTCAGAAATATTACAATCTGTCGCAAATATGGACATTTATAATAGTGTTCAGAGAGCACAGTCACACTCTATTTACAATAAATAAAAATAAATAATACAGAAACTAATAATAATAAAAGTAAATAAATATAAAGAAAAGAACTAAACTAATCAAAATAACAACTAAAACACATGCATACTATACAATAAAATAAAACTATATAAATAAAATAGAATTAAAATATTCTTTTGAAAAATATAATAATAAAAATAAACATCATAGACACAGGCATACCTATTTACACTATTAACAATCGGCCATGAGAACTCCGAACCAGACTCTCCCCCCCCCCCCACTTGTGGAGGAAAAATCGAAGTTTCAGGAGATATTCTTAGGAATTATGACATTAAATCTTAATTTTCTTAAAAATTAAATTGTCGTCATAAATCAAACTTACATCGACTTAATTAAGACTATAAAAGTTTTATTTGTGACAAATACATGATCTTTATTCGAAAACTAAAATTGTGCGACGGACTTCCCGAGATTTCTCAGATTTATTATTCGTTAGTTCCGTTTTTGAGAAATACGTAATGATATATAAAATAAATATACGTACCTTAAATGCGTGATTTCAGTTTCACATTTTTGTGTTTTTTTTTTATAAAAAAAAAAAAAAATCTTTACCACTATAACCCATGAAGGGTCTGGGGTTCAGTACTATTTAGGGAAAGCACTGTTTCTAGGTCAACGGTTGTGCAAGGAGGTGATTTGACCGATATCACGCTCAACCGCCAGGTTTTCCCCCTAATTAATGATTTAATTAAGGGTACCCTCTTTATAGAGGCTGAGTGTGCCCCAAGAGGGTCTCCCGACCCAGGATCGTCCCACGGCCAATGAAACAGATAAATAAATTTTCTGCCACGAACCTGGGACCTTTGCATTGGAAGCTCAGTGCCCTACCACTGAGCTACCCCACTTCCTTAATTTTTTTCTGATTACTTATCTTTAAGTTATTTTATTTTCATCTATTATATATTATTTTTTGATTATTATTTAATCGTTATATTGCTTCTGTTTATTTTATATATTTTGAACATGTGGTGTGAATGCTGTCTTGCCTTACTGTAACCATTGTCCATGTGACAGAATGTTATATTACTCAATAAATAAATAAAAAAAAAGTTTCATACTACTTTTTATTTTTGACCTAGACTGTTCACACGCTAACAATCACAGAAAACAATATTGTTATTTTTTAATTTATAATTCCTTTTCCGTTGAAAACTCTAATTCGATATATTTTTACGATCGCGATACTTACTCTAACCATATATTTCATGTATTTATAAGCGAAAATAAAAGTATATCATTTGTGACTTCTATAGAAATTTAAAATATTAGTTTTAAGAAACAATCAAGTTCCAAAAAAAAAATTAATTTAAAGTACGGATTTTTTTCTTTACATTTTTTGATAAATCCAGAGCGGCTTTGCCCAGCGTCATTTATTCAGTTTGAGCTTAAAAATGTCTTCGTCGAAAGAGAGAAAAGCTTTTATCTTTATAGAACAATAAATAGTGTAAGGCAGAAAGGGTGGAATAATGTAACGTCAGGGGTGGCTAGAGGGTGGGATGAATGCCACCCTCTTTTATAATTGTATGTAAGATAAATTTCTTTCTTGATTACATGCTTTCCCTTCCGTGGAAAATTATTAAGAGAGAACTTGTCACTCCTGGTGAATGATTAAGCAGAGCCATTGAATTGAAATTTAAGGAATCTGTATTGTCTTTTTTACTGAGACAATTGTATAGATTTAAGCAAATAAATTAACTTTAAAATACACAAGATGATTCCAAATTGTATTGGATAAATTATTAAAATTAATCAATAAGTAATTAATGCTTTACAAAAAAAAACAACACTACCCCAACAGATTTTATTTCATATATATTAAAAATCTTTTTAACGAGAAGTTGTATTTCCTCTATATGATAACGTGTAAGCGTTAATGTTATCTTCAGATATTCTAAAAAATAATCATTTTTTTTTTAAATTCTTTATTGAGAAATATTGTAATCTGTCATAATTAAGCAAGGACATTTATAATTGTATTCAGAGAGTACATTCACATTCTAATTACAATTAATAATACAGAGAAATAATAATACTAAACGTGAATGTATATGAACAAAATGACTAAACTAATCAAAATAATAAAATTAGCACGATCATACTTTTATACATTCCTTATTTCATTTTATTTATTGTTTATACTTTTTGATTTTTATTTATTGATATTATGCTTATATTTATTTTATATATTTTTTTAAATATATAGTGCCCTCCGAGGTGTCTGAAAAGAAGATGGCCTCGAGATCTCCTTTTGTAAATACATTTTTAGAGTGCTACCAGTGGGTAGCTTCTCAACCAATGATTTCATGCTATTATATTCTTTTGTTCACATTTACTCAATGTATTTTTACTTGTAATACAGTTGTAAATATCATCAATAAATAAAAGATATATATATATATATATATATAGTGTGAATGATATCCTATTTCACTATAACTAATGTCCTAGAGACAGATTGTTGTAATACTCAATAATAAAAAAAAAAACTTGTATACAGTATTTACAAACTCTGATATAGAAAATCATAGAATGACATTTCTAATTACTGAGACCAAAAAAACAACTTCAGCCTATTCTTTTAAATAGCGATGAACATTAGACATACATGACAGAACAACTCGGAAAAGAAAAACTGATCAAAAATTTACCATGGCAGACTTGAAAATGGCTCTAGATATCCGAAATGTCGTGAAAAATAAAGGAAGATAAATAAAGGATTTGTTGGTGAGTAGCCTTCCAGTTCAAAGTCCTACGGAAGGTCGTTGATTCAGAACTTCCTAAGGAAGTACTATTGTATACACTTGTACAAGGAGGTTATTTTACTCAGAATTATTTAATTAAAAGTAACCAAATTATAAATCGATCCTCACCTGATGTAACTACTATGAATAGATCTAGCAAATGTGTACACAGTAAATATTATCACATGAAAACGCTTCTTGGAAACAACCCTCCCAGTAGTATTCTAATAATATGTCTACCTAAGGAGATCACGTGGCCATCTTCTTTTCATACCCCTTGGAGGGTTATCAGGGATCGAAGAGGAAGCAAGGGTGGAAACGAGAGAGTTGAGATGATTCTGAAGTTAAATAATAAAGGAAGGATAGGTATCAGGACTGGGCCAAATTGGAAATATATGGTATATTAAGGTCGTTATGATTTTTTTTTTTTTTTTTTTTTTGAAAATTTAAATTTATTCTGGGACTTTATTCTAAGTCCCCTAAGAATAACAAAGATGAATTAATACAAAATAAAATACAAATCTGGCCAAAAACTAACTTATAAAAATTCTAACATTATATACATTATTTAAAAAAGTATGTAACCTCTAAGAAATAAACAAAAAAAAAAGATATATATCTACATAAATGAACATAATTATACATCTTCTCAAAATTACTTAATATTGTGATGAAAAAAAAAAAAAAAAAAAAAGAAAGATAGAAATTACATATATATATATATATATATATATATATATATATATATATATAACTGCGCAATTTATATACAATTGGCTATCTAATAGAAAAATAATTTAATACAAAATGTAATAATATCTACAGTTATTCATATAATAATATGCAAACACTAAGATAAAATAAAATCTCAGGATTACTTGTGGTATAAAGAAAAAAAAGGAACTATGTATACGTACATACTCATATTCGTACACAGAGATACAAAAAGAGTAAAATATAAACATATATACTAGAAAGAAAAAGCACGACCTGAGGTGAAGAGAAAAACAAATAAATAGTAAAAATAATAGTCAAAGATTTTATTTGAATTTAAAGACCTGGAAGTCATGGATTTACGACGAAGGGTAAACAATTACCTTTTTTTTTTTATTAACGAAATTTACAACTGTAATTAATAATAAATACAACAGGTAAATATGCACAAGTAATATGACATGTACAACATGAGGAGAAACTACCCATTGGTAGCACTCCAAAATAATAACCTAAAATAGCATAAATAAAAACTATATTGGTACAACACGTTTTGAAAAAAATAGCATACATTTTATTTTGAGGATGTAGAAATTATTTACAAAGGAAACCATATATTCCGGAAAAAAAAATACTTACGTAAAATCAGTTGTTACGCAAGTGGAAAATAAAACCATTTCGTTTTACCTTTGCTTTAACTTCCTCTTCAATCTCGCTGTTTCTTGTTATCGTAAACCCTAAATACCTTAACTTCTGATTCATTCATATAGAAATGTTCAAACATATTTCCTTCAATACCCATATCACCGAAATTGTAGGCATTTTTGCTTATAACTATATCTTTTTCTTGTCTGTATTTATTTGGAATCACAATTCCTTATCGGCTTTCAGTGTGGAATTTCATATATACTAATCTGACGAAAAGATTTTGGGTGAGAAAAATTGTATGATTTATTTTTCCCATTTACAAACGGAAATTCCATTTCAAGAGTATGTAATACAGTCTTTCAGAGGAATTCATCGTAACTTAATCTGAAAAATAAAATAACATTTACAGTGGGAGTGAAAACAATTTTATTTATTAAGCTTTCGTTTAGATTCTCTTTTTATTATTTCACCCATGCTTATTTAAAATTAAAAATTAATTTGCCATATGTAGAAAGAATAATCTGAAAATAAGATTAGCTAATGATGCCATAGCAGGAAATTAGCTTCTCTGTATAAAGAGACGACATAATTCATTGTTTGTAAAGATTGAAAAGCAAAAAATGGTCATATGAAGTGTCATTCCAACTAACGAGAACATCATTTCGTATCTCCAAATTTCGATTTTTTAATTTACTTTTGTCCACTTTACTTAATAATTTTATCCTCTATGCTTTGGTTATCTAACTAATTATCAACAGATATCTAAAACGTATTATTTTAATATATTCATTACATTTGAAATAAAATAAAGAAAAAAAAATTGTTTATATATCTTTGTGACCGTTTGAATAAATTATAGTATTTGGAATTACCATGCCTAATGTGCTTAACATTATGAAGCTTTTTTTATAATGAATTAATTATCTATGATTAGATCAGCACTCAATGTTTTTATTTTTATTTTTATTTTTTACTTTTAAAATAAACATTTAAATAAACACAATATTTCTCACTTCTTCTTCGGTGCATACTATTTATTTTCAAGTTAATTTATTATCAGCCAAATTTACACCAAATTATAATAAATAGTCTTCCCCTACTCCTATAAGAATAACCAGTCACTGAATGGAAATGAGACGAATGACATGTGGGTGACACTTGAACAAGGTAATTTTATCTTATTTGAATCATTTAATAGGAAAGAAGTGAGTAATAATAATGTTGTAAAATAATTAAAGGTGGACATGACAAGAATAATAAATTTTATTATGAGTAGACGCATACAATTCGCATAAGTGAAAAGGACAGGTACATGATGAGTATTTTAGGTATATAAAAAGAATCTTTATATTTTGAAATATGTAAAGTTAATATGTGATTGTAAATTGAAAAAAAAAAAAATGTTTTAGACTTGAAAATGGCTCGACGAGCAGAAACGTCGTATCTGTGATGTGTAGTCATTGAGTTGACAAAATTTTAATTATTGGTGTAAATTTGGCTGATAATAAATTAACTTGAAAATATTTAAATAAAATGAAAAACAGCATTCTTCATTTTAGTAGATATAGCTACTGCGTGAATTGAGACCTGGCTGATTTTTGATAGTGCTTAACCCGATTCTTTCGATCCTACCTACTATGTTCAATCAATCTTCAACCCAAAAAACATAAGGAAATAAAATAGTTATTCAAAATAGCTTATTACAATGTATTTTCGCTTAAGCCTAAATCGATGTACAGCATACGAATCAAATACGGGACTATGTAAAAAGGAAAAAGCAGATGTATTGCTAAACATTATTGAACCACTAACCAAATATAAATTTCTAAACAGTGTATAAATTGTCACTTATCACTCTTCATTCAGTTGAAATTATTATTTTTTTTTTTTTAACGTACCAATACAATTACTGTTTCTTGGACAACGGCTGTGCAAGGTGATTTGATCGAGATCACGCTCAATTTCCAGGTTTTACCCATTAATTAATTGTTTAATCAAATTGAGCCACTCTATAGAGGCTGGGTGTGCCCCAGGACGGTCTCTCGACCCCAGTGTGGAGCCACGGCTGACGAAACAGAACAAAGAATTTATGTGTCATCAACCGGATTCGAATCTGGAAACTTCAACATTGGAAGTCGCTCTACAAGAGATTTACAACTGAGCAACCTCACTTCTGCAAATATAAGACAATTAATATAAATTATTACAATTCTGTCGACTGTATGCTTCTGATTTATAAAGTTGAAAAAACACTGTTTTCCTTTTTCTTTGAAAACTCCATTTAGCTTCTAGGGAAATGTTTATTTCCCATTAAATAACTTATAATTAAACATTATTAGCTATATAAATTAAAAATCGTTGTTAAATATTTAAATAATTAAAAGTAATATTGTTAATTAATTAAAATATTATATTTTCTTTATATGAAAATAAAGTGTTTCTCTCTTCTCTCTAATCTTTATAATATTTTTTTTAAATCATTAGTTTTCTAACCGTATATCATATGTAAATCCGTACATCGTATTCGTACATATATTATTACAGTAAGGCTCGAAATCGGTTTTGTACCAAATATAAGCTCCTGTCATGCTCAAATACCATGAATGGGGTACCGTTGGATTCAGAATTTCACGGTTGGTTAGCGAATCGTATTCTCCACTTTTGTGTTTCTTTCAAAAATAAATAAAGTCGATACAAACATTTTGATAGACTTCAATACCTGAGTGGTGGTAGGTCTGTATATCGATACAGGACAAATTGGATGTTGAAGATTTTGATGCGTACAACAAGACCCGGATAGTTCCTCCGAAACTATTGGATCCTGCGTTTTAAAGCCCAAAAACGTACTATTTTCGAGATAACACGAGACATAGGGTTCGCATCCACACAACCTTACATTAATTGTAGTACTGTCATT
The DNA here is from genome assembly GCA_928085145.1 of Nezara viridula. Taxonomy (NCBI): domain Eukaryota; kingdom Metazoa; phylum Arthropoda; class Insecta; order Hemiptera; family Pentatomidae; genus Nezara; species Nezara viridula. Next base: position 78,938,395 of record OV725078.1, read on the forward strand.
GAATACATGTCCCATTTCGTCGACTTGAGAGAGAGAGAGGAGGAGTTTATATTATTTATCGATGGTGCTTTTGATCGACAAGCCATATCATCGTCAATTTTTCAAAAAATCTCAAGATTGGGCCACCAATTTCGAAGGCTTCCTTCTCCTTCAGGCGGGCAAAATAGTCCAATCACCCCTAAAATTCAGGCAAACAAGTTATGAAAGAAAACAAACTTTCTTTGCGAATGACTAAAACATTACACACTTTTCCCTAGGTTATGCCTGTGATTATAAAAAAAAGATTACTTAATTTCCTACAAAAGGAAAAAAAAATCATTGAAATCGGACCATTTTTAGCAAAGATACACTTACTGAAATTTGTAAACATGTTGGTTCCAAACAAAAATGAAGATTTAAATTAATTTTTGTTTTATTTGTCAATTATATTTATCGATAAAGTAACATTTGATTTCTTTATCTTTTGATACGTTGCATTATTTTATTTCTTATTAATCTGGCTTTTGATAACAATATGCTGTACGAATTTTTCGCACGGGCCTACTAGTATATATAATTACTCTTATTTCCGGAAATTTATTTCCTTCATTTTCCCCTTTAGTTAGTTATCATATTTTGTATGGCTCATATTTTATCAGTTTCACCAATTTTAATTATTTCTAAAAAACAACATTAAAGGTACATAGAAGAAAGATATTTTGAAAATTGGTTATGTAAGGTCTGTCTGACTATTTCAAGGAGGTTTACACATACATGTGTATATATGTATAAGTTTACACAGTCACACACATATCCTTTCACGCCACTTAGTTATTATGACTCAAAAGACTCTTGAAACATGTATTTCCTTCGTAAATTCAGATTCAGAAATTTTTACGATCCTACTATAATACTTTCCCTTACTATATATTTGATATATGAGTATGTTGAAGTAAAAATATTTTAAAAAATGACACAAAATATCGAAGTATTTAAAATTAATTCACTTAATTAAAACCAAATATTAAAAACATGTCAGCTTTCAATGGACTAACTCAAACGTTTCATGTTATCGCTTCAAAGCTTACACCGAAAAATCATCAGCTACGTTTTTCTTACCAAAATGCTTTAATAACATTTTCCTGTCTAATTTTTAAACTAGTCCACAGCATTTTTTTTAAACTGATTCTGTGAAGAAGTATCCATTGTACGGTAGACTTAATATTTTATTTCTTTTTATTTATTTTCATTGATATTAATAGCTACGTCCTCCTGTATTCAATATTTTTTTAAATGTATTTCTTGAAATTTACAACTTTATTACATGACAAATACAACAAATAAATCTGAAAACAGTGACATGACATGAACAACATGAAGAGAAACTACCCATTGGTAGCACTCCAATTATAGTTCCAGATTAGAAGGTCCCGAGGCAATCTTCTTTTCAGATGCCTCGGAGGGTTATCAGGAATAGAACAGGAAGCAAGGTTAGAAACAAGAGGGTTAGGAGTTTATTATGGAAGGACATGTATCTGGAATGAGGTAAATCGTAAACATATGGTTCTTTAAGGTCGTTATGGATGATTTTATTTTTGACAAAATTAGGTGCATTGAGGATTTTATGGAGGATTTTAGATTGTAAGGATTGGATACGGGAGGGATTTGATGGTTTAGTAGAGCCCCAAAACTTGATACCGTAAGTCCAGATAGGTCATATTATAATAATATATATGAGTCGTTTCTATATAATTGGAAGTTTAGTGTGTTTGTCTAGTAAGTGTTGGAGTAGTCGGAAACGTCGAGCAGTTTCTTGTCGTTTCAGTCTTGTATGAGGATTCCAAGTGAGTCGTTTGTCCAGGTGGAGTGCTAGGTAACGAATTTGTTCAACAGTGATAAGTGGGGTATTGTTAAAAGATACTGTAGGACAGGAAGTCATAGGTTTACGACAAAGGGTAAAGGTAATTTGATGGGATTTATTGGAATTTATTTAATCATCCAGTTTTGACACCGTTCCCCAAGACTTGTGATATGTGATTGAAGAGTCTGGGATGCAATTGATGGGTCGTTATTAACTTATAGGATACACATGTGATGACAGTGTTGGGATGATGTATGCAATATAAATCCCAATCTTTTTTGATGTATTTAACATATTTTCTTTTGACGGTAACTGCTCATTTTTTTATTCAATAACACTAGATTTTTTCACAACTAAAGGCGTTATTAATAATAATGATATATAATTATCATTAAATATATGTCTTCTTTTTTTATATTTATGATAGATTCATGAATTCCAGGAACGTGTAGGCGTTTCAAAAGAACGATAATTAATGGGATTCTTATCCTTATTCAATGCTAAATATTGTGTAATTTCAGTTAATTATAATAGGGGAATTGTTTATATTTAATTACAAATTAATTATATAAACTCATCTCAATGCATCACTTATCATATTGGTATTTATGCTAAAATAATGAGCATGAGACTAAGTGTCAGCAATCAACGTAAATCAAGACTGTTTTGAATAATTATGCCAGCAATAAATGGACTGAGGGGCTCAAACCGTGAAGGTACTATATCACAAAGTTATAATATAACATTCTGATTTATAGCATTCCGTAACGGTCACCTCTGAACTGAGTTTAGATAGTTCTACCTCTCGTCCTTAAACGTTAAACTTCAGAAATAACTTTATATATGTATATATACATGTATATATATATATATATATATATATATATATATATATATATATATATATATATATATATATATATATATTACTAATAATAATAATAACACTTTATTTATTCGGTGACGAGTCCCTTTAGAATAATACAGAAAGACTGGAATGTAGATATTCATAGTCATAATAAAATAATAACAATATAAAGTTATAAGTTACTTTCTAACTTTAATCAGTTTATAATAAAAAATAAAAAAATGAAAAAAAACATGAAGTAAAATAATAAAGAACGATCCAATAATTTATATACATATTTGCAATAATACCTATTACCAATATAATGGGGACTGGATGGATAGAGGAAGATAGTGTAATTTAGTAAGGAGGATGTTATGGTCAACTATGTCAAACGCTTTAGAAAAATCTAGAAGGATGAGGATAGTAAGGTTATGGTGTTCAATGGAGTATTGGAAGCCATAGGTTATTATAAGGAGAGCGGATTGCGTTGAATAGCCAGGTCGAAAAACAGATTAGAATGGGTTGATAAGGGAACGTTCCTCTATATAGTTGGACAGTTGATTTTGGAAAAGGTGCTCTAAGGGCTTTGAAAGGTTGGATAGGAGAGAAATAGGACGGAAGTCGTGCAGTGATGTAGGGCTAGAAATTTTACTTAAAGGTATCCAGGTAGGTTTTCCAGAATGATGGAAATATGGAGTTTTGCAATGAAAAGTTATGTATATATATGTATGTGTATATAATGTAATATATTCAACAGGAACCTTTTGAATAATTTAATTGTTCTATTTATCTTTGTAACATTTTTTATAAATTTCTTTACTTTATATTATAGGTAAAGAATAGTTTTTAGTAACTTTTCTGCTGATGTATTTCCTTCTTTTTATGATTTTTTTTTGTTATTCTTTTGATGTATTTTAAAAATTATTATTGTATATTTTTTATTTTATTTTCATGATGTATTTTTTACTACCTTTTTTATAGTTTTTTTTTTTTATTTACTTATTTCAATACTAAAAGATAACCGGAGCGATCTGGGATCAAAGTACTTATCCATGGAGAAGAAAGACCAATAAATAGCTGTTTGCAGAAACTGGTCAATATCTCATGATTTGAAGGCATGGATGTTAAAATGGGCGAGACATGTATCTTGGAGCAATTCATGTAGAAGCATCTACATAACAATGAATGTAAAAGACCACATGGAAGGCAAAAAAAACAAAAACAGATGGATTGATCGAATCAAAGATGTAATAGAGCTGCATGAAGATAACTGCAAAGAATTATTTATTTATTCTGGATTATTCCAAGATAGGCGGAGATGGAGTAGGCTTGTTAAGGCGGCAAAAGATCTGCAAGGTTTTAGGTGCATTGAGGATTTTAGATTGTAAGTATTGGGCACGAGAGGAATTTGATGATTTATTAGAGCTCCTAAACTCGATACCGTAATTCCAGATAGGTCTTATTATAGTAATATATATGAGTCTTATGTGAATAATTGGAAGTTTACAGCGTTTGTCTAGCAAGTTCTGTAGTAGTCGGAAACATCGAGCAGTATCCAATCATTTCAGTCTGGTATGAGGATTCCAAGTGAGTCGTTTGTCCAGGTGGAGTCCTAGATAACGAATTTGTTCAACAGGTATAAGTGGGGTATTGTTAAAACATACTGTAGGACAAGAAGTCATAGGTTTACGTCGAATGGTAAAGGTAATTTGATGATATTTATTGGAATTTATTTTAATCCTTCAGTTTTGACACCATTCTTTAAGACTTGTGATAAGTGATTGAAGAGTCCGGGATACAATTGATGGATCGTTATTAACTGATAGGATACAAGTATCATCGGCATAGTTGGAGATGACAGTGTTGGGATGTATGCGATATAAATATGTCGCGATATAAATGTATGCGATATAAGTCTGCCGACAGAAAAAATAAGTTACCATATATATATATATATATATATATATATATATATATATATATATATATATATATATATATATATATGGTATCTATAGATACATAGAACCCTAATACCTAATTCCTCTGGTTTTATTATTATTCTTTCCATAAAAAAAATTCCAGATTTGTCAGTTGTGCTAGTGAATCGGAGAAAGGATTATTTACACAGATAGTATAATGAATCCTTTCGCTTCTTTTAGGTTTTAATGTTGTTTTTATCACTCTATTCTCTCTTAATTCATCTCCCACTGGTGTCCTTTTTGTTTACTTCAATTAATTTTACTTCCGTACTTCACAAAGGTTAAAACTGATAGTAAAAACATTTTATACAGGTAATATAATGGAATGGAGTCAGCAAATAATTAGAAATACACGATCCTCACTTTGACTTTGGGACGTTGTTAATTTTTAAACTAAAATATTTCTGTGGATTCGAAAGGTACATACTTGATACGTTAACAAACAGCTTGAGGGAGAGGAAAAAAACTTAGCTGCCGACACTTTTAAATCAGCCTGAAATAATTCAATACAAGAATCAATATCGTACCAAAGTCACTCAAGATTTAACATTGTCACTCCGTTTTACAGTAAGAAAGATCTAGTACTTTTCTTCTTTTTTTTTCCCTGTCAAAGCGTGAGTAGCTTTAGTTGGAATTCAATATTCATTCTTCCTAGTCATAATAAATTCGATTAATGTTATAATATCTGTGAGAATGTACTGTAATATGAAGGTGCAGATAGAGATCAGTAAAGAAGATTAACTCCCCAGGAATACGAAATGAGCTAGGGAGACTATCGCTGGTAAAGTTCGACAATGACAAATCCAAGGTATAATGCCAACCAGTCGGGAGAACAACAGGGCTAAGCGCTTCATTATCCGGGTCTCTCGGAAAAGAGACGATTGCATTAAATTTTCAAGCGGCAGGGAAACGAAAATAGGCAGCGTTTGTAATAACAGCTTCTGCTCGTCGTAAATATTCTATGAGCCTCGACGTTTCTGATTCTGCATTTATATGGGAGAATAAAATAGCATACTAACAAGGAGGGGGTTAAAAATGTTTATATTAACAAACAGAAGAAAATAGGCTAGAGCATCGATTTAATGAGCTGACTACTGCTGTGATTTATAACTTGGTCATTAATAATCATAATAATAATTATTCATAGTAGCATACAATAAATAATACCCATTTAAAGGGAAACAAGTACGGATTTCGTGAGAAATGTTGGATCAGGCAACTGAGAAGGGTTACACAGGTAGCTCTGTTTACGGAGGGAAGAAAAGATAAGCCCGGGAAACAAAGGCTTGAAGGAGGAACACTCCAACACGGAGACTGGATCACATAATTTTACCAAATGTCTTTTTTCATCAATCCGGCATAATTCCAACCATTAGATAAGTTGTAGTCATATAATTATATTACATAAGAAGTCATTAAGTTAGTATTGTAAATTATGTGCCAACAAAGCTTTTTATAATTTTTCATAATATATAATAATAGTGATAATGCTTTATTTATTCTGTGACGAGTCAATTTATAACAATACAGAAAGACAAAAATGTGGGCTCAGCGATACATAAACAAGAATATAGTTTAATTAAATAGTCAAAATAAAAAATAATAAAAAAAATTATAATTTACTTTCTAATTTAAATCAGTTAATAATAAAAAAATAAAGTAAAAATAATGAAGAACGATCTAATAATTTATATACATATTTATAGTAGTAACTATTTGCAATTTTATGGGGACTGGATGGATAAGAAATGATTGACCTGGGACAACTACATACTGGGACCGATTTGAATGGAAGGATTTGAACCAACGCAGGGTACTGTTGGATAGAGGAAGATGCAATTTAGTGTGGAGGGTGTTATGGTCAACTGTGTCGAACGCTTTGGAAAAATCTAGAAGGATAAGGACAGTAAGGTTTTGGTATGATATATGGATTTGTTTCAGGCTAATAATGTCTACCCTTTATGTGACCTAGTAAATATATAATTAACTTATTAAACTGAACTCAGGTAGCACCTTTGGATAATAAGCCATGATTTAATGTAAGAGTATAGATTTAAGTTCAATAATAAATAAAATAAGGATACTATTCATAATTAATGGAATCTTCATGTTTTATTCAATTTATAAATATGCTTAAACTCCGTAGATAGGATCATTAGGACCAAGACATAGCAGTACATGGCGTCCATGTATGTTCATATGTGGAGTTGACGGGCGAATTGAAACGAGAATCCCAAACTGTTCGCCCTCAAAGTGGTGTATCTTTGGTCGTCACCGCGGTAGGTAGAAATATACATCTCTGAAGTCCCGGAAAATACATATCAGGTGTCACATTGATTAGAAAATAGTGGTGAACTTTATTATTACTGCTAAGTAGTGACGTTGCGATAATATCGATATCAATACTTTCCTTTCGATATCGCCCTATTTCGTATCGTAACAAACATATTATCGTAATATGGAATGAAAAAAAACAATATCGGATTTCAATATCGCACTTCTCAATTTTATTTTATTCAGAAGTTGGCAATAAAAACTTCCATGAATGCAAGCAACATGGCTCTTGATATTGGATGGAATGTATAAAATAAGACGAAAGAGCAAACATGGAAATTTATATAAATAAATTGCAAGGATAGTTCTGATGATGGGAACATAGTTCACGAAACATCAACTATAAGTTAAATGTAACAAGTACAAAATTTGTTTGTATTCATGGAAGTTTTTATTGCCAACCTCTGAATAAATTCAACAACTTACTAACAAGAGAAGAACAGAAGTAAACTATTTTATTTATTTCTTTATTTAGATGTTTGAATAAAATATGTTCAGTAAAACTATTTATTTCCTAATTACATTTAATTTTTCATTCACATTATAATCTTAAATCAATTTAATAATAAAAAGAAATAAAAATGAGCTTTTACAAACATATACCAATTTACTTTTAAAACTATTGAAATACTAACCGCTTTAAATATTTCAATATATCACAAAATAGATTTACAATAATATCGAAGAAAATAGCACACATCGTCGGATTGTTCAAGGAGTCACTGAGTAAATTTTTCAAGAAGCTAAACTTTTAAGAACGTTTTTATGAATTTCGACCTTATTAAAAAATGAATAGTTTTATTAAACATATTTATTTTCTAATTACATTTAATTTTTCATTCACATTATAATCTTAAATCAATTTAATATTTAAAAAATATATAAAATGAGCTCTTACAAACATATACCAATACTTTTAAAATTATTGAAATACTAATCCCTTTAAATATCTCAATATACTATATAATAGAGTAACAATAATATCGAACAAAATAGCTGATATCGTCGGCCTGCTCAAGAAGTCACTAAGTAAATTTTTGATTAAGCTGAACTTTTAAGAACGTTTTAAGATAAATAACACTGAAGTGACACAAACCTTTATATATAAATTATACACGTACAATTGGTCAAAAAAGTATTGGCACATTCCAATTTTTATACAAATCTCAATAGGATTAAGATATTTTCCAGAAAAAAATATTTATATAACAAAGTCGTCTTTGAGTATTATATTTTAGAAGCAATGGACGTTCAGAATTCAAAAGCTATGTTTAAAAAATAAAAATAAAGAGTCAATTTTGATGGTCAAAAAAGTAGTGGCACAGTTTTAAATGTATACTAATAGCTCCAGTAAAAAAAAATTACTCCTTTTTCTTTCGAGAGATTAGAAACGAGGAATGATGATAATACAATGAAAACAATAAAAATAAGTCTGTATATTTGCCATAACCCTATGTTGTTAACTAATCAATATCGTGTCAGTTTAAAAATAAAAAAAAACATCATTAAATTACATTCTAATGGACTTCGCTACCGAAAAATAACGAATAGATCAGAAATTGGTTGTATTATTTTTCAGAATATTGCACAAAATTTTAGAAAGTTTTAAATAAATCTCGTTCAGAATGGACACCAAAATTAAATGTGAGGGCACAAAGGTATATCCATCTAAATGTTGAGCTAAATCGCACTTTATCAGCAGAAGAAATAATAGAAGACGTCGTATCTACTTTAAATACCACCTTCTGTTTGAAATATAATTCATATATACAATTATTATGTCAGGTTTAAAAGGAAAAAAAAAATTATTACAGGGGTGAACCGCAAGAGAAGACCTGAGTTGGCCAAAACTTAAGTTAATAAAGAATTCGAATTCTGGAAAAAAATGTTATTTCTTCAAATGAAAGTAAGTTTAACATATTCCATTCTACTGGCTACAAGTTCTTTCGGAGGAAACTTGAAACTGAGTTTCAAACTCGACATATGAGGCCTCCTGTAAAACACCTAGGTGGAAGTGTCATGGTTTGGAATGACATGTTATGGAATGGCGTTGGAAACGTAACCTTTATTGACAATATTATGAATGCCGACCAATATGTCGACATATTCCGACATAATTTAACAAGTGGAGCCGAAAATATGAGGATCGAAGATGCATTTATATCCCGACAGGACCATGACGCCTGGCACACAGCAAATAAAACAAAATAATGGATGCTGTAGCTTAGTCTCAGACAATTGACAACGCCACCACAGTCTCCGGACATAAATGTCACAGAACATCTATGTATCTGTTGGATTTGAAAGTAAGAAAAAATAAAATTTCTTCAAAAAATTATTTAAAAGTAACTTTGTCAGAGAAAAAGCGTAAAATGGGTTACAACTCAAAATCATCTTTTGACGATCCCAACAAGATTCCAGGGTGTCATAGATGGCAATGAAATGACGAAAAAATATTCATACATATCCTGATCGTGAAATAACCCTCAAATGAAAGTGTGCCAATACGTTTTTTATCGTGTTGAAGTAATTTTTAGTGCACCGGTTTTTTTAATTAAGTAAATTAAATTTGTTTCCCTTTTATGTATTTTTAAAATCTATTATTAAATAAGAATGTTTAACTAATCAATTTAGGATTTTTTCACATTGAAACATAAAAAAAAGTTAGGTGTGGCAATACTTTTTTGATCTACTTTATATCAAATTTAATCACAAATAGTGGTTAATTTTCTAAGCGATCGAATTTCATTTTGATATTGGCTGAGTCGATATTTTAAACTAATATACTAATATCGATCCATTAATATACTAACAAAGACCCATATTGATATCGATAAAGAATATGGGAACTTGACTGCAACATCCCAACTGGTAGGACTTGGTCGTTCTACCAATAACAGGGCACATGGAAAATAATACTTAGACAAATCATTAAAACTTAATAAAAATGCATATCTTTAACATTAAGAGACTTCCAAAACAAGAAAAAAAAAAAAGAAATTGGTCGTTGCAGGCAGTACGTCCTCAATTCATCCCAGCGCTACTCTCCCATCCGCACCACTGCTACTAAAGCCAGTGGAGATTGAGCGAGAACGCTTTAGCCATATACAATCATCGAATTAATATACATATTTTTGAATTGTTTCAAAACAATCTTATCCTACCCTTTTGAGAGATAAGTGAAAATATTTTACATTTTTTAAACGTTGATAAAACGATAATAAATTTAAATAGTTAAATATTGACTAGCCACATTTAAGGTGATATTTAATCGTTTAATTAGATTGATAAGTGAAACTGCGTGGTGCACGCCTCACCAGTTTATTTTTAAATACAATAATTCATTATATATATATATATCGACTTACTAACCAGGGATGGGCAGCGTGGGTGATTTCTTTTTGGCTTTGTTGGATTGACTTTGTGTGTTTAATATTTAATTTTCCGATTTAATTTTTGTGTGTTTATTCTTTGTGTTTTTTTTTGTTAATGTATATAAATTTGAACTAAAAATGTAAATCATGTGAAACTAGAAAAAAAAACAATTGTAAACAAATGTAATTCATGTAGTATGTCTTTAAGGCATGGAGCATGAAGGAAAATCAAATAAACGATCCTTGTGTGGGGTTAAAAAAAAAAAAAAAAAAAAAAAAAAAAAAAAAATATATATATATATATATATATATATATATATATATATATATATATATATATATATATATATACTATAATATCTATTATTTGGCTTTAAATAATCTATTATTTATCCATACCCGATGAATGTTGGATACAAGTCTATGATAAAAAAAAAAAAAAAAAAAAAAAAAAAAGGAATCACGCTAAACTGCAAAATTAAATGTCGGTATCCTATTGTAGGTATTGATTTCTGATAATTATTTTCCAAAAAATGCTTTGAAAGGGAGAAGGGAAGAGGGTTTGACGTTTTACTGCACCATTATTAGAGTGATTGGCTACATAATACTGAACCACCGCCATCCTGTCACTAATTTCCCTCTATTGTTAACTAGTCATTTCATAAATGATTTTCTGTATAATAACGGTATTAGTTTTTTTTTCTTGTTTAGTCTTCGTATTCCGTGGATGTAATAAATGTATTGGAACTTGCATGTTCTTTAGTTTTTAAAAGGTGTTTTAAACTGTTTCGTTCAATTTAAAATAAAAAATAAATTAATTTATAAAAAGATAATTCTTTATTGTACAATTTGTATTGTATTTATCACAGGATTTCGGGATGAAGTCCTCCTCTCTCTCATCCCCCTCCCCCCGAAAAAGGTAAAATATTACCATTTATTTAAAAAAAAATTAAATAATTACCTCTAAATGTTTATTTGTTGGTGTAATTGCATTTAACAGGACCTCAAAAATCACTTAAACGCCACTTCGTAAAGGTAGTTAGGATCTTTCTTCTTCTTCCAAAGTAATAATCTTTATATATATATATATATATATTGTCCCGTAATTAGAAGGAATTTTTTAAAGGACTGATAGCAGATTTCAAGAGCTACAACTAGGCCAACTTTCGGGATGAAATTAGGAAATCCAAGTTTTGTGTGTTTTTTTTAAGTAAGCCATGTTTTTGAATAGGAACTGATAATTAAATACATATATAATTAAATTAATTAATAATTACTTCCATGAAAACTATACAAACTTCAAACGAAAGTAGAGTTTGTCATTGTTAAAACCATTAAAATAATGCAATTGAGCAGCTAAACAAGGCTAAGTTCTGTACTTAAAAAAATCATCAATTACTTGAGATTATTTTCATCATCATTCAACTGTACTACAAATGCCTCCAGGATAAAAACTCAAGTCATTTTTTTTACACAAATTAAGATGAATCTTAAACTTTTGCCTAATAAACATCAACTTAATTAATATGTACTTAAAGAACACTAAACGAGGAAGTGTTTCAAAAAGTCTGTAGTACCGTTAGACGATGATAAAAAACAGTCACGAATAATTTATGAATTTTTTTCAAAACAGAACTTAGCTTAGTTTAGCAGTTCTTTAAATGTTTTTAACAATGACAAACTCTATTTTTATTTTAAATAAATTGTGTCTGTTTGTTTAGTTTACATTGAAGCAATTGTTAATTATTTAGATTTAATAATTGTTTAGTTATTGCATCCCATTTGAAAAAAAAAAAAACATGCCACCATTAAAAAAAAAAAAAAAAAAAAAAACTTTAATATATATAAATCTTTAGGAATGAAGCCTCCAAAAATTAAATCCTGTATCCACTAGTAGCCAGTGATATTTATATTATTCAATTTCAAATTATGATTTATTCATACACGCGGAGAATTATAGTAAATTTTTGTATTTGTACGTTGATGATATATATTTTTAAAAAAATGAATTAATCTAGAAGGCAAAAATGAACCTTCGGTACCCTATCGTTGGTATTGATTTCTGAAAATTATTTTCCGAAAAATGATTCGGAAAGGGGGAGAGGGTTAAAGATATATCGATAAAAGTGGGGGCCTGCAGTGGAAAGCGGGTAGGGAGAGGCAAGAGGCAATTAATACCTCAGTAAATCACGGAGCTAACCAGCCTTAGTGTCCAACCGGCCGAGACACAGATTGCGCCACTGTAGCCCAGATAACGTCCAAAATTGGTGATAATCGACCCCAACGTGTTAATTTATCGCCTATAATACAGTCCTTCTTCTTCCCCTCCTAATAGTTTTTGATTCCATTCAAGTAAAACTTCAAATACAAGCTGACCTTCTTCAGTATATCATAGTTATAAAAAAAATCTCATTCAAAATAATACATATTGCATATTGGAACGCTATAAATTATAGAGGCAAATGTGCGAGAAAATGGAAGAGTTCCAAAATACAATTTTGATTATATTTATAGATTTTAAGGCAGCATATGATACCGTTGTGAGAGAAGAACTTTTTCAGGCAATGAAATAAATCGGCATTCCTTCCAAACCCATCAGACTCACTAAATACATTATGTGTAACACATTCTGCACTGTCAAAGTTAGCGGGGAGTTAACTCGCGCATTTCGTCTCAACGCTGGTCTGAGGCAAGCCTTGGCTCCACTTCTCTTTATTATTATCATTCAATGCACTATCATGCTTGCAAATAAGGATATATGGGAAACTATATTCAATAAATACTATCAGCTACTAGCATATGCTGATAACTTCGCCACCACTGGAAGGTCCCTCCAAAACATCAAAATTCATTTGAAAGGTTTCAGGAAAAGGTTCAGACATTTGATCTTTTTTTATGTACACCATCGTATTTCCATTAACTATAAGGTCCAGTATAGTCGGTGCCTTTTGGAATTCCTGGAAAATTCCTGATAATGCTGTTTGGATTTTAAATATAATAACAACATCATCGGTATATGCCAGATGTTGAGACAGACGATTGGTTCTCCTGGATTAGTTCGAATAGAAAGAATAGCCAGGGCTAGATTAAAAAGATGGGGAGATAGAGCGTCACCCTGTCTCAATCCATTATCCACCTCAAATCCTTTGGACAGTGAATTTGCAAGTTTCACTCGATATGTAGTCATCATTAGCGCAATGTTTGTATAAGTCTTACTAGTTTTTTGGGTATGCCTATATCCATCATAGCTTTCAAAAGTCCCTTTTTCTACAATGTCGGACGCTTGTTTGAAGTACACAAAGATAAGGTGCATGTCTATATTAATTTTAAAACATTGTTCTATTAGCTTTATCAGAGAGAATATCTCTTCAACTGTTGATCTTCCAGGCCTAAAGCCTTTCTGATATTCTCCTATGATTTTTTCAGTGAAATCTGCCAGTCTTTTAAGTATAAGTACTGCCAATATTTTATAGGTTGTACTTAATAGAGCAGTGACACTATAATTTTCACATACTAGCTTGTCTCCTTGCTCTTCCACTGGCCATATTGCTGCTCTAGTCTATTCTTCAGACATTTGAAAAAACCCAACCATATTTCCCAAATTTAGTCATAAATTTCCTCCCACAGATCACCCGCCACCATGTTTTAACACATCTCGAGTAATGTTGTCAAGACCTGGTGCCTTGTGATTCCTCATTGAAATAATGATATAAATTATTTCTTCCTTCACCACAGCTTTTACTTCTTCTACTCCTTCCTATGCTTCACCCAGTAGTTTATTTAGGTTGGTATTCTCTTTAGATGGTTTTTTAGTGGATTTTTTGTTAGGCAATTCACTAAAATACTCCACTTTTTGAGAATGATTGACTTTTCCTCAACCACATCTCCTTATTTTCCACTTCATAATCCAATTTGGGAATTGATTCTCTTTTTTATGTCCTTTATACCGTTGTAAAATTTTCTTGTTTCTTTTTTTTTCCAGTCTTCCTGCAACTTCTCAAGTTTTTTCCTTTCCCTTTGTTCTCTTTTTTTGTGAACAAACTCTTTTGTCTTCTTTCCTTTTAGTAATGAATTCCTTTCTACTTTCTCTGGTTTTTCTATTTCACATGTTTAACCTCGCCCTATTGCTCTTGTCCGAAACGCTCTTATATTCTTCATCTAACCAGTTACTTCCGGGAGTTATTTCCTTCTTCCCAAGTACCTTTCTTGTACTCTATACCACTGCATTTTTCACTTTTTTACATCTATCATTTATGGTTTTGTTCAACATCATTAAACTTTCAATTATTTGGTTTTTGAATACTTACTTGAAGTGGCACTTTTGAGTAGTTTTTCTTAGTTGTAGGCCTGTGTTCTACGCTCTGTCGTGCTACACCTTATGGATAGTTTTTGTTGATGATAGAATTTTACCATATGGTGGTCAGTATCACAGTACGCCCATCTAATGTTTCTGATATCCTATGCATGCATAGATTCTATGAGAACATGGTATATTTGATTTATAGTCAGACCGTCTGGCGAAATCCAAGCCTCATTGTGTGAGAATTTCCAACTACTGATGACCAGTCCCTTATCCATTACAAAGTTAATTATACGATGTCCATTATCGTTAGAGTAGTCTTGTTTGCTTTCTTTGTCTATAAAACCTCTTCTTTTCCTATTTTGGCATTCAGGAGGTCTATTATTATTTTCACATCATTCTTCGAGATTATTTCATATTCTCTTTCTATTGTGTCATAGAAAATATCCTTTTCCTCCTTTTCTCTATCCTCTGTGGGTGCCTGTATATACATTATCGTTATTTCGAAAAATCTTCTTCTAAGTCGTACTGTGCAGATTATTTCATTGATTAGTTTATTCTATATTATATTGTGTTCAGTAGATTTTATAATCATGAATCCAGACCCACATATATTTGCATGGTGACCAGTGTTAATAAGCAGATAATTGTCCGATTCCATCATTTCAACGTTCCTCCAAGAAATCTCCTGCAGAGCCGCTACATCAATTTCATATTTATCAAGCTCCTTCTCCAATCTCTTGCTAGATCCAGATCTGTTCAATCCTCTTACATTCTGCTAAGCTATATTAAGTCCACGTTTCCGTGGCGGGGTCAAGTAACATCTGTGACAATCGATATATCCTAGGCTGTGTATTATTTTTAGAACTCTTGAGATTTTTCACGATTGGTGGGCAGTTAGCCAACCGAACCAACCCTCCTCATAAAAAGCATTAGTGTGGTATAAATTAGACTAATAACCAGGGTGTCCACTTTGGTAAAAAAAAATCCACCGATCCAAAAAAAAAAATTATTTTTTTTAGACAAATTTCAAGGTACAAGAGAAATAAATGGGAAACAATTTTTATCAATCAAAACTTAATTCGAGCACATTTGAATATATTTTTTAATGATATAAGTAAAATATACATAAAATTACTACATATTATTTATATATATTTGAACGGAAGGGATTGTTAAGTTAGTTCTAACAGAAAAAAGATAAAACATGGGTGAACAAACGGGAAATTAAAAAAAAAAAGAAAGAATATTGTGGAAACGCTGCAACGTGGGCTGTTTTAGACTTTTAGCGTGACTAAATTCAATACAGGCATGTATATGAAACATTATGAAATGTTTATGAAATAACAGATTATTATGAAGATAATAAAGATTATTTGATCAAAATTTTACTTATTATATTTTTCTGATGACTTTTATTTAAGTCACTTTTATTTACTTTATATATTTATATATTTTATTATATACTTTTATTTCTTAATTCTATTTTACATGTATATTTATATATTTATAATTTGTTATTTCATAGATATAATATTTTTCCCTTGTATCCATCCATATATTCAAATTTTAGATACTGTAATTTTCCAGGGTTTTTTTCTTTCCCATTACCTAAACAGGTCAATAAATTTCCCCAATACCTACCCTTACCCTGATTTTCCAGCTCTAAGTGAAAATCCAAGCTGAACACACCTGTAAGTCTCTATTTTTATTTTTTCATTTTATTTATTATTTATTTAATTTTTGGCTTTCTTTTTCTTGTCTTTCTCCACATTTCTTTATGTATATTATTTCATATTATATACTTTTTCCTTTTCTCTCAATCTCTCCTATAGATCTGTAGAAGTATATCCATATTAGCATATATTATGTATTACACTACAACAATTGTTACCGTATATTTACTTCAGTTTAGGTTCTTGTTACTTAGCTTACTCTGTTTATCATTTAATGTACTTAATGTTTATAATTTTAATAAGCTTATTCACATTGTTTATAATTTTTGTCTAAATATTATGTAACTTCCATAATGCTCTATATCTTTTTGTATCTTGTCCGTTCTAGCCCTGAAAAAGACCTGCAAAGTCGGTTTTTAATAAAATAGTTATGCCACTATTTAGCCTATTTATGACCACCACCCCGGACCGTCTCCTTCTTTTATAATGCAACGGTCAATCATTAAATATTCAATAAATTTATTTTGATTAGTTCTTATTTAGATAAAGAAGTATAAAACATAATTTATTTTGTAGTGACACTTACTTTTTTTTTGCGGGCCAATCTATATCTAAAAATATCTATCTATATATTTTTATATCTAAATATATAAAGTTTATAAGTGTAAATTATCAACAAGTAATTTAATTTAAAATAAATTTTATGTAGATATCATATTTATTTTTTT
Source organism: Nezara viridula (assembly GCA_928085145.1). Taxonomy (NCBI): domain Eukaryota; kingdom Metazoa; phylum Arthropoda; class Insecta; order Hemiptera; family Pentatomidae; genus Nezara; species Nezara viridula. Next base: position 78,955,479 of record OV725078.1, read on the forward strand.
CGCTTTCAGATTATAAATTAGCTGTGCACTGGTTATGAATATTTAGAAGCTATCCCTTAGAACTGAATTCTATTTTTTTTATTCTGTTGCATTGCTAAGTTAACTAAGAAATCTACTTTCCTCCTTGCTAATTTAAGACGACAGTACTATAAAAAATCCTTCGTAGTTCAACCTAAACTTAATAAAATTTAAATCAACAGTTCAAATCTCTATAAGTGTCCTGCTAATCAATTTTCTTATTTGGTCGTAATATAATGTAATTACGAATGGTCTGAACCTAATTTTGAGAAATAAATTCAAAATTTAATGCATTTCTTGTTTAAAATACTCTAAAGCATTTTGATGTTGTATGTGCTTATGAAAAACTTACATAAATTTATTTTAAAATCTTTTGTGTTCGTTATATTTTTATCGTTTAAACCATAAAAAGGGTGCTACTTATAACCACACATTTAGAAATTTAAAAAAAAAAAATTAAAAATTTTGATAGAATATAAAATATAAAAAACTAAAATTTTTGCTGATTATATAATTAGTTGAATATTGATATGTAGAGAGGTTCCTCATAATTTATAGCATTTTTAATTAACATATTTAATATTTTTCACTCTTACTTATAAAAGTAGAATACTTAATTTTTTCGTCTGAAAATAGTGAAACTTTCATTCCATTGTTATTAATATTATAAAGTAAATACCTTCGGAAATATTGTTCATATTTGTAAAAAAAAAAATGTATTTGTTTATTTAAAAATATTACATTCTGTCACATCAAGGACATTTATAATAGTGTTCAGAGAGCACACTCACACTCTATTTAAAATAATAAAAATAAATAATACAAAAACTAATAATAATAAAAATTAAATGATGTAACAGAATAGGCACCATATTTACGAACAGAAGTTGAGCGTTCGTTGCGCTACCTTCGACAAATGGATAAATGGCTCTCTACTTTCAATGTTTCTAATCATGTTTACTCATATTGTTTGCTTTTGTTTCGACCAATTATACTATTCCTAATTCCTCAAAAATATTCTCTATAGATGTTTCGACTTATGTCCCGCTGGATTACCTGAACCAGCCCACTGTGCGCTGCTGGTCACCCTTATTATAACCTTCTGTGCGTTTTCACATCTGACCTACTTTAATAAGCAATATAACGACACAAATTCCCAATTTTTTTTATGTACAAATACTTTCTATAAGACCTTCATAAATTTTGTTTGAATTAGAAAAAAAAATATAATAATCATGATCATTAACGGTCTAGGAACCAAGAGTTGAAAATTTAATTAAATTTAATTATCAACTTAAGATACAGATTTGAATTTCGATACTTTTTTTTATCGTTAAAGCATTTTAAGTTTATTTACAATTACAATATTATAAATAAAATTATTATTCACGGCTCCGTTTAAGTATAACTTAAAGTCTAGGCTCTTGGAAAAAAAAGCTTAATTATCCAGGAACGGCTATCTTCCAGAGAAGCCAATTTAAGTTTGGAATTGATATTTCAAACAAAAAAAGTTAGTTGACATTTTAGATCTAAAAAAAAAACTTTAAAAGTTTTTTTACTTTAGAATATTTTAAAGATCGATGACAAGAAAATTAATCAAGGCTTTCAGAAACCATAGGCGACGGGACAGCGCTTAATTCTAAAAAAAATAAATGAACAATTAGTTTTTTGTGAAAACGAAGCATTGAAATACCAATAGCGTTAAAATTATACCAACGTTATACGCTTATATATAAAATATTAGCAGAAATATATTATTATTATTTTGATATGGCAAATGTACTCGCCTCTTTTTTAATCAAATATATAATTACATATTTTTTAATATAAAAAATTATTAATATTTCTCTCTTAAGTTGTTAATTCAATTTAACTTAATGTTGAACTCATGTTTACAAGTACGTTTATTATAATGATTATTATATTTTTTAATAATTCGAAAAATTGTTATAAATGTCTCATAGAAACTATTTCTAAAATAAAATAAAAAAGATTCAAATGTTGATTTCCATAATAAATGCTTATGAAGGAAGGGATTGGTCAAAAGAGAAAACGCACAGAGAGGTATATAATATGGAAAAATAACAATAAAGGTATAATAATAAGAGTGGTTATTCTAGTTAATAACAGACAATTAATATTTGTATTAAAAAAGAACCATTTTTTAATTACTTTAACATAATTATATAAAATAAAATTGATTGAGAAATTTACAATTCAAATTTTTGACGGAAATTTTGGGAATGCAAATAAACAATTTTTCTGTTTATTTTCATATGACTATGATACACTTGTTATCTGATGAATTAATCCCTAAGGTGGATTGTCTGTCCTGTTTGTAATATGTCAACAACCATATCTGTCAACTCTTGTTGAAACTAAATTAGTATTGTGTTTGCTATTGCTATGAAGAAAATCTCATTCAGTATCGGAATATTTTGATGTATTGTTACTCATAGAATTGTTGATACCCATAGAACAATTTGCAGTGTTTATGAGGATGATGCCTTAGCCGAACGCACCTGTCAAAATTGGTGTGGCAAATTTCATTCAGGAAATTTTGACATGAATGATGCTCAACGGTCTGGCTGCTCACATGAAATTGAAACGAGCGATGTTGAGGCCATTGTTGATCGAAATCCCACCCAATCAGTGCGAGAGATTGCTATTACCCTAATTGTGTGGCACACAAGCTTAGAAAATCATTTGCACAAATTCGGCTACGATTCAAGGCTTAATGTTTGGATAACTCACTCTCTAACCTTGACTACTTGGCAACACGCATTGTTGTTTGTGATTCATAACGGAAACGGCAACAAAACGACTCATTTTTTAAAAGTTTGGTAACAGGAAATGAAAATTGGACATTTTACGATAATGTTGTCCGTAGAAAATCTTGGGGACCTAGTAGTGAGGTTCCTAGAAGTATGTCAAAACCCGGATTGCATCCAAAGAAGATAATGCTTTCCATATGGTGGTATTGCAAGGTTGTAATTTTCTATGAGCTATTGCCAACTCAATAGCCAACAATTCAACTCTATATTGATCATAATTAACAAAATTGGACCAATCAGTTAAAAATAAACGCCCAGAACTGGCAAATCGGAAGGGTGTTGTTTCAACCAAGACAACGATAGGCCCCACACCTCATCGATCACTCGCAATAAATTAATGAACTTTGGATGAGACCTTTTGCCCCACACTCCCTATTCACCATACCTAGCTCCAAGTGACTACCACTTATTCCGGTTTCTGCAGAACTCCATGAATGGAAAGGAATTCCAGAAGGAAGAGGATATCAAAAAACACTTGGATCAGTTTCTTAACAATAAACTCCAGATATTCCAGAACATGGCGTTATGCAGTTTGTGAAAAAATGAGAGAAAGTCATATTAAATAATGGTCAATACATTGTGTATTAAAATTAATTTTACGTCTATAATACATTGAGTTTTAGTTCACCCTGAAAAACCGAAAGGACTTATTTGCCAACCAAATACATTTATCAAGGCCCAAAAAAGTATGTGTGTTTGTGTAATCACAGCCATACCGTTAGGGAAAGACGTAATCCTCACACTCATTCCTCGATCAGTACTCCCAGACTTCCTTCTTAAGAAATTTATAGAATGAATGAATATAATATTATTATTATTTGAGATCGTACTAGTGATTTTGTTTTCATTTTACGTCCTTGCTAACAATTAATTTGTAATTATGTGAAAGAAATAATATAAGAAATATTTTACTACAATGTAAAATAATTTATTTTTGTCTACTCATCTGTGCACATTTATTGCTCATTTTGATATTATATTTATAATAAAATGAATCATTTTTTTTTTTAAATTACATACTGAGTATTATCATCTGTTTATTTGACATTAATCAAAACTTGTAAATTGTCCCAGCTTTACGAAAATTATACTTCATTATTTTATTTCATTATTATTTATATAGGTATACAAGGTGTAGCGACAAGCAGTGTGAGAATTATCTAAAGCAAGGAAAATTATAACAAAGTTCACAAAACGTTCAATGTTAATTTTAATTGATTGTGTCATTTTATTTAGTTTAAGTTTTGTGCAATTAGTAGGTTATGTATATTTATCGTTTGCAGTTCTACCATGAAAAAATATATATACTTAAGTTAATTTTTTTCATTACTTTACTTTTATCTATTGAAGTTTTTAGTGTATATAATTCTTTGCATATATATATATATATATATATATATATATATATATATATATATATATATATATATATATATATGTGTGTGTGTGTATTACTCTAGTCTAGAGTAGCTTAATATCTGTGCTAGTGGACTTTGCTGAGGCTGTCGGCGTGCCCCTGGCCTGAGATATCGAGGCTCTATTTTAAAACCTTGAAGAGGACCACATTGTTAGCATACAAAAACGGAATCGAAATGTCAAATAAACAACAGGATCAATGAACATTTTTTTAGTTTATTGAATAATAATTATACATACATATATATATATATATATATATATATATATATATATATATATATATATATATATATATTTCTTTTATTTGTTAAAATAAAGAAATAAGATTGCTACAAAAAAGTATATATTTATTGCGCCTGTAATAATCAGTTACAAATGTCAACTAATATAAAAATTAATGAGTATTTCAAAATTTATATTCTGTACCACCTAGTTATTGGAGGGAGAGTATTTTTATAACGTTTTTAAGTTGTCATTTCTTGTTGCTAAGACCACTTCCACTGTATAAATAAATGCATAGCAAGTGTATATATTTAGTATATGATTCTCTACTAAGAGTTTATTAGGGTTATTACGGATAACTTTTCTTTAACTTAATTAGGAGCATTGTTTCAAAATATTTGTTGATGTAAAAAATGGATTTGAAGGGAAAATGTTAAATTTTAAATAGCCTCAAAGATGAATATTATTTTGTACCAGTGCTATTTAAACTTCTCAATATTTAAGCGACTGTTTCAAAAATAAAAATATAAATCGTAATGAATCCTATGCTAAATATTTAATAAACAGATATTTTTAACAACAGTAAAGAAATATTAAATTATTCGATAGTAATACGAAGTTTCCATATCTGGTTTTCCAAAAAAAAGAAAAAAAATATATGCTGCGGGAGTTGAAAAGATAAGGGTTGCGTCCCAAGAGAAATAATAAGAGTCACATGGGACCCGTCCAACGTATAGGGCATTAACTGGGACGATGAAAAACGTCACGTTGAACAAATACAAACACTACATCCGACCAACTTGTCCTCTTTGCCCTTCGATAGTAGCCATTGACCCGATAATATGATTTATAGTATCGTTTCACCCCTTCCAGAATTTATATTTTACTCCTATTGGGAAGAAAAACCCCAATGCTTTCCCATTCAAGATAGTTGACAATAAAGGAAATCATGGTTTCTAACTATTATAAAGTATTATACGGACACATAAAGTGTAAAAACTGATATAAAATCATATCTAATTAATCGTTGAGTTGGAACAAAAAGTTTCAAAAATTAAAGTTTTTTTATATACTAGGGTGTATAATTAAAAATGACCATTTTATCAAATTCAAGATCTCGAAAGACTGGAAATATTTTAATTATATTTAAAACTTAACAACTCCTTTATTATTTTAGCTTGCTTAATCCCATTCCACTTGTTTAAGAAAAAAAGGTCCTCAGTTTACTTATTTGTTACAAAGAAGAAACATGACAGTGTTCCACGAAATTCTCGTAATTTTAAAGCATTACTGCAAAAAAGTTAACAACCGCTGAAGCAACTCGTAAAATTATTAAATATAAAGGGAAAGGCGTCCTTGACCAGCACACTGCGTGGAGTTGGTTTGAAAAAGTTAGCGGTTGTGGTATGACGTTGGAAAGGAAGAATGGCTCCGAGGAGACCATTAATGAATATTGGCCTGGTTCTGCAGGAAGCTGTTGATTCAAATTTGTCCACAAGTACTCGCGAACTTACTAAGGAGTGTGGTGTGTTAGTCGCCATCTACTCTCAATGGGAAAGGTGAAAAAGAGCAGTAGACTGGTCCGTCGAGAACTTACTCCTCAGCAATCAGCTAAGGGGTTAAACATTTGTGAAAGTTTTAAACATTGAAAAACCCTATGAGACTTTACCGAAAGATAAAAAGTGGATTTACTGGCGAAATACGAATACCCGTGGACAATGGATAGATCGCGGTCAAACTGATTTTCCGGTTGCTGCAAGGTGGCAATTTGAAAAAAAAATCCATCCTTTGCGTTATTTGGCATTTTCAAGGTATTATTTATCACGAATTTGTTTCTGATGGATGCTCTATGAATTCTAAACTCGACTGCGAACAACTGGAAAGATTGTACGTGAAGTTTTCAGAGCGTTATCCTACTTTGTTCAAGCGAAAAGGAATTTTATTCCAACAAGATAATGCTCGTCCTCACACTTCCCGTCGAACCAAAGAAAATTTTAAAGAACTTCATGGGTTCGAACTACTATCTCATCCACCATATAATCCAGACCTCGCACAATCGGTTTTAGATCCATAGCCCGTTTTCTTCAAGGGAAGAATTTCCCTTCCCATAGAACGGTAGCAATGTGGGATCATGTGTGGCTGGCATATGACTAATGACGGTAGATAACAATGGACTATACTTTGAGTACTAATTGTATTTTATTTCAAAGAACAATAACATAAATATTTTGTTTAAAAGGGTAATTTTTTTTATTCACCCTATTATAAGTATTAGCATTACTTAAAATAATCTAAACTATTAAGCCAAGGGTCTATAATATCCAAGTGAATACTTAACTTGCCAGCGTTTCGCCAATTCAGGCATGAACACAGCAGAGAAAACAAGATCAAATATATGCAGAAAGAACAAGCGAAAAAAAAAATATGATATTTACATCTCATTAAGCCATTCAGGAGAGGGAGGCTATATAAAACAGCTGGTTATCAGGAATAAAGAAAAAAATAATAATAAATGTAAAAAAAAAAAACTGGAAAGTAACTTAAATATAAATACCCCAGAAAACTAGTGAATACACGCATATTCTACGAATAATACTTCTAAAATAAGCAGCGTGGATGAAAAGAGAAATTAGGAATGTAACAATCAAACCTATGAAGCCATGAGTCTCTAGCATGCAAGTGAACAGTTAAATTGTCAACGTTTCCTTTTTTAAATTGCCTTTTTTTTTTAAATAGAATAATATTTTAAAGCGTAAGTTAATATTTTTTTCTATTTTTAGTATGGAGTGCTAAAAAGACTACTACCATTCCAAATATATTTTCCCATGAAAGCTCAAAATACAGAACATTCTATTTCAAGAGCTTTGATGTGATATATAACTTGACTTAAATAAATAAATAGTAAGATGTTTAAAAAAAATATTTTTAAAAAAATACATGTTTTTACATGTGATACCTACAAGAAACATGATGTTCGAATTTCACGATGATATTCCTAACTACTTTACAGTTCGAAAAGCCTTGATTCATAAAATTTGTTTATTGGTTTATTTTGGTGAGAAATGAACACTTATAAAAGTTAAATATTGCAAAATGATGATTTTTTAAATGTTTATATATAGAATGTCGGTCATAACTGGCACATTTTCAATTTCTTTCCCTACAGAAAAAAAATTCTTTTACCTCAATATAGGTAGTGGGACATATTCTGTTTGTAGGATACAATAAACAAAGGAGAAAAGCAGCAAAGATTTATTTTTAAAAATCCGTAATGTAAAATGAAGCAAATGAATACTGTTAAACAAAATAAAACGCTTCTATTTCCTTTATTATTATGAAATATGAGTTTCTAGTATCTCGTGTTCCCTCCCCTTGCTTGAATGACGGTTTGTACCCTCGTAGGCATTCTTCGAATAAGGTTGGCTATCCGATCTTGAATCTAATCACATTCCCATACATGGACGGTTCTGTTGTCAACGGATGAACATCCCAAGCTAGCCCCAAAGATGCTTAGTAGGATTGAAGTCTGGGTTACGAACTTTCCACTCCAAGGTTCGGACACAAACCTAGTCTAAGTAATCCCGTACAAATAAAAAGGAAATTTCACTTATCTTAAATAAAAAGGAAACGGAGAACGATAAACGGGATAAAAGCCACCACACATTTCTCGAGGATGTTGTAAGTGATCTTCGTGTGAGTAAAGTATCTAGATTGGGCCCTAATTGGAAACATATGGAACATTATGAAGGATTTTATTTGGAAGAGCATTGCAAAGTAAGAGCGTTGATGATTTTTATTTTTTTAATGATTTTGGGTTTTAATGATTGGATAGAGAATTCGATGGTTTAATTTAGCCCCAAAACTTTACTCGTGTTCTAAGCGCCAAATATGCCATATCATAGTCATGTTTATCATAATTTTCTTATTAACTGGAAGCTTAATGTGTTTGTAAAGTAAATGCTGAAGTAAGTTGAAACATGGAACGATTTCAGTCTTATATGCGGATTACAATGGGATTTTTGACTAATGATTTCCTATCCTTTAATAATACCCCACTTATCCCTATTGAACAAATTCGAGGCCTAGGACTCCAGTTAAATAAATATCTAATGAATTCCTTACACAAGACAGTTTTTATAGTTCAGTCTTGTATGATTCCAATTTTTTGTCCAGCGAGAATTCTAGGCATCGGATTTGTTCAACAGAGATAAGTGGGGTGTTATTAAAGGATACTGTAGGGCAGGATGTTATCCTGAAGGTTTCACCCCATATTTATGTTTTATTTTTTTTTTTTATGAACGATTAAAGAGCTTGGTGGGATGCAATTGAGGGGGAGATGATTGGAATGCAACACCAGAAAAATTGAAAAAAAGAGTGACGAATAGACATTGTAGTGATTTACATTAAAGTGTCTGTCAGAGAGGAACGAAATGATAATGAGAAAGTATGTAGGGTATAGGAATTTATGAAGTTTATAAAGTTGACCCGGGTGCCAGACTCGATCAAATCGTATATAAAAATCAAACAGTTTAATAATGTTAGGAAAAAAACGGCGTTATGAACCTCTTAATTATTTTTATTATTGTACTGACAAATGGTTTTAATTTAATTATTCTTCAATCACACATCACAAACCTTGAAGAATGGTTTCAAAACTGGAGGATCAAAACAAATCCCATCACCTTTACCTTTTGTCGTAAACCTATGTCCTCTTGTCCTATAGTATCCTTTAATAATACCCCACTTATCCCTGTTGAACGAATTCGATACCTTGGAATCCACTTAGACAAACGTCTAACTTGGAATCCTCATACCAGACTGAAACGACAAGAAACAGCTCGACGTTTCCGACTACTCCAGCACTTACCAGACGAACGCTATAAGCTCCCAGTCAATTACAAAAGACTCATATACTTGGCTCAAATAAGACCTATTTGGACTTACGAAGTTGAGCTCTGGGGCTCCACTAAGCCATCGAATTCCTCTCGTATCCAATCCTTACAATCCAAAATCCTTCGTAAAATCCTCACAGCTCCTTACTTTGTCACAAACAAAATCATCCATAACGACCTTAATGTTCTTTATGTTTCTGACCTGGCCCAATCCAGATACCTATCCTTCCATAACAAACTTCAGAACCATCCTAACCCTCTCGTTTCTAACCTTGCTTCCTTTCGATCCTGACAACCCTCCGAGGCGTCTGAAAAGAAGATGGCCTCGAGATCTCCTTTTGTAAATACATTTTTAGAGTGCTACCAGTGGGTAGTTTCTCAACAAGTGATTTCATGTTTTATATTCTTTTGTTCACATTTACTGAATGTATTTTTACTTGTAATACAGTTGTAAATATCATCAATAAAAAACAAAAAAAAAATTTGATTATTAATTTGTTACCAACTATTTCATAATAGTATGGACAATTTTTGCTTAAGTTTTCGATTTTTTCAATATGTAATTAATTTATAATTCAATATTTAATTCTAACTGTTCATTAATGTATTTCACCGTGTAAAAACCGCAACATTGAGTACAATTGTAAATTGTAAAAACGAGTTGGATATTTGAAGAAAGGAAATATTTTACAATAATATAAACTAACTTAATTAGAAAGGGAGAAATTGGCCGCCAAAAGCAGGCGGACACATCGTTATGAGGGTTGCTAGTTTCACCTGTGGCCCCTAAAAAGTGGGCCACATTAGCAAATACAATGAACCGTCCCGTCTGCCAGTAACGACCATTTCTGCTAAATAAATTAACACGAATTCTTGATGGCTCCTGCCAAAGATTTATGGAGCTTGTATTTTTTCTCCTCTCAACGTTACTACATAACAAAAAAGAAAAATAAACGAACATAGGCCTAGTCATATAATCAAATTAAGACCTGTTATGAAAAGGGAGGGAGTCTGGCCACAGTGGAAATTAAGGCTACTCCAATTGGTCCAAGCACAACCTACTATATTATAACATACTATATTCCAAATAGTCCGCCTATACACTTATTAGATCCGTTTAAAATCTCAAGGACTGCTTGAATCAAAGATAGTTTTAGAAATATAACATTACCAGGATCATATGAAATCCATCTTAGTTCTCAAAATATTCCATCCTGAAACCAAAAGAAACCACTAGACGTTTCCGATTACTTCAGCACTTACTAGATATACGCTCTAAACTTGGATTGGGTTTAAAACAGCAGGGAAGTTCCCTCGAAAATAATTTATCGAATGCCCATCTACTTTGAAAATGGGAATATATCGTTAGCCAATTTCGGTACGACGTTAACTTAAATCATGATGGTCTGTTTGAAATTGGGGATTTAATAAAATGAACCATCTTATATATTATAAAAAAATACTAAAACAATTTAATTCTTTTATTATTTTTTTTCTTCTTCAATGAGAGATAAAAGTATCCATGTAATGTCTTTATTATTTTGTATTATTGAATTCTTTATTATTAAAAATCATTGAAAAATTAATTATAAATGGAGAACTACCATGAGTCCTTAATTTCTTTCAAAATGGAGTATCAATTTACTTTTATGTACTTTCCGACTGATCCAACACTTACTAGACAAACGCTCTAAACTTTCAATTAATTACAAAAGACTCATATACATGACTATAATAAGGCCTATTTGGACTTACGGAGTTGAGCTCTACTAAATGGGGCATGGGGAATGGGGCTCTACTAAACCATCGAATTCCTCTCGTATCCAATCCTTACAATTCAAAATCCTTCATATAAAAGCCTCAGTGCTCCCTACTTTGTTACAAATAAAACCATCCATAACGACCTTAATGTTTCTTATGTTTCAGATCTGGCCCAATCCATATATCTATCCTTCTATAATTAAGTTGATACATACCTTTCATAACCATCCCAACCCTCTCGTTTCTAACCTTCTCTTCAATTCCTGATAACCCTCCGAGGTGTCCGAAAAGAAGATATCCCCGTGATATCCTAATGCAGACATATTATTAGAGTGATACCATTGGGTAGTTTCTCAACAAGTGTTTTCACGCCATTATATCCATATGTTAAAATTTACTAAATGTATTTCGTTAGTACAATTATGAATATCATTCAGAAAAAAAAACAAAAAAACTTCTCAAACGGCTTCTTAGACTCCACGTCGCAATCCTACTGGAAACCTGAAATCTCTCGGATCCTCATTATTACAATTTAAACAAATATGGTCAACTGTGGAACTCCCTATTAAGCACAGGTGGATCTACTAGAGAGGGGGGAATTTTGGGCTGAAGCCCCCCAAAATGTTAAAACATAACCATGTCTTATGAAATAAATATTGAAAACCTATCTGTAAAAGTATTATTGTTCGTTTAATTACATTTAATACAACTTCAATAAATAATTAAACGCCATTTTATATAGGTAATTAGTTGTTTCGTTATTTGTCTACCAAAGTAGTAATCATTATTTATAAAAAAATACCTTTCTGGCTAAAGCCCCCCTCCCCCCCAAAAAAATCCAATCCTGGATCAGCTAGTGATGTGAAGTTAGAGGACTTATGATTTCCTTATATCTCCCCCCCCCTTTATCGTACTAATCTACTAGTGATACAGATAACTGAGTTGCAATATATTATATCAGAATAATTCGACACACAAACCCAAAAAGAAAAATGAATTATTTTCATGATTATCTATTTGGTTTATAATTTAAAAAAAAAAAAAAAAGGACCTTCGTAATTGACCAAGAAAAAAAAGTCACCAATCCCCATGTGATTTTACGTTCCACAACACGTAGTAACAGAAAATCCAATAAAATAAAATTTTGTGGGTCTGCCGTCCATGGCTTTTCTCTGATCTGATAGTTTTGAGTTTTCATATAATAGTATCAAACCATCCGTCCATTTCATTTCAAAATGCCGACGTCGGTTTAGACTGCAGAGGCGAAACATCTGTAACGGTTTTTAGGAAACTTGGCTAAAGTCTTCTTCAAATAAATTTATTTATATAACGTACTTCCCCTTAATTATTTACTGATAATGAAATGTCCAAATAAATATAACATCGAAACCGGACTAGGTGATGCAGAGATATTAAGTCGATTTTTTTTCTATACAATATATTTAGGAAAGTAGTTGATATTGCTATTCGGAAAACAAGTCGATCGTCTACATTGTATTAAACAAAAATGAAAAAAATATTCTCAAAGAGGCAATTTTTTTTTCAAAAGTGGTGAATAGTGTAGTATGACGTACCAAGCATAACTGATATATGATTTGAGAAATACTATTTGAGAAAACCATTGGGATATAATTTTCAGTGTTTTTCCATCTATTCATTGTTTAAGCAAAGCAAAAATAATTAGATAATTAAGAACAGTAGGGGACCAATTTCGCTTAACTTATTGTCTTAATAAAATGATATACGATATTGGTGGGAAGGGCGTTTGATTGTTAATTTAAAAAAAATAAAACTTGTTAATGTACGCAAATTTAAAAAAAAAATAAAAATTTATAACTTTTTTTTTTTTAAGTTCATTCCAAGAGAAAATTATAAAACGATTTAAATACGCATTTATTTTTCTTACTAATTTAATTTTCCAATAAAAAAACATTTATCGTGAAACCGGAACATGTTTTATCAGAATGAAGACATAAATTAATATTATTTTAGAAAATTGAAAAAAAAATTGTAAATAAACAAACAGAGGAAGGAGTGGTTACAAGAAGGTAGTTTTTTTTCTTTTATAATTACTTATATTACTATAATATGCTGTAGGATACAAAGTAATGTGCTTGAAGAATATATTTAACTCCTTCTATTAATCAAGTAATCCAAGAAAATTCACATATCTCTCAAGTATGTAGCACTTTTTTTTTAATTTGATTTATTGTTGTACATAAAGCTTTTTTTTATTTATTTAATAAACTTAATGAAATTTTATTTAATTAAATTAAAAATAATGATATGAACAGACTTGATGAGATACTGCCCAGCGGTAGCACTCCATATTTAATTCTAGGTGAGAAGATCACGAGGACATCTTCTTTTCAGACGCCTAGGGGGATTAACTGGAATCGAGGAAAAAGCAAGGCTGGAAACAAGTGGATTCGGATGGGACTGGAATTTATCACGAAAGGATAGGTATCTGGCTCGGGCTAAATCAGTGGCATATGAAATATTAAGGTCTTAATGAATGGTTTTATTTTTGACAAAATATGGGGCATTAAGGATTTTATGAAGGATTTTGGATTGTAAGGATTGAATACGATAGGAATTCGATGGTTTGGTTGAGCACCAAAGCTCAACTCCATATAGGCCTTATTATGGTCAAGTCTTTTGAAATTAATTGAAAGTTTAGGGGCGTTTGTCTAGTAAGTGTTGGAGCAGTCGGAAAGTACATACAAGTAAATTGAAAATCCATTTTGAGAGAAATTAAGGACTCAAGGTAGTTCTCCATTTAGAATTATTTTTTCAATTTTTTTTTTAATAATAAAGAATTCAATAATAAAAAAAATAATAAAGGCATTACATGGATACTTTTATCTCCCATTGAAGAAGACAAAAAAATAATAAAAGAATTAAATTGTTTTAGTTTTTTTTTTTTTTTAATATACAAGATCGTTCATTTTATTAAATCTCCAATTTCAAACAGACCATCATGATTTAAATTAACGTCGTACGGAAATTAGCTAACGATATATTCCCATTTTCAAAGTAGATGGGCATTCGATAAATTATTTTCGAGGAAACTTCGCTGCTGTATTAAACCCAATCCCAGTTTTCGACATGTTGCGGCAAAGTTGGACGTAAACAAAAAGTTGAAACTTCTACCAAGCCTAAAACCGATGTTTAATGAAGCCTCCCAGGACATTAAACATTAAACCTTGGTTAGAGTTTTTTTTATCTTCTTATTTATTCAATATCACTGTTATAAATGTAATAATATAAAATTTGTCTAAGGTCAAAAATTTTTCAATTATATTAGAAAACTAAAGACTGAAAAATTATATAATTTAATTTTTATTTAGTATTTTATGTTCTTGACCTTTCTTTATTAATTATTTTCTCCCCAATTCTTGCCTTTAAAACAGCTAAATTAAAATAAAATATTGACCAGTTACAAATTAAACTTTTTTTTTTTAAATACAGTAACATAATACATCATAATTAATAAATAAATATATTTTAAACCAAAATAGGCATATAAAAATAATAGAATGAAAACAGATAACCTTAAAGACTTTAGTTTTTATTTCCATCCAAGTATTGCTGAATGTTTTAATAAATTAAAAAATAACTACTCAACAGCTTGAAAATATAATTTTAAAACATTTAACTAAAATAAAAGCGAACATTCAAAATTATAATATATATATATATATATATATGCTGTTCAATATTTGTATTCAGAATGATTTGAAAAAAAGGATGTTTTTAGCAGTGGAACAATGGATATTTGTACTATTTCCCTGTGAAAATAATCAAATGTCCCTCTCCACCTGTTGCCTGATAAATAAGCTCAACTGAAATTCGTGATTCTATGTTGTGGTTTTAGACAAGGTAAACATTTGCAGATTGTATTTCTTCTAATATAACCTTACCTATTATTTATGTTATGTGGTGTAAATAAACGTAAAATTAGATAGACATGATATCTAATTAGGCATAAATAATCTAATTTTCTTAAGGTTAATATGTTTTTGCGGAATATTTAATTTAATTAAATCATCATTTATTAGGATTGAGAAAGCATTAAAAATTTACGAATAAGATTTTCATTTAATATTTATCAGAAGCGATCTGTACTAACATCGTAAACGTAAATAATAAATTCGAATAATTTACACAAAAAAAGTATAATAAAACTATTGTTAGTAAAATTTAAGTGGATTTCAACACATGGTCTGAATTTTAAATTATTAATTAAGTTTTCACCGTCTTTGTTGATAATTGTGATACGGAGTAAACTTGGAGAGCTACTGGTTACAATTCGTGGTATTAAAAGTTTTAATTGAAAACTCTTTTGTCGTTAGAACTTTGTAAAACACAAATATTTAATAAATTCTTGTATAAAATTATAAAGAATTTATAATTTCATCGAGAAAATCGAAGTGTATCTCAAATCAGCGTTCTTCTTTAAAGGGAATGTTCATCATGTGTAAAAACATGAGAGTAAGGAGAAATATAACCTTGATTATTTTCATTTTTATTCAGATACTTTAGATCCAATAATAAGTAACTATGATATGATAGGAATTTCGACAAAAATTGTGACATATTGGGACGTTTAGTTTATATAACCTTGTTATTTCGAAGTTTTGACGGTGGAGGCTACTCTACTATTGTTGAAGGCAACCTTTATTCTCAATTTTCATTAAATTGACAAAGTTCACCGATCTCCAGATTGAAAACGCAACGTTTCCATGAGTTTCTGTAAATAAAAAAGTTATAGATAACGATATAATGAAGCCATTCACGAAGTTTAAGAAGAGTGTACATAATTTGATAAATTATGTGGTCTTTACCGCGGATAATATATATACATACATGGGGAGTCCCGTAAGTAGAGAAAAGTTTTTATAAGAGTAATAGCTACAAAAAAGTTCATATAAACAATAGGCTAATTTTCAGCCAAAAAATAGCAAATCCAAGTTTTGTGTTTTTTTAAGAGAGTCGTAGTTTTTATTGAATCGAAAGCAATTACTAAAGAAATATTTACTTGAAGTAATTGATAACTGCTTCATTGTAAACAGGATAAAATTGACTTAAAATGAACATAGAGTCTATCATTGTTAAAATCATTTACAGAGGATTTTTGAGCGGCTAAACTGAGCTAAGTTCTGTTTTAAAAAGAAATCATAAACTATTCGTGATTTTTTTTTATCGGTATCCAACTGTACTACTGTTATTGAACTTTTAAAAAAACGTGTTAAATCGATAATATTTAAGTCGGTATTAATTCAGTTATGGTTTATTAGGTAAAACCTTGAGATTAAGCTCAAATCGTGTAAAAAAATTATGATTTTTGTCCTGTATCCCTGTTTTCAGCAAAAATGACTACAACCAATTGTAAATTTTTTTTTCTGTATTTCCATGATCTGGAATGTATTATAATAAATCCAAAGGGTTACTACAACCATAAACTTGTAACTTATCTGTATGACATGTTGTAATACATAAAAAATAAATAAATAAATAATAAAAAAAATAATAAATAAACCCAATTGCCTAAACACATATTTTATTTATGAAAGAAATTAATTCGAAAAACAATGAATTGTCAAATATGTTTCGGAAAAATTGGTTATAAACTGTGTTTTTCATCCACATATCCATTATGGGAATTTATCTGTATTTGTGGGTTAAAAAATTTTAATTTCTAGTCCTAAAATGTATGCTTATAATATAAAAAATCCTGCTAATTGCTTCAATTATTAATTTTTAGTTTGCCACTTATAAATATAGATAAATTCCTATAATAGAGATCTGAGTGAAAATCAAAGGCCATAACCGACTTACCGCAAAACATATTTGAAAAAGCAGAATTTTTCCAATTAATATTTTTTATTAATATAATGTGGCGAATATAATGCATCCCACATCATGAAAAACAGTAAAAAAGTTTTACAACAATTAATTATAGTCATTTCAGCTGAAAACAGGCCTATATCTCTGTACCTGATCCTAATATTAACGTTTTAATTGAAATAATTAAAGCAATCAGCAGTTTTTTTTTAAATATTATAAACATAAATTTTATGACTAGAATTTTTTTATTTTGTCACTCATAAATACAGTTAAATTCTTATAATATATATGGGGATGAAAAACATAGTTTATAACCAATTTGTCCGAAAAATCAGTGTTTTTCGAATTATTTTCTAAAATATGTGTTTAGGCAATCGGGTTTATTATAATACATCCCAGATCATAGAAAAACATAAAAAAAAAGCTTTAAAACTATTAATTGTAGTCATTTTAGCTGAAAACCGGGTATCAGGATGATATAGGATAAAAATATCAATTTTTTTTTACACGATTTGAGCTTAATCTCAAGTTTTTCCCTCATAAACCTCAACTCAATTAATACGGATTTGAATATTATTAACCGAACAAGTTTTCGTAAAAGTGGGGTAACAGTTGTACAGTTGGATGGTGATAAAAAAAAATTGCGAATAATTTATGGTGTTTTTTTTTTTAAACAGAACTTAGCTTAGTTTAGTCGCTAACAAAATCCTCTGTAAATGATTTTAACAATAAACTCTGTGTTCATTTAAAATAAATTTCATCTTGTTTAGAATTATTATTAATTACTTAAATTAAATATTTCTTTGGATTCAAGAAAAACAACGACTCACTTAAAAAAACACAAAACTTGGATTTGCTACTTTTCGGGTGAAAATTGGCCCATTGTTTGTACAAACTTTTTTATAGTTCTTAATTTTTGCTATAACTTCTATAACATTTTCTACTTATGGTACACCTTATATATATATATATATATATATATATATATATATATATATATATATATATATATATATATATATATATATATTAGTGAAAATACTAACAAGTAGTAAATTATAACTTACTTTATTTTTACAGTGGGTTTACTCGCAAGTAGTTTCATACAACTGGTAAAGACCTTAACGCCTCTCTTTCAAGAGATTCAATCATGACTGAAGGACAGATCCCGGAGACAACTGTTCAACAGGGATTTGCAGAAATAACAATAGGTTAGGCCCGGAAGGAAGGAGGGAAATCAGTCAGGGCAAGCATTCTTGTTATTTCACAAGACAGGAATTCAATAAAACTCAGGCTTAAAGGGGCTGACTCGGAACATATAGACTTCCCTCAGCGAGGCCAAGCCGCTAGGTAAGTAATGCTACCACCATCTTGACAGTTGAATTATTCATATCACTGCCTCAAAGGGAACCGATAAATTCTATAGAAGTATTAAAAGTAAGAAGCTTACGCCTTCAAAAGTGGGTCACTTAAAGGATTTTTTAAAAGATTTACTACAGTGTTTTCGGTGAGGAATCGTTCTATGGTGGTTCATACCAACATGTACCTCATTTCACGATTAATACAATAACGTAAAAAATAAAATAAATAAACAAACAATTTCTATTCAAGAGCCAAGCCACTATGTGTTGGTCGCCCAGCCTTAAATCCTCAGTAGTGTTGCCAAAAATTGGTCTTGGTCTTCTAAGACCAATGCCGCCTAACTGTTGCAAGTCCAAGACTGGTGAAAAAAATCGATTTTTTAAATAAAAAATTAAGGCAAAATAGTTAC
The DNA here is from genome assembly GCA_928085145.1 of Nezara viridula. Taxonomy (NCBI): domain Eukaryota; kingdom Metazoa; phylum Arthropoda; class Insecta; order Hemiptera; family Pentatomidae; genus Nezara; species Nezara viridula. Next base: position 78,974,246 of record OV725078.1, read on the forward strand.
TAATAATCAGCAATCTTAGTTACTAGTAGTGTTGCCCAAAATAGGTCTTGGTCTTTCATTTTGCAAGACCAAGACCAACACCGCCTATAAGTTGCAAGACCAAGACCAAGACTCGTAAAACAAATCGATTTTATAAATAAAAATTGAGGCAAAATAGTTACTAATGCTTGACAATTTTATTAACTATATGTAAAGAATTGGCGTAACCAATATACTTTTGCATTTAACTCTTCTAATTTTTCATTCAGACTTAGTCAGGTTTCTCATATCTAAAAAAATGACAGTAATATCTCTCTAGTAATAAGCTAATAGGCACCTGCAAGACTGTTACGAGAGTTTTGCGCAAGACCAAGACCTAGACAAAGACTGAGTTTGCAAGACCAATACTTGTCTCGGTCTTGCATTTGGGTAACACTAGTTACTATTGTTGATGTCGGGGAGCTTGCAGTGTTGGCCGAGGGTATTATTCTGGACTCCCTTGGGATCATTCATCATCACATATATGCTAATTAGGGCTTAATTATTGTTATCTATTTATTTATTCAATTTTAAATTATTTAAGTGACCATATCTTTTTGTATATCTTCATAGGACTATGTTACTTGCTGGGTGTGCATTCTAATTTTCTAAACTTCAAACTTTGGTTTACTAAAAGTTTTAAAACTTTGGCATTCGAATACCATATATATTTTTTTTTAGCCCTATAAATTTCAGAAATTTTCTTGTATCGGTTTCAAAGAAATATGTATATATTATATATTGTATTTTTTTTTTATTTCTTAAAGACATTTACAACTGTATTAAATAAATACATCTAGTAAATTAGAACATAATGTATATAATGACATGAAAAACACTTGCTGAGTAACTACCCAGCACTCTAATGATATGTTTGCATTAGGAGATCACGGGGCCATCTTCTTATCAGACGCCTCGGAGGGTTATCAGGAATTGAATCCGATGGTTTAGTGGAGCCACATAGCTCAACTCCATAAGTCCAAATAGGCCTTATTATAGTCAAGTATAAGAGTCTTTTGTTATTAATTGGAAGATTAGAGCGTTTGTCTAGTAGGTGCTGAAGTAATCGGAAACGTCGAGCGGTTTCTTGTCGTTTCAGTCTAGTATGAGGATTCCAAGTTAGTCGTTTGTCCAGGTAGAGTCCTAGGTATCGGATTGGCTCAACAGGGATAAGTGGAGTATTATTAAAGGAAACTGTAGGACAGGAAGTTGTTGGTTTACGACGAAGGGTAAAGGTAATTTGGTGGGAGTATAATTTTAATTGTGTGTATTAGTATATTATAGTATTGATATTGTTTGTGCTGTGTAATATGAAAAAGAATTTGTATACATATGATTATGTATGTTCAAATGTCTAAGTGCTATCTCCAAAAAAAAAAAAAAGCGTTGATGAGTATGCTGTGTATCGAGCAACCCTATATAATAGGGCAGCACTGCTTTAAATAAAGTATTTCTCTCTTACATGTTAATAATTGGTATAACCAATATACTTTTGCATTTAACTCCTCTGATTTTTCATTCGGGCTTAGTTAGGTTTCTTCTATCTAAAAAATTACACCAATATCTCTATATTAATAAGCTAATAAGTAACTGCAAGACTGTTGCGAGACTCTTGCGCAAGACCAAGAACATGACCAAGATTGAGTTTGCAAGAACAAGACCCGTTTCGGTCTCGCATTTGGGCGACACTACTCCTCACAACCTTAATTGTAAACAGATCATTAAATTATATTTTAAAAAACTGACAGGTAGGCTGTTAAAATGAAGTAAATGCAGAACTAATCTCAATCATATGAGACATGGTCTCCTTAGGATTATAAAAATGTAAAAATACATGTTCTCAGGAGGATTTCACAACTACTTTATGATAATATTAAAATTATAAATCAACCTATATCGAAATTTGGCGATACCGGTATATGTTTTCTCCTTTCCGTCAAGGTTTGTACAGTTTCGCCAGGAATATCCTGCTTATTGCTAAATAAATGAAATTGGGATATTTTCTCAACTGCAGAATTAAAATTTTAATTAATCATCTTGATTAGATCTAAATATATATTTGAATTTCAACCCATACCAATATTCCACAAAAACGATATATCGACCTTTCGGCATCATTTAATCTGGGTTAGTAAAGTTTCACTTGAAAAATTCTGTTTTCGAAATTAAATGTGCCAATTAATCGCTTAATTGGACCTATGCAGAAACTTGAATAATTTTTTAAAAAATAATGAATGAAACTTAATGAATTGAGTCCGAAAGGCTGATGTATTGTCTTAGGAGTTTCGGAATTTGTTTAGATTTGTGCAAGGAAAGAAAAAAAAATTATTGCCGATTTATTGGCATACCGGCGTTTAATATCAGCCGATTTGACGATATATCTGCATTAAGATCGGCCGATACCGATAGTCGGCCAAATGACCGATCTGTATCGGTCGATCACTAATTAAAACTTCAAAATTCCTTGAAAAAGGCTATCTTGTCTTAATAAAATAAGCTGCAATATCAATATTAACTTATATTAATTAACATCTCTTCATTAAATTCACGAATGAAATTTTAACATTTCACTTTCACTTATCTGTTTATGTTATTATATTTTATTGAGCATTAATACATACTGCCACACTGAAGGGCATTAGTACTTGGGCTATATTATTCATTTACACAATATGTACATAAGAAAGGAAAATAAATAAAGTCGGCCAAATTACAGTTCTGTATCTGTCGATCACTAATTAAAATTTCAATATTCCTTGAAAAAAGTTATCTTGTCTTAATAAAATAAACTGCAATATCAATATTAACTTATATTAATTAACATCTCCTCATTAAATTCAGGAATGAAATTTAACCTTTCACTTTCACTTACCTGTATATGTTATTATATTTTATTGAGTATTAATACAGGCTGCCACACTGAACGGCATTGGTACTTGGGCTATATTATTCATTTACACAATATGTACATAAGAAAGGAAAATGAATAAAAATAACCAAGTAAGAAAAAAATATATATATACATATATATGAATAAAAAGATAAAGTAACTCTCACACCTGTGTACAATAAGCTGTATATGTATAACAAAAAAAAAAGTTCTTTAAAAGTTTTGTTTTAATTTTTTCACCCTTAAAAGTTTCATAGGAACAGTATAAGTACCATAGGAGTTTAAATCCCTAGAAAGAAGTTTATCCGTTGATGTTTTAACACACATAAGTCATTGTTGTATTCATTTCCGTATGGTAACTGGGTTTGAATAACAAGCTTATGATTGAGAGAGAAGCTGGGATTTCCTGGAACATAAATTTTCCTTCTGCAGGCGGTAGGATGGGATAAGTCTGGTTTATAATATAAGCTATTTTGTTTTATTTTTATTTCTATGTTTTATATTGTCATTATTTAATCATTCTTTTTTTTATTTTCTGTAAATATGATATACATTTGGTCTTTCGTCACTATTGTCATTGTTCTTAATTGAGATAGAATGTAATGTAATAAAGAAAGGATTGAAAAAAAAAATGAAATTCTTGTGTGCAGCCATTTTAAAAATGATACGAAACAACATTTTATAATATTTATTTAATTTATTCTGGGGTTATAAAAAAGAAATCGCCGTAAATAAAATATTTTTAAAAATATATATTGAATATAATATTGATATTGAAAATATTTCTATTAACAGTTGCCCTTAATAAATGCCATTTATTAACTTTTCAGTCTGTTACAATATTTATTTTTCATGTGAAGTTATCAATTATAACTTATTTTTTAATATTCATTACATTTCGAGAATTTTCAACCCACCATCGGAACACACATTATTCACTTTTCCATCCGTCTCTACTATTCATTAAATAATTGTTAAATGAATAATTGGCAGCATAACTATACAAGCGATTGTTTTTCGTTATGTACATTTCTACAAAATACATAAAAGTTTAAAAAGTATAATGAACAAATTTTATAATATTACGAAATAACATAATATAAAATGGTAAATTCAACAACTTAATAATGGTATTATTACTTAATATAGTATTATTATAGAATATTATAAGTAATATTATTATAGTAATATTATCTATATTATTATTATTAATAATTGTATTTTAAAAAGTAAAAAAAGATAAAAATGTGTCAATAATTATAATTATAAGGAAAAGCATCTGTGAGTATTATTCATTATTTCATGTGATGAGAAGAATAATTTCTAAAAAAATAAACAATAAACGCAAGGGAGGTATGATTTGCAACTTCACCCATTTAGGTTAAACTAGAAACTCCAAACAAAAGAATAACATAAGAATATTTATTTTTTTCTAGGTTATATATATATATATATATATATATATATATATATATATATATATATATTTTTTTTTTTTTTTTTTTTTTTTTTTTTCTAATGGAAGATAAATATAGGTCATCAGATAAAATTAAGTAATGTATTACATCGTTGCTTGTTGCTGGTCTGTTTATTTTCCTTGAATCGTATTCTATAATTTCTTCGATTATTTACTGAATTAACCGGAAGAATGTGAGGCAGTTTTTTTTTTTAAAATTGAATACATAAACTGCCTCATCTTCTTCTGGTTTATATGGCCTTTTGGGGATACTACTGAAATTTAACTTTCCAAAACTTTACTAAAAGTTGTTTACATTAATTAACATAATATGGAATGTATAGGAATCGTCAACCAAATATATACATTATTGGAGCTTTCAATTGCTTTCAAACAACTTGATCTACTCCTAGATAATTGTAGCACTAAAGTATGTAACAAACCTGAATCTACTGCCTGTCCGCCGGATTAAGATAAATATTAAGATTCGAAATTATAATGAATAAATATTGAATATGTAGAATACAGATATGGGAAAAAAACGAATAAACAATTCGATTAAAATGACCGATTCCACCCTCTCCCCTACACCATGAACGTAATATGCTATTTTTACCAGAACCTATGCCAGGAAAATTCTCCAAATTTCATCAGAATTTTACATCAAAATTCCCTTGTGAAATCCCTGTCTAGCTCTATCCTCCTCGAAAGTTGAAGCGGCATGATACCACTTGAGGTAATAGCCCTGGAGCCAGGGCCCAAAAACCGACCTGATCGCAGGCGAAGGTTTGATTGTAAATTACGAAAGTGTATGTTATTCTGAGTAAAAAAACCTTGTCTGCAGTTCCGGAGCCGCTGCTTTCAAAAATGGCGGCTGATTTAAAGAATATTAGGCCATTAATGTGAGGATCGAAACGGGAAATCCATTGCGAAAAATGTGAGAATAATTTCTATTTTTTTAACTTGTATATATGGGTTTAGATATGTAAAAAACAAAATTGCTAACGCAGGCCACCAAGGGAAAACTTTTTACAGCCAAAAAAGTGAGATTTTTTCGATATTTTTTAGGTTTTTCATCTATAACTCCTAAACAATACATCAAAGCGAAAAAAGTGTTCTTTAAGAAATTAAAGAACGTTAAATTTTGCGTCAAACGAGTATAATAAACTTTAAAATTTGGTTTCGCGGTAAGGTATAAAACCACGGTCAACCAACGGTGAGTTTTCCAAATTTGCCAAAAACTGGGACAAATTACTATAATTGGCCCTGTAACTTGTAAATTAGTTCCCTAAGAGAAAAAATCCATAGAACCAAAGTTGTACAGCATCAAATTTCGCGTATACTGGGTACTGATATTTTTATTGTTGGCCAATTATATATCTCGAATCGGGATTCGTTATTACTTTATAAAATCGGTATAATTCGGCACACCGTTCACCAAAATCTTTTGCTGTTGAGAGGTGGAAAAGAGGCTTATACTGCATGTAACAGACTTTAAACAAAACCAACTCAGTAGAATAGACACCCATACTGTTGAAATATTGAAAATCACGTTTACCTTCATTACCAATATCTAGCCATCGGGAGATTACCGATTTTGTTCGCAGCAAGTGACTTACATTAAATTAGTTGATACTGAGTATACGCGAAATGTGATGCTCTACATCTTTGATTCTATGGGTTTTTCCTCTTAGGGAACTTATTTCCAAGTTACAGGGCCATTTATAGTAATTTTTCTCAGTTTTTGGCAAATTTGGTAAAATCAGCGTTGGTTGACCGTGGTTTTATACCTTACCGCTAAACCGAATTTCTAAGTTTATGTACTCATTTGACGCAAAATTTAACGTTCTTTAATTTCTTAAAAAACACATTTTTCGCTTTGATGCATTGTTAAAGAGTTATAGATGAAAAACCAAAAAAATATCGAAAAAATCTCACTTTTTTTTCTGTAAAAAGTTTTCCCTTGTTTGCCTGCGTTAGCAATTTTGTTTTTTACATGTCTAAACCCATATATACAAGTTAAAAAAATAAAAGCTTTTCTAACATTTTTCGCAATGGATTTCCCGTTTCGATCCTCAAATTATTGGCCTAATATTCTTTAAATCAGCCTCCATTTTCGAAAGCAGCGGCTCAGAATAACATACACTTTCGTAATTTGCAATCAAACCTTCACCTGCGATCAGGTCGATTTTTGGGCCCTGGCTCCAGGGCTATAACGGCATACCCCTCTTAAGTGTTCTAACTGTAGACATACTTGTATTTCTTGTATAGTATGCCGATGTTTAAGACGTTTGTTTTATGTTTATAAGTTATTTTTTTTTCTTTATTCTACTTTATATTATTTTTAATTTTACGTATTATATTGTTAGTCCGTAATTTATTCATTAAAATTTTCTGTACTGGTACTTAATCATGTAGCTGATTGAGAGGAGCTGGGATCCCCTAGAGTCCTACCGTTCCTTCCAGGAGTGGGGAGAAAGTCTTGGCACGGAATTCTACTGAATGAATAAATTTTGTAAATATCGTATATAATATTTAAGTTGTTATTTGGTTAGATTATTTTTTTTGTTTATATATATATATATATATATATATATATATATTTAGTACTATTATATTAATGTTGTTCTAATTAATTTATTTTATTTTTTTAACTTATTTATTGAAAAATATTACAATCTGTCTCTAGGACATTTATAATTGAGTTCACAGATCACATTCATACTCTATGTACAATAAATAAAATAAATTATACAGAAAAATAATATATATACAATAAATAAGAATAAAATAACCTAAAAATAAATAAATAAAAAGAGCACATACTCACCTATATACAATATTTACAATTTGGCGAGAGAACTCCAAACCAGACTTGTCCCTCCAACTGTGGAGGGAAAAGTATGACTCCAGGAGTTCCCTGCACTCCTCTCAACCACACCACTAGGGCTAAACCCAGTGGAGATTGAGCAAGAGTGCTAATTAATTTATTAATGTTGGTTGTACATACGGTGCGAATGAAATCCTGTACCACTATTACTAATGTCCTTAGTCGTAACGGGATCTGGTATTATTCAAACATATTTTAAACAAAGGAAACAAAAATTTATTCTTGAAATTTACAACTGTATTATAATAAAAATATAACCAGTAAATGTGAAAAAATAAATAAAATGAAGTTTAAAGGCGTAAAGGCTTGTAGACATACAACCCATTGGTAGCACTCTAGCAATAATTCTACACTAGAAGGTCCCAAGGTTATCATTTCAGATGCTTTGGAGGAGTATCTGAAGGTTAAAAATGACAAAACAAGGTTAAAAATGAGAGGGTTCTGAAGTTTATTATGAAATGATAGCTATCCGGATTGAACCAAATCGGACGATTGTGGATTGTTTTATTTGTGATTGAGAATTTTACTATGAATTTTGGATTGTAAGGTTTGGCAACGAGAGGTTTTTGAAGGTTGAGTGAGAGCTCAACTCTGTATGTCGAACAGAAGGTTTGAGTATTTGACTACTACAAGTTGAAGTAACCAGAAACGTATGTTCATGGCAAGTCCTAGATAGTGTTGCCCAAATGCGAGACCCAGACGAGTCTTGGTCTTGCAAACTCAGTTTGGTCATGGTCTTGGTCTTGCAGAAGAGTCTCGCAACAGTCTTACAGTACTGTATTTTGTAGATAGAAGAAACCTAACTAAGCCTGAATGAAAAATTAGAGGAATTAAATGCAAAACTATATTGGTTAAACCAATTATTTACATATAGTAACTAAGATTGTCGAGTATTAGTAACTATTTTGCCTTAATTTTTTATTAAAAACATCGATTTTTTTTACCAGTCCTGGTCTTGGTCTTGCAACAGTTAGGCGGCCTTGACCGATTTTGGGCAACACTAGTCCTAGATATAGGATCTGTCCAACAGGGATAAGTGGAGTATTATTCAAGGTTATTATAGAATAGGAGTTTATAGGTTTACGACGAAGAGCAAAGCGGATATGGTAGGATTTATTGAAATTGAAATTAATCTTTCAGTTTTGACACCATTCTTCAATGTTGGTAATGTTTGATTGAAAAGTTTAGGATAAAAAATCTGGGCTAAAATTACCTATGTAAAAAGGAAACTAGCTGAATAAAAAATGAGACAGAGAGTTATTTATTAAACCAAGCATCCCTAATAGGTAAAAATGCAGAAGAGGATGCGCTGAAGGAGTGCTTATGGATGGGCAACACCGAAATTGAACAGAGTGGAGCTAAACAAGAAGCTATTGCCTCGTAATGTCGCGTCACTGAAGTCAACGAACTAAACGACCCACGCCTTTTTTGAATATATGAAAAAATTGCCATATAAAAAGGAATGAGTTATGCAAGAAGAATATTTATCCTTTTTTTTTTTTTAACTGTAGGAAGAGCATTGGATAAAGATACATTGAGACTTTTTTAATGAAGTAATAAGTGGTTCATAAGAATATTACTTTTATTTTATTAGAATTTATTACTTGAATTGGGAAAGAAAATTGGGAGTTTTAAATTTAAAAAAAAAATTATAATATTACAAATGGTTTTCAAGTAAAAATTGAAGTAGTCAATTAGTTTTAATTTTTTTTTTTTTTAAGTCTTAAGATGAAGTATAAATATCATGTGTGAACTGTTATATATATTTGTGTTTGGGTATGTGTATATATTGTCCCTGAATTAATGAGAAATTAAAATAGGAACATTTTTTTTTTAATTTAAATATATTTTTATCGGGATGTGTATTGATTTTATCATAATATTTTTTATTTCCAAGATGTTATATCCCTTACTTTACAACTTCTTCACTTCTAAGTCATCATTTCTTTATATTTTATTAATCTTAGAGTCGCTTTATGGAGAATATTTATTTTAAAAAGAATGCTCAATAAATCGTAAATTTAATAAGTAAACCAACTATCAATTTATCTTTTATCTATATAAAAGTATTTTCATGAAGTGCAAGAGGATATAAAATAAATAATTTGTATATGTTTTAGAAACAAACAGCATATACTAAGAGTCTGGAAAGTGGGGGAAAAAAAAGAACGTGATAGCGTTCAAACAAGTTATATTTATAATTGGTAATTGGTTGACTGTAAGTTAATAAGTTAATAAGTTATATTTATATTTAACAAGCAATAACTGGGAGCTTGAAACCGTAAATGAGTTCCCCTACCTTGGAACTATGATCAGCGCAAATGGAAAAGTCCAACCAGAAATACCCCACAGGATAGGAAAAGCTAATAGTGTATACTAATCCATTAGCAACTGGGTCGTTGGAAAGAGAGAGGTAAATAAAGATGTGAAGCGCCACATTTTCAAGGCCGTATATATGTCTTTTCTGCAGTATAGAGTAGAGAGCTGGGTCCTCCCGGACAACAAATGGAGCCGCATAACGGGAATAAGCTAAAAAGCAATGAAATATCTGCGCAGAGGGGCCTAGGAAACACGCAGGAATAGGACCAGGAATGAAACTATAAGGGAAGAACAAAACATCCCTTCAATGAAAGAGACCCTGGAGAAGAGGCAGTTGGGATGATACAGGCATGTGTGCAGTATGAGCCCTTATTGTGACCCACTCAAATTTATGGAGGCGTGACCAGTAGGCACTAGACCTAGAGGAAGAGATAAGTTAAGCTATAATAGCTACATTTCCAAGTTGGGACAAGCAAGAGGAAATACAGCAGCAAATGACTTGCAAGATCACGAGCTAGATGGAGATCCTAGGTTCGATTTGCCTAAGTCAACTCTGAAATGCACAAGGAGAAGGATAAGGAAGAAATAGAGAAGTGTTAAAAAGAATTAACTGAGAATTTCAGTTGGTCAAAAACTTTTCTATCTTTAGCCACCCCGTCCACCTCCCAAAAACAAAAAAGAAAACACAATTAATGTTTTGGTCATTAAATCCCATTTAGAGATCATTATTGTCATAGGAACTTAGTTCACAGCTTAAATAATGACGTTGTTTGCTATACAACTACAGTAAAAATATCTTGAAAAATAAATGTTAACAATTTATATATATAATTTTTAATTTTTTTTTTAATTTTGGTTTCAACTAAAAGCTGATTTTGGTACACATGAATCTCTGTCTACTAACCAAATAAATCTAAGTTTACACATATATATATTAAAATTAAAATGTAATTTTAAAGCCAGGGAAAGCCATGCTGCCCGAGTCTCCTTTCCCCCCGGGTATGCGAGTCCAGTCAGCTTACTGGAGGCAATTCACACCGACCGAGCGTAGAACTGATTACCTTACCTCATGTACTTAAATTGGGAATCGGGATGTGGCTTACCAGGATGTTAGTGGCTTCCCTGAGGTTCGGTCCATGGACGGTCTGTTTCGAGAAAAGAAATATAGGTCCTCGTGCGCCTAATAACTCCGAGCAGCCATAATCCATTGATCTAGACCAATTTGTCACTGTTCTTGAACCCGAGTGAGGCGGCGGGAAGGACACTGCCAGATTTGCCCCAAAGGGAACTGTTATGGAGCAACGAGTGGCCTGCTGCCACACCTCGCCGACAAAAATCTTCATGATAGTGCCAACCGAAAAAAAGAATATATATATATATATATATATATATATATATATATATATATATATATATATATATATATTTCATATGCTATAAAAGTGTTTGAAACTCAAAACAAATGTAGGTGCAATAATAAAATTTATAACTGCGCTATTTTAATATGAAACTTTTTTAGGTATGAAAAAAATTTGTAAATACAAAGAGATATATAATTCGATTCCCGCCGTCGGTGTCTTTGTTATAGAAATAATATAATTTAATTTTTATGATCGCTTTCAGTTATTTTTTTGATCATTTTCAGTTGTTTTTATTTTTCGAAATGAGCAAAGTAACCGTTTTAACCATCTTTTAAAAGTTGAATAAAAATGTTTAAATGCATTCTTTAAAAGATAAAATCTTGAGGAGTGACTCAAAATAGCATTTTAAACAATTTTATGTAGCAAAAAAAATCCTTTTTTTTTTTTTTTATTTCTTTGTTGATTTCAGTTCGCATCCATGTTAGAAACTCGCTAATGAGCTCCCGCAGTATAAGGGTTAATGCATGAACTGATATTTGCCTAGAAGAACTCTTGAAAAACAACCGATATATGTAAATCTTCAAAAATAAAAAGAAATTACTTAATTATAACAAATTATTATAACTATTACCCCAAATATTTTCTAATCAGAATTGATTGCCTTTATTTTATTTTTTTCTAACGAACTGATTGCTATTACGACCTGAAAGGATTTCCTGAAAAAAAAAAATATAGTGATAAATACCAACTCTCCTTTCAATCTCTCCAGGCACTTATTATATGGGAATGAAGAGTTTCCCCAATAATTTGAAAAGAAATGACTTCAACAAATCCTCTCAACTTGTTTCCCTTTGAACTGTTTAACGTCTTTAACACGACCACTCAGTCCAAATCCGAGAGGGGACTTAGTCTAAAGCTAAAACTTTTTCAAAATACTTCCAAATAAATAACGCCTTTGAGGAGGAGAGGTACTGATCCAGTCTCGTCATTCTGAACTGTAGCTGTAGTCAATTAATCGAACTGTTGAAGAATTATTCAAAATATAAAAAAAAAAAAAAAAAAATTAAAAGATATTTGTGTTCCTGAAAAAGTTTCCTATTCATATAACTCGTTCAACTAATAATCACTTATTAAAACAATGATTTTTTAGTAAATAAAATTATGTTTGTATTAAATGAAATCAATCCATCCTGGGAAAATGAGCTTTACTGATGATTACATTGTTGGTATTGATTCTCAGTTCAGTGGTACACTGGAATTCAATCCCACTCTAGTAGAGCAGTGGTTGATCGAACATAACCAAGTTTTCCATGGAATTTAAAGTGCATTTACAACGAGCCCAAGCGTTAAACTCTAACACAATATGTAGCATTCCCCACACAATGAAACAAACTCTTTGATCCTCTTTGATGGCTATCCATTAGCGGAATTTAATCGTAATTGTGAATATACGAAGCTGCAAAATCAATCTGTATTCCCAGATTTCATCAGGTGTTCTGGATTATCGTTTACCATGATAGTGAATTACAAGGTGTATTCGTGTAAATTATATATATATACTCATGATTATATTGTTGGTATTGATTCTCAATTCAGTGGTACACTGGAATACAATCCAAATATAGTAGTGCAGTGGTTAATTAATATATAATATATATATAGAAGGCTGGGGTAGCCTTGCGGGCTAAGGCGCTTGCAGTGGCTAGCAAGTGGATGGGTGACTGTCCACCAAGGAAAGCCAAGCTGCCAGAGATATCCCCCCCCCAGGGTATGTGAGGCCCGTCAGTCTACTGGAATCAACTCACATCTACCGGGCGTAGGATTGATGACCCTACCCCGTACTTTAAATCGGGAATCGGGATGTGGTCTAGGGGACCACACTCGCGGTCAAAGATCTTCATGGTCTGTAGCGCCAATCAAGAAAAAAAAAATGTTTATATATATATATATATATATATATATATATATATATATATTTTCGGTTTATTGCAAAAAGTCACCGAGTGACATTTCATAACCTTCAACCAGAATGAACTATAATGTTTTTTTGTTAAGTGGAACAAAACTATTGTGTTTTTTTTTGGCCTATACAGGATATCCCGTACGTAGGCAGATTTTTTTATATGAGTAATAGTAGACCCCAAGAGCTACAAAAATGTTCATATAAACAATAGGCCAATTTTCAGCAGAAACGGAATCCAAGTTTTGTTTTTTTAAGCGTTACGGATTTGTTGAATAGAAAGCTATAACTAAAAATATATTTAATTTAAATAATCAAAAATATCATCATTGTAAAATATGTAAAATTTACTTCGGAAAGTGTGGTATCTTAAGTTGGTGAGTTATTAAAAAATTGGCGAAGAATCCTTGATTTTATGAAAAACCGAACTTATCTTAGTTTAAGTGCTTAAAACTCCCTTTTAAATGCTTTTAAAATAGACCAAATTTACTTGCTTTTAATGAAAATTTAATCTAGTTTGCTATGAAGTAATTGGTTTTAAATTACTTTTTTTTAGTTATTGCTTGTAATTCAAAATAAAACGTGGTTGGCTTACAAAATTATAAATATATACAAATTAAAAAAAAAAATAATTTCCTGGTTCTCTGTATGTAATCGGAGTCTGGTGTATGGTATCTTTTTATAAGATTTAATGTATTCTATCACATATAATCAGTTATATGAAATTAATGTCAATATAAACTTCACATCATTATCTAAAAATTCTCTAATAATTGGTATCGAATATAATTCTGTTGTAAACGACTTTTTAGAATTATCAAATCAAAGAAACATTGAATAATAATCTGAACGATCAAAAATGTAAAAAAAAAAAAAAAATTAAACTTCAAAAAGGTATCATCTTTAACGAACAACATCAATTTTGTTGTTAGAAGCAATTCCTGCTTAAAATGGAAATACAATAAATATAATCTCATAAATATCTCCGTAACCATTGATTTTATTAAAAAAATGTATGGGGTCATTTTTATAGAGATTTCACCTAATTTAATATTGTTCTAAACAATCTTTGCAAAAAATCTCATAGTTTTTGAGATATTCACAGAAAAACTAAAATAAATATCATAATGATGTGCAGATGGTTGACCGTTGATATAATATGAGGAGTTAGTCGCGGTGCGGTCAAATAAATAATAAATTAAAATATATTAATTATTTTAATTTTTGCCGACGTTATTCGACATTCCAAATTACATTCATACATTCATTTATTCGTTAACATTCATTTATTTATTTTCTTTATCTGTTAACCCACAGTTATCTAATGTAATCTCTATTAGTTTGTAATACACTTATTCCTTATCTTTTATCGCAATCTGTTTACTTTTAACTTACATGCTATATTCTCTTTTATTTTTATTTTTAATCATACTTATTTTCCATTTATTTGTATCTTCTACATATATAATTATTAATATTTAACTACATTGTCACCCACTATATCTCTGATACCATCTTTTATTTCTGTATCTGACAACTTCTTCTTATTTTATATCTACTTATATTTATTTTTTATTTTCAACATTTTTTATACCTTTTGTAGCCCTGAAGACGACCTGCAAAGTGGGTCGACACGTAATAATTAATATATTTTAATTTATTATTTATTTGACCGCACTCCCGACTAACTCCTCATAAAATAAATATCAGTTTTCTGTACTTCGGGATTCTTTGAGACTTTTTACCATTTATTATGGAGAGGGTTATAAACAAGTTCTGACAGGTTTCATCTTTATTTTTTTAATGTTGGGTTAAAGTTTTTTTTTCCCCCTAACTTTGCTGGACTATTATTCCAAAGCAGCATATCTCTGTGGTCCCGATTCGTGAAATAATTGGGCATAATGGTAGGTTTTGCGCTATTAGATCTCCCGAAAGTTCCTTTTTATCATTGACTTTAGCTAATTTAATCATTGTTCAAATCGAAGAAAATAAATGCTAGTTTACGATGGTGTACTTAGAATTTGAATATTTTAAACATTTTTTGAGCAATTTCTTCTTATTCAATAAAAACACGTGAGCACCTTAAGAAAAATCATGAAATTGGTCTTAACTTATTTTCTGTTTGGAATCGGCCAATACGTCAAACCAAGTTTTTTGTAGGAAATTTTGTCTAGAAAAGTTCTTCAGAGTTTGGCCATTAAAAAATGAGACACCCTGTATACATTGGCTGATAAATAAATTATCAGAAAGAATACAGATCAAACCGCTAAAATGTTATATGAATATAACACATCACAAGAGAACTTCCGGTTTTCCGTAAGTAAATGATTTCATATATACTTCAAAATGCGACGAGTTTCCTTTCTTGTTTTGTATGTTAGCTAATAAGGCTAAAATTCCTCCATTCCCCTCCCTAATGTCTTACCCTCCTCCTCTCTCCTCCCCACACACACTCCCTTTGATTTTTACTTCGCTCCCCTCATACTCCCTTAAACTCCCTGCGCCTAAACGAGGGGAGACTAGGGTACGGTAACGAAAAAAATTCAAACACTGAAAACGCTCGCTGTGCAAAAGACCTACATGAAGTGTTTGCCAAGTCAAGGTTTCACCCGAGTCCCTGCGTCGCGTTAAATGGCCGATTATAAAACTCGGTTACGGAAACAAGCCTTATTGCAATTAAATGTGGTAATTGTTTAAATATCAAAATCTGCGAGATCGTGACAAACAAACAGGGTGTCCCATAAGTAGAGAGAAATGTTGAAAATATCAAGATATACAGAAACGTTCATATAAAGAATTGCCTAGTTTCATGCAGAAAAGTAACAATTTCAAGATTTGTTATTTCGTAAGTGATTCACGTTTCTTTGTTAAATAGAAATCGATAACTACAGAAATATTTAATTGAAGTAATTTACTATTGCTTCATAGTTAAACTAGATAGAATTTTCTTTAAATGAAAGTAGAATTTGTCATTGTTGAGACCATTTAAAGAGGACTTTTGATCAGATGAACTCAGCTAAGTTCCGTTTAAAAAAATCAATATTGTTAATAAACCACTATAAGCACATGAAAAGTCGATCAAAGCTTTCAAAAACCAAAGAAAGTTGAAAAAAGAATCATTATTATTTACAAACTGTCGATCATTATAGTAAGTGTTAAAAATTTGATAACTATTAATTTAAGTTAAAACTCAGTAAAATAATTAATATATTTCGGCCTTAACAGTATACTTTTTTGACAACAAATTAAGCCAAACAATATTAGTCCTAGTTTACTTCATTTTCTACATCAACGTTTCAGCCCTTAGGCCATTTTCAAGGAAAAAAAAAAAAATAACAAACAAAACAAATGACATAAAAAAACATAGGTACAATATGTTTTTAGCGATGAACATAATTTTGATTTTGAGAATGTTCAAATTCTACAAAAAGGGAAACATATAGGCAAACAAAAATTGTTGGAAGCATTATATATTAAATTGATCATACTGTTAATTTCAATGCGGATTCAAGGCAATTAGGCCAACATTAAGCAGAAATAATTTTTTAATATATTAAAAATAATTGAATTGCACTTCCTAACTTTTCTTCTTTTAATATCGATTTTATTTTTAAAACTGTATTTTTAGATTACGTTCCTGAAATCATTAACCTCTTATTTAAATGTCCTTGTTAACTGTTAACTTATCTTTTTCTAATATTGTTCAATTTTAATGGTTCTTGTACTTTTTAATGTTTACACTGTATTCTTTAACTTCGCCTCTATTAATATTAATTTTTATTATTTAAAAATGTATTTTTTAGCTTTTATTCTTAATATCGTTAATCTTTATCTTTATTGTCTCCGTTATCTTATCTTCTATTAAATCTTTAATTTTCAATTGTCATAATTTTAGTTCAATTGTACTATCATAATCATCTGTAATTATTCTAAAATTTTCAAACTTTAAATTGTATTTCTTAGCTATAGTTTAGTTATGTGCGTAGTAATTCATCAAATTGTAATATAGGGCGAAAATGACCCAGGTGATTGAAGAGCCCAAAACATGTATAAATAAATAAATAAATAATTGAAGGAAGTTAATCGAGTGTTCTGCATATCATGGGTGATAAATATTCAGGACGTAGTCATTATAAAGTGTTTATTAGTGCCGACGTTTCTAATACTTGAATACCTTTAGTGCTCGAATCACGCCCTGATGATGACCCACATGTTTGAGTTGAAACGTCGGCACTAATAAAAATTGTGTAATGACTGCGTCCTGAATATTTATTATCCATACTAGATAATGAGTTGTGTAATTTGATATATTTTTAAAAATACATTTTAAATACAAAAATGTTTTATTGAATAGTTCAACTGAATATATTAACTGTGAATAAATTTTATTCGTTTTTAATATAATATTTGTGAATTATTTTATCAATAAATAAGGATAGTTTAATAATGTAATTTTAATTTTGAAAATTTTAATTACAATTTAATTAAAATAAAATCCAAAGAGGATTAAATAAATATAACCTCATAACTGGAGGTTTTAGTAATATTTAAGTTATGCTGACAAGGATAATTCAGCCCGTATGATTTTAGTTTTTTAAATACGTATCCTAATATAATATATGAAGTGAAAATAATTAATGAGCAAGTGTAATTAGGCTGTGATTGTGGTTATGTTTGTTAAAAGTTTCTTAGCTCAAAAATGGCCAAAGGGCTGAAACATTGTAGAAAATATATATAAAATAGACTTTTATGATGATCAGATCTAGTGATTTTTATTACAAAACAATTTATTTTTAAAGTAAATCATTTTGTTACTGCTCCAATATCAGTGTAAGGTAGATATTATTATCGCTTTCATGACGTTCAATAAGCGTTAAATATCCATAACCGCACTTAACTCTATAAAAAACAAAAAATGCTTGCTGTCACTGGCTTTACACTATCTCATATAATTTATAAGCATGCCATTTGCATTATTAGAAAACTGTTAGTAGTTTGTCAGAATGGGCAACCTAAACGAAGCGAATGTGCTATTATCAGTTTTTTTCCTCGATTCTGAAACTTTTGATTGATTTATAATTAAACCAGTTTTACAATTTTTGTGTCAAATATTTTCAAAATGTCAGTGTTAAAACTAAATTATACAATTTTTTAAAAAATAAATAATGACAAATATCCAAATTGTATTATTACTATAATTCTTATTTTGATATTCGAACACGGGAACATATTCATGTTTCTTGTTCGGTTCAGTGTTTTATTATTTCTTGAATTATTTTTTATTTTATCCTATATAGTTAATTAATTACTATATTATTCTTTATTACGTAATATGACATTATTATAGGTATAACGCATTGTTTCTCTGATAAAAGAAAAAAACCGAAAAAAGTAAACTTTTTGAATCGTTAATTCAATTTTTCGACTTTCTGCAGGGAACAGAAAAATTTTCTAGCATCAAACTCATCCAATCCTTTCAGTACAAAGTCCTTCGAACAATAGTCGATGCTCCTTTCTATGTAACTAGCAAAACCCTTAATATCCTTAATAAACACTTAACAAAAACCTCTAATATCCCATTTGTCCTAGACCTTACCCCAAAGAAATTCTCCAGATTTCACCAGAACCTTACCTATCATCCAAATCCCTTTGGACGATCCCTATTCAGCACTACCCATCCCTATAATCCTCAAAGAAGGTTAAAACGGCAGTGGCCTCGCGAACTTTTATAGTTTGTAAATATTGGAGTTCTGGCAATGGCCGATCTCACTCACGACATGAGTAATGGACTAAAGCATTATCGCTCATTCTCCACTGAATTTAGCCCCAGTGAACCGCTTGAGAGAGAAGTGCAGGGTTCTCCTGGAGTCATACTCCTGGAGTCCCTCTACAGTTGGAGGAACAAGTGTGGCTCGAAGTTATCTGGCCTGATTGTAAATAGTGTATATATATATGTATATAGTTATGTGTGTTCTTTTTTATTATTTTTAGGTTATTTAATTCTTATTTATTGTATATATATATTATTTTTCTGTATAATTTATTTTATTTATTGTACATAGAGTGTGAATGTGATCTCTGAACACTATTATAAATGTCCTTGAGACAGATTGTAATATTTTTCAATAAACAAGCTAAAAAAAAAAAAAAATCATCCTGTCCGCCAATCCTTTTTAATTCAATTCCTCTTCCCTACTCAGACACAGTCCGATACCTTGGCTTCCTTTTGGACAAAAGACTGACTTGGAACCCACATACCAGACTTAAAAGACAAGAGCTTAACCGACGATTTGGTCAGCTATATAGACTACTAAACAGAACATCTCATCTCTCAACAGAAAACAAATTATTAATCTACAAGACCATACTGAAACCTATCTGGACCTACGGACTTGAACTGTGGGGGACAACTAAATCATCGAATATCAAACGCATCCAATCCTTCCAGTCCAAAGTCCTTCGAACAATAGTCAATGCTCCATATTATGTCACGAACAAGACCCTACACCATGACCTTAACATCCCATATGTCCATGACATCATCCCATCCAGATTCTCCAACTTTCACCAGAACCTCATTCATCATCCCAATCCTCTAGCGCAATCCCTATCCAGCTCCGAACATCCATACCATCCCCCTCGAAGGTTGAAACGGCAGTGGCCTCGAGATCTTTTGTAAATATGCCTTTGGAGTCCTGGCAATGGCCAGCTTCTCCACTCATGTCCTGAGCGTCTGTGGCTCTAGTGCCCTCTTTCAGTCTCCATTGGCTTCTAATACTAGTGATGCGGCTGGAAAAGTGGCGCTGGGATCTTCCGGAGTCTTGCTTTGCCTTCCACGTGTGGGGAAAAAGCCTGGCTCGGAGATTCTTGGGCGAATGTATATATTGTATATAGGTATGATTGTGTTTAGAAGTTTTTATTTTATTTTATTTGTTTATTTTATTTTTATTTAACTTCTTCACCAGTATTATTTATTTACTTCTTATATTTATATTTATTTCTTTATTATTTGTATATATTGTATGAATGAGAACTTTTAGCCCTAATGCTTATAGCCCTCCAGCAGTGGCTGATGGTATTATTATTCAATAAACAGATTAAAAAAAAAAAAAAAATCGACTTAAAATGCACGAGTATGGGGTAACTGATTATTATTTCATGTCTTAAGAATGTAAGTACCATTTAATTGAAAGGGTTGGTAGATTTCAATATCTATAAGCACTTTCTACATATATGTTTACTACCTATATAGTGTCTCTATCTATCTTCGCCTGGCCGCCATTTTGTATTCCAGCGGCTATATGCTGGCAGACGTGCATTTCTCTCATCAGTGGATATGGTAAATTAATAAGGACAAACCTCAGTATAAAATATGACGCCTTTTTTTGTCACGGGTTCCAGAACTAGTACGGAACTTGACAGACAAAAACGAAAGACCTATATACTGATATATAGGTTTATCGCTCCTTTATCGGCCAATTTTTTTTATTGACCGATGCGTAGATCGGTTCGTTCCTATTCCTAACAACTTACATGACCTATCATATTTTTTTTTATTAATTATTTACTGATTTATCCTTACGATAGCGGTTGCCAGATGTTCCATGTATAACCCTTCAGATACTCTGGGAGCCGGATACCATTGTTGCTCAACTACGCACTTCAAATTCTTCACTCTTCATTGAAACAATGAAGAAACACGACTTTACCAGACACGAAGTACAATAATATGCAAAGTACATTCCTTTAAACCCGGAAGATAACACTCATGATTTATAACTCCAATAAAGAAGGGTATATAATAAGAATTCACTTCCAAGTTTATTAGTAGAGGGTGGGTTAGGGGAAGGGTCCTCATAAATGAAGAGGCAAAGGGTTATTACAAACAAAAAATTGTTCTTTTTTTTTCTTCCGTTCTTGTTAGCGTCCTGGATTGGCGATTGAATTTGGGACTCCAATTATTAAGGGTTGCCAATTTTAGTGTTATTGTCTGTGTCAAAGATGGTTCAAAACGACAGGAAGTTTACTGTTGCAGTGTGATAATGTTAAAAGAAGAAAATGTAACAACAATAAACTGAATAACTTACTTGAATAATTAGAAAATTGTTAAAGTGCAATTATTCATCAAAGGAAACTAAACGTACCTTAGGTTGAGTTAACTTATTTTATAAAACTACAATCACTATAAGCTTTTCAACTTTTTTTTTTATTATTTTATTGAAATTTACAACTGTAAACATATATACAACTAGTAAATCTGCTATAGGAATATATGACATGAAAATATTTGTGAAGAATCTATCCATTGGTAAGTTCAAAGATAAATTAATTTAGGAGGTCTCATGGCCATTTTCTTTTCAGACGCGTCGGAGGGTTGTCAGCAATTGTACCGAAGGTTATGAAAGGTTACGAACTAGAGAATTGGGGTGACCAAAGAGTTTGTAATTAAAATAGGATCTTCCACAAGAGGATTGTTGAGGTCTTTATGGATAATTTTATTTGTTACATAATAGTATTTTAAGGAGGATTTTGGATTGTAAGGATTGGATACGGAAAGAATTTTATGTTTTTTGTAGAGTCCCAAACCTCAATACCGTATGTCCGAATGGGTCTGATGATGGTAGTGTACATGAATTTTTCATAGAATATTGAAAGTTTAGAGCGTTTGTCAAGTAAGAGTTGTAGTAGTCGGAATCTGTAGCGAGTTTCTTGTCTTTTAAGTCTAGAATGAGGATTCCAGACGTTTTTATATATTAACTAAATATCTAATTGAAAATTTTATCATAAAATAATTTAACTTTTTAAATTACTAATAATATTTAATGCTTTGCTTGCGCCAAGCGTCACCTAGGCTCTATATTTTCCTTACTCATTAGTTTAAGGCATATATTTAGTTATTATGATTAGTTTAGTTTAGTTTATATACATTTACTTTTAGTATTATTATTTTTCTGTATTATTTATTATAAATAGAGTGTGAATGTGCTCTCTGAACACTATTATAAAAGTCCTTAATTGTGACAGATTGTAATATTTCTGAATAAATAAGCTGAAAAAAATTAATAATATTAATTTCATACAATACATAGTCCTTTTTTATTTATGTTATTAGTAGCCTTTGGATATACCTCCTACACAAACAGAATTGACCTCAACCCAAAATAATAATAAATTAATGAGAAATGCTTTGTTAAATATACATAAATTATAAATTTCCGAAATACAAAGAACATTTATACATTATGATTACTCGTCTGCCGGAAATGTTATATGTTTTACATGTACAGTACAAATAAAGACCTTATAACAACAGCATATACATGAATGACTGATAGATAATAAAAAAACTCACACAATATAAAATAATAAATATTTTGAATAATTTATGTCTAAGAAATAATAATAAAGGAAAATAATGGAAACAATAAACAATAACATGAATAAAACTGACCGCAGATAAATTAGATGGATCATTGTTTATGCTGGATGCAGCAAATTAAAACGGTGTTTCCACGCATCTGAGTAAAACCGACAATTTTACGGCATTCGTTCACAGAGGGGGCATTTACATAATAATAAATAATTGACATATATCTAAAAAATACGAAATGTAAAAGTATTAAAAAAAAAAAATTATACACAACTTTTACTCATAAAATAAAATTCGGCATATATCGAATAATGAATTATTTACTAATTCCCTAAAGAGAAAATATGTAAGAGTCTACGGAAAATCACTCCTCGTAAATCTCCGGGATATGACCTAACCGCACAGATTCTTTGTCACCTTAACATACGGACGAATTCCTATAATGGGGATCAGGGTGAAAAACACAATTTCATAAACATGATAAATATTTGCAAAACCGTAGTTTAAAAATTAAAAAAAAATGAACGACAATAACCGACAAGAAACAGCTCGACGTTTCCGACTACTTCAACACTTACTAGACAAACGCTCTAACCTTCCAATTAACTATAAAAGACTAATTTACATGATTATAATAAGGCCTATTTGGACTTACGGAGTTGAGCTATGGGGCTCCTCCAAACCTTCAAATTCCTCTCGCAACCAATCCTTACAATCCAAAATCCTTCGTAAAATCCTCAATGCTGATTACTTTGTTACAAATAAAATCATCCATAATGACCTTAATGTTCCTTATGTATCAGACTTGGCCCAATCCAGATATCTGTCCTTCCATGATAAACTTCATAACCATCCCAACCCTCTTGTTTCTAACCTTGCTTCCTATTCAATTCCTGATAATCCTCCGAGGTGTCTGAAAGATGGCCACGTGATCTCCTAATATAGACATATTATTAGAGTGCTACCAATGGGTAGTTTCTCAACATGTGTTTCATGTCTTTATATCCATGTGCGAATTTACCAGATGTATTTTTTGTATACAGTTGTAAATATCATATGAATAAATTTAAAAAAAAAATGTAAAAGTGTATTTATGCAATTATGTGTACTATAATACATCTCACGTCATTTGGAACAAGTAACAAAAACTAGCAACAGTTAATTGTAGTATTTTTTTCTAAAAACACTAGTACTTTAAAGTGAAAGGATCAAAAATCACATAATTTTTTTTTTAATCTCAAGTTTTTCTGACTAAACCTCATTTTAAGTAATATCGACTTAAAGCTCATTAATAGATGAAGTTTTTCAAAGAGTGGGGTATCTATCATACTCGTAGTTATATGATGATAAAAAAAAAATCGTGAATATTTTATGATTTGTTTTATAAACAGAACCTATTTTAGTTTAGCAGCTCAAAAGCCCCTTTTAAATAGTATCAAACACGACAAACTATACTTTCACTTAAAGTATATTTTGTCTAGTTTACAATAAAGCGATTCTGAATTATTTTTATTTTGTGTTTTTTTAATAACATACTTATTAAGAAATATTACAATCAGTCACAATTAAGGACATTTATAATAGTATTCGGAGAGAACATTCTCAATCTATATGCAATACAATAAATAGTACAGAAAAATAATAAAAATAAAAATAAATTTATACAAAAAAAAAAACAACTTAAACGAGAGCATACATTTATACAATATTTACACAATCCATTCACTCAAGAGAACTCCGAACCAAGCCTTTCTTCCGTCTCGGAAGGAAAGGCACGACTCTAGGAGATCCCAACGCCTCTCACTCAACCACATTACATTTTTTTTTTTTTATCTGTTTATTGAGTAATAATACATTTTGCCACATTATGGTCACTGAGTACTAAGGGTGAGTGAGGCACTTCATACCATTATATACATATACATAAAAAAAATAATAAAATATTTAATTAAAATATGAAATCTATTATAACAACGCAAAAACTATAATAACCAAGGAAATTACCTTAGAGTTAAAATTAAATGAAATACAGAAATTTGTAGCAAAATTAATAAATATAAGTTAATAGAAATAAATTGAAAACATTCATACTTAAATACTAGTATGTACCATTTAGTAAGAGACTCCGAGTCCAGGCCTTTCCCCCAGTGTGCAGGACAAAGACGAGACTCTAAGAGATCCCAGCGTTCTCTCTCACCGCGTCTTCCGGCATTACCAGTCGGTGGAGACTGAGAGAGGGCTCTAAAAACACAAACACTCAAGACTTGAAGTGGAGAAGTTGCCATTGCCAGAACTCCAGTGACGATTTTAAAGAGATCTCAGGCCACTGCCGTTTCAATTCGAGGTGGGTTTGTAGAGATGTCTGGAGCTAGTTAGGATTGTGCTAAAGGTTAGGATGGTGGATTAGGTTATGTGAAATTTGAGAATCGGGATGTAATAACGTCAAGGATATAAGGGATTAATAGGTCGTGATGTAGGGTTTTGTTTGTAACAAAATAAGGAGCATTGACTATCTTACGGAGGACTTTAGACTGAAAGGATTGGATGCGTTTTATGTTCGAAAAAACCGCATTACTAGTTAAGTAAATTAAATGTTTCTTTTTTTATTGCTTCCTATTAAAAAAAAAACACGTGACTTACTTAGGAAAACACATAACTTGGATTTCATAGTTTTCTACTGAAAATATGTTTATATGAAAGGTTTTTTAGCTCTTGACGTCTGCAATCACTCCTATAAAATTCCCTATTCTTACGGGACATCCTGTATATATGTATTGGACTGATATGCATATAATTTTCTCGATAAGCGTTATTTTGCCAATCTCTCTAGTACATAAAGATTTACTAAATAAGAAAATATATTACAAAAGGAGCACTCATGTTACAGCCCGAAAAACTAAATTAAATTCTGGAATAGAGGATGAAAAAATAAAAGGTAGTGAAACCTCACAAGAGGGCATCCTTGAGACTAAAAGAATATAGGAGACCAGGGAAAGAGAGAGAGGAGGGAAAAAAGAAGGGGATGCAACCTCCCCTCCAAAAACTACAGGGGTATTGTGACACAGAACCAAACACAAGGATATCGAGTAAAGAAGGTTCGGAAAAAAGGGAACAGAAATATCACTGATACTCGATATCTAAGAAATCGGGTGAAAAAAAAAATCTTTATTCTGGATAGTATCTCTTGAATAAAATAACTGTGAAGCTGTGCTATATTTGTTTTTTTTTTTTTGTAAGATCTTATTAATTTTATTATACTAAGATCAGTATGTATTACAGCTGATGTGTTTATAAGACATCTACAATAATAAAAAAATCAATCTCATAAATAAACAAATTTTATTGCGAGCCGATACAAATGGTTTTATACACACACACATATATAAACTTATTTAATAATGTACATAAGTATGTTATCCAAATGAGTACATTGATAATAAAAAATAAAAAAGTTCAGTTTGATATGATAGAAAACGAAAAACAAACTTTCTTGATAAAATAAAACAAAAAGTAAAATAAGTCCCAACATTATTAATTACATATAAGCTCAACCTTAATCTTGATGATAATACTATTTATTCTTGGAAAAGAAGAAGAAAATAGCTTAATTTTATACAACTTTTTAAATACCAACTAGGGAGTGGGGTACTGAGCTTCCAATGCAAAGGTCCCAGGTTCGAACCCCGGCTCATGACAGAAAATTTATTTATCTGTTTCATTGGCCGTGGGGCAACCCTGGGTCGAGAGACTCTCCTGGGGCACACCCAGCCTCTATATAGTGGGTACCCTAAATTAAATAATTGATTAAGGGGGAAAACCTGGCGGTTGAGAGTGATCTCGGTCAAATCACCTCCTAGCACAACCGTTGACCTAGAAACAGTGCTTTCCCTAAATAGTACTGAACCCCAGACCCTTCATGGGTTGTAGTGGTACAGGTTTTTTTTTTTTTTTTTTTTTTTAAATACCAACGTAAATCATCGAATCGAATTTTCTTGATATAATAATTGTGCTATTTCTTCTTTGAAGTTAGAATTACTATCAATATATTTACTTAAATACTTATTTATAAAATTACATATGTAGGTAAGAAAATGGCCTTGAGATCTCTTATTGTAAATAAATTTTGTTTTTAGAGTGCTACCAGTGGGTAGTTTCTCAATGAGTGATTTCATGTTATTATTTTCTGTTATCAAATTAACTAAATGTATTTTATTTATTAATACAGTTGTAAATATCATGAATAAATAAAAAAAAAAAAAAAAACATATGTAGGACAATACAAAATAATACTGTATAAATCTTCTATTTCACGTCTACAACATTATTTCTGAGAAAATAGTTTCTTACTCTATAATACCACGTTAGTACGTTTATTATGATAGAGTGTTAATAATATTTTTTTTTTAGTACTACCAGTGGGTAGTTTCTCAACAAGTGTTTTCATAACATCATATCGATTTGTAAAAATTTACTACATGTATTTTTTTTCATTGCAGTTGCAAATATTATGAATAAATAAAATATATTTGTTTATAGATTTCGTTGCGTATTAATTGACTCTGACACATTGAATGGCGTTAGTATTTAGGGCTAAAGTAATCATTCACACAATATGTACATACAAAAGAGAAATAAATATAAATAATTGAAATAGAGAATATAAAAAATAAATCAAATAAGATAAAGAATATCATAATAAATACTTACAAGATAAATAAAGTAATAATAATAGGTTGAATCTGAATGAAATTACAATAAATAAAACGCATTCACAGCTATGTACTGTTAGTATAAACAAGCTTATTGTCCAGATAATGTATGGATTCAAACATTATTTCAAACAACATAATTTATTAATTCATAATACTGTATTAGGGATTTTATATAATATTTTTTTTAATACTAATGATATCATACTGTTAGTATTAAAACACTTATTATAAGTAACGCACTAACAGTGTATCATGGAGTAAAAAAAAAACGATATTCTTTGAAATAATGTTCGAATCCATACACTTCTCTGGCAAAAAAAAAGAGAATGGGAATTCAAAAAATAATTCAAAGACGGTTTCCGTCGGGGACTCGCCTCTCTCATGACATTGGAGTTGGCTGCTGCAGAATAATGGTTGAATTTCAAATAAGCCTTCGATATTGACTGTTCCCGACCATTGCATTAGGTCAAAATTTGATTTGCAGATGGAAAAAGGGGATCTTATGTTTAAATATTGGACCTGAGGGTTGAATGGAGTCCTTCGGAACTGAGTGGGCCCTTCGCCCTAAAGCCATTGGAGGTTTGATAAACACGTTCCGAACATCGATAAGTCTTTTTCAAGTTGATACCCTCTTTAAGTCACCTCCTATCTTCTATCAAGTTATCACCATTCGATGATGATTTTTTCTAACTTATTTGGACTTGTACCTCTACTGACAATTATGAAATGAATTTTTAAAAAAATCCCGAATGATAATTTTATTGATGACCGATTCCGATTCAGTTTAAAGGGAGACATACGTATAATAAATAAGTAAATAAAAACATAAATCATCTAAGAACGCAGACTTCTTCCTGGAGTCTTGTAAAAACCTTCAGTAAAAGTTTGGATGTCGATTAAAAAATATGAGATTTTTTTAGGATTTTTTTTCTCCTGGCGTATAGCAAACCATTAATAACTCTCCAATACTTTCTCTGAATACAATGTTCCTAAAAATCGTTTCGGTCCGAAAATAGAAACAAAATAAAGATAATAATATCTTTTTACGGAAAAATAAAGTCGTTATTGCGAACATCGAAAACCATTATTCACCAATTTTCATAGCATTCAACAGTAAAAATGTTTTCCTCGAAATAGTCACAATTAATTAAAATCTCTAAAGGTACCTGGAAGTGTTTAATATACAAAATAAAACTAATAACAAATAATAATAAAACAATTTTTTTCATAACAATCGACATTTAAAAAAAATTAAATAAAAATAGGGGACAAATAGTCATTTTATTGCTATTGGTCTTATTAAATACTGACTATAATTAAACGTTCAAAAATCGTCAAAAAATGTTTTCCATGCTTTTTGTATTATAAAAAATCAATGCTTCATTGATTCATGTTGCCACATTTTAATTGGAATATTTTCGTTAAACGTTAAATTGTCCATCAAAACTACTAGGGGTATTATTATATATATTTTTTTTGAACATCCTATATATTTATAAGCACTGTTAAAGTTATTATAGGTACTAAGTACTTTTAATAATTAATATATCTAAGTATCTTTTATCGACCGACTGTACTTTGCACATTGCAATCATGTATTCGGTACTTAAACTTTATTTCTTTTTATGCATTTTAGAGCTTCTATACCAGTAGGAAAATTCCTGATGTTCACCTGTTTAATTGTAAAGAACATTGAATAATAATTAACTAACGAACAAAGGCTACATAGACAAATGGTTTGTTAAACTTCAAATCCGAATAAATAATTCAATTAATTCCATATTTTACAATATCAATTTAATTTAATCAAATGTTATTTATTAAATAACTTTCCTGTCTCTGTATAAAATTCTTTTAGATAAAAAACAATAAAAGCTTATGAATTGGTAGACTTTTTTTTATTTTATTTCGTCAGATTCGGTTCATCCTGATAGGGAGTTTGATTAATGTCAGTTCAAAGGGATGTTTCAAAGCTAAATTATGAAATATTTTTATTTTTTATCTCTTGTATTCCTTTGTAAACAGTACAAAAACAATGGCTTTTGTCATAACATCATCCGACATTATTATGTAATATATATATATATATATTGATATATACATGGATATATATTCATGATAAAACAAAAAAAAAATAAATAAAACTGTTGATTTTTTTTTTAAATACAAGTAATTTATAGTTTGTATTATTATTATATATAATTTAGTATTATATCAATGTCCAAAAAAAATATAAGAAAAGGGAAAAAAAAGAGAAAGTTGCTCATTATATGAGTAAAGTGAATTTCTCAAATGGATAGGTATACTATTCTAGTTAAGGTTTCACCAATTATAATAAAAACATATGAGATATGGATATTCAGTGCAAACATAGCAGATTCATTTCAACAGTGTAAAAACAACGTATTATGTAATATATATATATATATATATATATATATATATATATATATATATATAATATATATATATATATATATGAATATTAAATTTTATTTTCTAGTTTATTATATAATAATTTTATATCCTGGAATTATCCGAATTTTACATTTTACACACATTATTATGTGATATATAATGGGTTTCACGTAAGTAGAGGTAAATTTTTATAAAGGTGATAGCGAACCTCAAGAGCTACAAAAAAGTTCCCATAAATAATAGGCAAATTTTTAACAGAAAAGTAGGAAATCCAAGATTTGTGTTTTTTTTAAGTTAGTCATGTTTTTTGTTGAATAAGTACCGTTGTGCTATGTATGAAACATAGCAAATAATCTTTTAAAATTATTATGAAGTGCCGAAAACGAAGTTAAAATATGCTTACACCAAACATCTGCTGACATCAAAAACAGCTCCAAGGGGGAGAGCAGGTACATTAGGACCGATGGGTCTGGGGAAGGCCGTTCCTTAGAGTAACTGGTAACTAGTAACCGGTTAAGTAACTGGTCACTTTAGGGTATTTCCAGTGAAAATAATTGCACACCCGAAGTTCTGAACCAATCAAAACCATCCTTGCTCCACCTTGAATATTTGTATAAAATCTCGTAGATGGAAAAGCTCGAGGTCTTATGTCTTTTTCCGGCTTTGAGGACTGAAGATGCAGCTTGGTCCAGACAGAGCGGCGAAATCCTGGAAGAGTTTGGACCTGGACTTGACGAGATGACCTCGGAGCAGTGATGTAAGGATCAACAAAACCTTTTTTTTTTATGTCAAACTTCAAATGAAGCCTAACTATTTAATTGTGATTTCATAAAAAGAAAAAATAAATAAAGTGGACTGTATCTTCAAACATTTATTTTGGAACATTTACGAAATCTAATATTGAAAACATAAAAACAAAATGAATCAATTTCACACTTGTTAGATAGGTAAAAAAATAACAAACTTCTAGCATAAAATAAAGACCAGCTGAACAAACAATTGCGACAATATTAATGAAACATTTTCATGCTTGATCATAAATAAAAACTATTTCTATGGCCCAAATTATAATAAAAATAAAATAAACAAAAACAACTTCTCTAAAGTCCCAATATGAAATTTATATATATAACAAATAATTAGATTGTACAACGTTACGTGGACGAAGCAGGACGTTCGTAAACCTCTGTCTCTATGCAGAAACCAATTGTAACTCTTCAATGAGCGTGCTCAAAACGAACTGCAAATGGGCAGCGGCGAGCACGACGAGAGAAGTACGTCTCTTCAGAGTAGAACTGCAGTGGGCAGTGTTGAAGTTGGCAGTACTCAGCTCAGTGGCGGGCAGAGTCAGACGTCTTGTCAATTCTACCGCCTTATGACTTGAACCTAGCACTTGTTTATAGCTAGTGCTACTACAATCCATAACAAAGTAGTCCAAGTATAAACTATTGATTATTTAATATAAACAATATAAGCTATGGGCCTATAATACTTAATATACACATATCTTATACATAAATATAATATATTAATTGATTTCACTTTGCTAAAATAAAACAAATTAACAATTAATCAAACTATTTAAGTGTAAAATAAATTGAATTAACGCTGTGGCGTTAACACCTAAGTCAGGACCCAACCTAGGTAACCTAACGTTAACTAACCACATCATATTTAGAGTCTCAGGGAAGTTGTAATTCCCAATCCTAATGTTAAAATATTTTATGGAATAATTTAAAAACAGTCCATCTAAAATCATACCTTCACAGTTAATTATTAAATTCATTGAACCATGTATTTTTTTTTTTGTAAATAGCATTTCCACAATAAGATTTTTACATAAGTTGTACATATATTTTATTAAATATATGAATAAAATATATTTTTTAGTTTGAGTTAATTTAATTCTGTCACTCATTTATATCATGATGATCACAGGTAGTGTTGGGTATTATAAAGCATGATAAACACAAACAAGCCTTTGAGAAAAAAAAAATCAATTAATTATTCCTGGACTAATGAATTTATTATAGATTCAAATTTGTTTAACTAATCTTATTATTATTAATTTTTATTAAACAATTCTGGATAATTATCATCAATAATTAACCAGTGCCATCCCGATTAATGTTTACCCTAAAAACATAGCAGTTGACTACAAAAATATTTAATCTAAGTAATTAACAATTGCTTCCCTGCAAACTAGACAAAATTAAATTCAAATTAAAATAGATTTTTTCATTGTTAAAACCATTTAAAGAGTACTACTGAGCGGCTAAACTAAGCTTTATTCCGTTTTTAAAAATATCAAATATTAGTATATTTATCGAACTATACTACAGATGTCTCACTTATAGAAAAACCTTCTCGTTTAATATTCTGTAAGTCTATATTAATTATTTTAAGGTTTATATGGCACAAATTTGTCATACACGTCAAGTCGTATAAACCAATTATGTGATTTTTTATCGAGTTACCTTAAAATTTACGTTTGAAATAATGAAACCTGTTGATTGTTTCAATTACGTTCATCCACTGGCTTTAGCACCAGTGACGCGGTTGAGAGTAGCGCAGGGATCTCTTGGAGTCCTGCTTTTCCTTCTATAGTTGGAGGGACAAGCCTGACTTGGGGTTCCCTGCCTAATTGTGTATATTGTATAAAGGTATGACTGTGTTTATAATGTACTGTGTAAATTTATGTTATTAATTAATTATCTTTAGGTTATTTTATTTTTTATTGTACATAGTTTTTAAGTATTATTTAGTAATTATTTTAATTTTGTTAATTATATGTTTTCTGTATATATGGTGTGAATGTGTTCATATATCATTAAAATTATTGTCCACGTGACAGATTATTATATTTCTAAATAAATAAATTTTAAATTACTTTCAACAACATGTAAATTTTAGGAATAGAAACATTTATTTAGTCACCTATTAATACGGATCAATTCCTATAATAGAAGTATTTGTTGAAATACTGTTTCATAGCCACTGTACATAAGAAATATTTGGAAAATAATTATTTTTTATATTTTATTTATAAATTAAAAGTGTATTTAGGCAATTGTTTATTACCATACATCCCAAATCATGGGGGAAAAAAAAATATAAAACCTTTCAATTACTTGCAGTAATTTTCGCTGAAAAAACGAGTATTTTTAGACTACTGGATATGTAATAACATCACATTATTTACATTTTTTGAAATGAAGATAAATTTATAAAAAAAAAATATATATAGTATAACACATACCTGCCTCTGACATAAGGTAAAAAAATACCAGTTAATAAAATTCCCTGAAGTTCGATCGAGAAAAATATATGGAATAATTTCGGTTTTCTGCGAACAGCTGTATAGAAACTTCAGTGTACGAGCTTTTTTTTGTTTATTATTTTCAATAATAAACCATTGCGACCGAACGAAAAATTCAAAAAATTAACATCCTCTCAAAATTTCTTCTTAAAAATATCTCAAAAATTCTTAATATCTACTTTTCCTATTCGTATGATTGTATTTATTTAAAATGTATTTTACTTTTTACTTATCTTCGACACACTCCTCTCTATGTGTGTATGTGTGTGTGGGTGGGTGTGTGTGTGTTTATATATATATATATATATATATATATATATATATATATATATATATATATATATATATATATATATATATTTTTTTTTTTTTTTTTTTTTTTTTCCTCCCCTTAATCTATCGCTTCATAGGTAGATCACTGTATGTGTATTCAATTAAACTTCTTAAGAAACAGATGTAAATCATTTATTTGCTCTAGTTATTTTGCCAATGTTACAATATTTTACAATGTTTTGCCTATAAAATTTATTTAGCGTTCCTTTCTAATTTCATTTATTGATTATTATGTTATTTTTCAGCTTCAATATTGTAGTATTGTAACCCTAGTACCCATCTGCTTTCGTAATATATCGTAAGAGCTATGTATATACTTATTTTTTTACTTGTATTTTATTTATTCTTTATTTCAGTAGGTCTTTTGGTCAGATTTATTGTAATTTGTATTAACAATATTGTTATTCTTAAGAGATTTAGTCCCAGAATAAAGATTATTTCCTATTTCTATATATCATGTATATATATATATATATTTTCTTTTCTTCATTGAATTCCTGCTAATCAGCTGGTCAGTATAACCTTCTTTTTTTTATATTTTAAGGCTTCAACCACTAGGGTCATTATTGCCTTATTTTCATCGAGAAATATATTGTTTCTCAAGTTTAGAACATTTCAGAAAAGAAAATAGTTTATCAACCTCATTCGTATTGTCCTGTAAAATAAAGTGTAGACCGTTTGTCAAGTCACAAGAGAGTCTAAAAGTTTCTTAAGCTCTGATTTCTGTTAAAATGTGTTTCACTGTCAGAAGAGTCCCATAAGTTTGGCATGTTGGCGAAGAATCACGGTCATCAGTTATCCATGGGTAAGGCGTGTATGACCTATACGCAGGCAATTGTCAAAAGGTTTGCTCTTCACCTGTATGTTAGGAGACTAATGGCTTTGTTGTTTGGATTTTTCCATATTTTTCCATTTATAACATAAAAGCAGATTTTAATATTAACTATATATATATATATATACTTAATTAGGGTCTCAACTATTGCCAGTATAAAAGTCTTTCTATCGTGTGGCATTTAACTTTATTTATTCGTTAAATTGTCTCAATAAAACATATAATTGCTTTTCTTTTGCGGCTGAGTTCGGGCAGAATTGTTGGACGTTTCCTCCAATTTCCGGTGTGGCAATGTTCATAGATTTACGCTTTAACTTCGGTCATAACTGCTGTTGAGGCGAAGTAGGAGGGAGGGAGAAGAAAATAATGTATAAAACTGCAACAGCTTGTGGTCTATATCGCGTTCTTTCACCAGCCCAAGATGAAAAATATTGCTGGTTTTTAATTAGATCCGGTCTACTTGGGAATACTTCCCTGAGGCCATACGTAACATTTAGGAAATAGGTTAACCGCATCTATTAGGCTCGTAATT
Organism: Nezara viridula; assembly: GCA_928085145.1. Lineage (NCBI taxonomy): Eukaryota > Metazoa > Arthropoda > Insecta > Hemiptera > Pentatomidae > Nezara > Nezara viridula. The sequence continues at coordinate 79,008,659 of OV725078.1, forward strand.
GCTTATTAAATATATAGGTGCTTGGAGCAACATAAATAATAATAATTATAGCAATAATATGCTCTAGAATAATATACAATAGTAGAATTCTGGGCTTTAGAGCATCAGAGGTATATAAAAAAGAATAACAAAATCAACAAATAGAGTTAATAAAAAATTATTAGTTAACTTCCAGAATTAATATTTAATAATAATACTTAAAGACCCACTAATAATTTATATATATATATATATATATATATATATATATATATATATATATATATATATATATATATAAATTATTAGTGGGTCTTTAAGTATTATTATTAAATATTAATTCTGGAAGTTAACTAATAATTTATATATATATATATATATATATATATATATATATATATATACATAGAAAAGCCTATTTATAATTGTTTGAGAACTGGATGGATAGGAAGTGATTTGCGAGATTTTAAGATGGGTAGGATTATACGTCATACAAAAATAATTGGAGTGACTATTCGAAGAAAAGAAATAATACAATAAGGCAAGGAAAAAGAAAAATCATATTATTTCGTCCATAGGATTAGAGGTGACTGAAACTTATAAATGAGAAAGTATCCATTTAAGATTTCTTTTTTTGTTTCCTGAGTGTTAGGTCCGTTCAACAGATTTTCTGGTATTGGATCAAACAGGTAGGTAACCATGTAGCTCAATGTCCGTTTCCCTTATCTATTGTTAAATGTAGGTTCGAAGTACTTAGCTTTGTTTTTGACCTTGTATACATAGCTGATTCCATTTTTAAATGAGTCATCATGCTTGAATTTGAGTGTTATTTTGTATATATAAAATGAATTTGGTAGTAATAATCTAGCTATTTTGAAGTTTTCTTCCATATTCCAATGTTTTGTTATAGTTTTTAATGTGTTCTTCAGTAATTTAGAGAGTTTCGACAAGTGACTGCAACGGCTCCGTAACATTCAATTCCGTATCTTAATATTGATTCGAACTGTATATAATAAGGGTTTGTTATATACATATTAATAACTAAGCAGAGAAACAAATTATTTAAAATATTACTAAATTTCTTTACAATCTTTATATTCCTCACATATAAGCAATTGACAAGATATTCATTATGTCTCCCAATTATTATTATTATTCCACCTATTGATTGACATTAGGATCGATATGCAATACATCCGATGTTAGTATGTAACTTGTACTAGTATATTAATTAGTACTAATATGTTAATTAATAATAAGGGAAAATTAAAAAAAATAATATGAATGCAGAATCATACGATGTCTGAATCAAATCGACTAAATCGTCAATTATTTAATGATCAATCGTTAGATTCAATAATTCAATCTAAAAAAAGATTTACACCCGGGACTGCTGTAAAAACTCCGAAAATTCCTACCACCTACATACTTCCTCATTATCCGTTCCTACCTTACTGATAGATACTTTAAAGTAAATCACAAAAACGCCTATTCATCCTTTTTTCCCAGTCCGCTGGTGTTCCTCAAGGTAGTATCCGAGGTTCTATCCTATATACAGTTTATACAGCTGATATCCCTACCTATCCCAATACTGTCATCACCACATATGCCGATGACACATGTATCCTATCAGTAAATAATGATCCATCAATTACATCCCAAATGCTACTAAATCACACATCATAAATCTTGAAGAATGTTGTCAAAACTGGAGAATTAAAATAAACTCCAATAAATCCCACCAAATTACTTTATCCTTCGTCTTAAACCAATGACTTCCTGTCCTACAGTTTCCTTTAACAATACTCCACTTATCCCTGTTGAGTAATTCCGCTACCTAGGACTCCACCTGGACAAACTTCTAACTTGGAATCCTCATACCAGACTGAAACGACAAGAAACCGCTCCGATTACTTCAGCACTTACTAGACAAACGCTCTAAACTTCCAATTAATTACAAAAGACTCATATACATGACTATAATAAGGCCTATTTGGACTTACGGAGTTGAGCTATGGGGCTCCACTAAACCATCAAATTCCTCTCGAATCCAATCCTTACAATCCAAAATCCTTCGTAAAATCCTCAATGCTCCCTACTTTGTTACAAATAAAACCATCCATAATGACCTTAATGTTTCTTATGTTACAGATCTGGCCCAATCCAGATACCTATCCTTCCATAATAAACTTCAGAATCATCCCAACCCTCTCGTTTCTAACCTTGCTTCCTCTTCAATTCCTGATAACCTTCCGAGGCGTCTGAAAAGAAGATGGCCCCGTGATCTCCTAATGTAGACATATCATTAGAGTGCTACAATTGGGTAGTTACTCAGCAAGTGTTTTCACGTCATTATATCCATACTTTCAGATTTATTAGATGTATTTCTTTAATACAGTTGTAAATATCATTAAGAAATAATAATTAAAAAAATTTGTATCTATGTGTGAAATTAGCTAAAATTGGAAGAAAAAAAGAATGAAAGAAAATGTATTGTTTTTTTTAACTAATATTTGCCTTACTTTTTCTTTTTTTGTTATTGTTTTATTTAGGCCAGATGTAGTCTTATAATTCTATAATATTTGTTGATTTTGTCCCAGAATAAAGTTATTTTCTGTTTGTTTGTTTGGATGTCTAGGCGCAAAACATCCAGGTCATCCGCTCCCGATCAACTAAATAACAATACTTTTATACAGTTCAGGAGGTTGGAAAAAAAAGTAATAAAAGAATTAATAGCATAAAATTAATAAATAATGATAATAATAGACACTTAATAGTAAATAAACTTTAAAAAAATCAATTAATGAAATGAAATTGTTAAATCAATCAACTTTTAAAATTTAAAAATAAAAAATTAATCTGCGAAGGATCATTAGTTATAAACTTGTCATACATGTTTTATATTTTTTTCATTGTCTAGGGATGATGATATAATCTGGAGTATTCCGATATATTTTAACCTTGGGATGTAAAAAGGGCAATCTTCCAAAATATGGTTTATAGTTAATGACTGGTCACACTTTTGACATCTGGGGATAAGATATTTTGTTATGAGGAGGAGGTGAGTCAGTCTAGTATGTCCGATCCTCAGCCGCTTGAGGACAAACTCATCCCTACGACTGCTGCGTTTGGAGCTGATCCACGGTTGTACCTCTTTCTATATTGTTTTTAATTTGCTTTGTGCGCTGTTGTCCCACCGTCTTTGCCATTCTTGGGATATGGTTTCTCTTAGAAGTCGTGCAAGTTCAGATGGTGTCAAAAAAGCTTTACCGCGTCCTGGAAGGGTAAGAGGTTCTTTTGCGGCTCTATCAGCCATATCGTTTCCTTTAATCCCTCCCTATATGGCCAGATAAAGGTTATTTTCTATTTCTATTTCTAAAATAATGGTTATTTAACAGATAATGTTACTTATGTATTAATTGTTACAAGAATATTAGCAGGAGAGAACTTAGCACTAAAGTATTTAAACATGTAATGAGACGATAGGCTTTAAGAGAAATGTATTTGAGGCTATGCACATTGTACAGATTAAGGTATTGATTTTAATTGTAGGACTTACAATAGAAATTTGAATAACTTCAATTAGAAAGGTTGAATATCTAGGACTAGTTTGATAAATCTAGCTGATTTGTATTCTTTTTATTAACTTTGCATGCTTAATTTTTTATTATAATCTTCCTTTAATGTTTTTTCAAGTTTTTTGTATTAATTTTTATTTATTTTATTGTTGTTTGTGATAGTATATTTTAGTTGTGTTTGTGTCTTTTAGTTGGTGATTACACTTTTTTTTTTTTTTTCATTTGTTCATTTTCGCTGATCAACTGTTTGATTATAACTTTCCATAGACATGTTACCTCTCTTTTTTCCAGTGTGTGTTCAGATCTTATGAAGTGATGTAATGTATTTTTTTTTCTGCTGATGGTAATTGACTTTAGAAAAAACTACCTATACCATTCAATAAAAATGAAATGACAGCGAGTGGAAGAGAGATGTGAATAGAATGAACAGACCACTCAGTCAAAGTCATTGATTAACAGTTATTGTTTTTCTATGAATCATTGATAATTCATCCAGTGAAACGTGAAAGCTTTTTGAAATAATTACTTACAGACCAGTTTAGAATGAAATAAGAGAAATACAGCTTCCATTTTTGTAACTTTAAAAAGACTTTAAATATAGTTTAAATATTTAGAAACAATATTGACTTACTACCATTTATTCTTTAACTGTCAAAGGTTAGGGAAATTATAACCACCGCTTATATTAAATATTTCCGGATCTATCTTAACGATTCAACTTCCAAAAAACGATTTGAAAAATATCATTCATATTATTGTCCTTTTAAGTCTGTCTAAGATGTTTATTTACTGTTTAAAGTACAATTTTTTTCTTTTTTTTTTCTTTTGAGTATGGAAAAGATTTCCAGTCACTTTTCGCTGAGAATTGTTTTTTTTTTTTTCTGTTGATAAGATTTTAAGTCTTTGGGATGTATTTAATTGTCTACTATTATTGAACGCGCTTCTCTATATGTATATTATATATTTTTTTCTATTGTTTTATCCTATCAATCTACATCTTAGGATATAGATTATATAAGACTTTTCTAATGTTTACAATACTATAATACGTATTTATTTGAACATATAAAGGTACAAATGTAAATCATTCATTATAAATATTTATCTACTTTTTTATTATTATTATTTTCATTGCTACATTTTATCGTTCTTTTCCAATTTCATTTAGTTACTTCATACTTTGTTGTTTGTAGCAACTATTTTGCAGTATTGTGACCTTATTGCTCACCTTTCTTCTCTTTAATATATCTATATAGCTATGTAAATATTTCTCTTATTACTTATGTTTTAGTTATTCTTTTATTGTAATATGTATTTTGGCAAGATGTTAAAAATGTCACTAAACAAAAATTCATTTCGCTATTCATCCGTACAATACTAAAGATATTTATTAAGAATTTCATTTAGAAACGTGGTCATTAGCTATATTAGTTACGATTTGCGATTGTCCAATGTAAAATTTAGGTATCAAAATGTTATCGTTTAAAATAAAATATTAATCTTTTCTACATCAAACTCTTACAGTTAACATCAGTGTAAAAAAATTGCTAAAGCCACAGACTCGTTTTGATGAAATTTTAAAAGCAATATAGCGGGCCGCTTAATCTCGTAGTTTCGCAGCCCTCTTTAATCAAATTAGATTTTTTAATAATTATACCCGAAATATAGCACTATTCACAACTTGTGACATTTATTTAAATCTAACGAAGATAATTTTTTTAATGCAAACTTGAACACATCAACGAAAACATTGAGTTATTTTTTCTCCAAAGCATTTAAGCAGAATTACATATTTAGCTACAATATTGAGAAATTATTCCAAAGTATTGGATTTTTTTGGTCTCCGCTTGAAAAGATTAATTGATTTTAAATATATAAAACGTTTATTGAGAAATAACGAAGTATTTTATAGTTAAATTTTAATAATTAAAAAAAAAAAACTCCTATTCTCGGTATATTTAATATGACCAATAAAATTGTTACCCCAAATGTTAAGAAACAACTAATGATTGTTCCCATGAATACAAATATAAATCTAATTAACTCACGGTGTTGATGACTTCGTAGGTGCAACTGTTTGTATTACTGCTCTGATCAGAGTAACATACCTGAAACAATAAACATTTAATTTGAAAATATCACAATTTTGTTTATATAAGTAATTATAAATCATTGGTAAAGATGTGAGAAACAAACAAAAGAAAGATAAAAAAAAAAAGAATATTGATTCATAATGGAATATAGGTTTTATAATTAATGATTTTGATATGTATCATATTGTTTTTGGTAAGTTTTAGATATTCTTGTATGTATTAAGAATGTACGTTTTTTTTAACGATTTTGAGATCTTTTCTTATATATGCTTTATTTCCATGAGCAACATACGTTTTAATACTTTCACTTACGTATATATGTAATATGTAGTAAGGGTAAGTATCGCGATCGTGAAAATTTTCCAATCTCAGTTTTCAACGGAAATACATGTTTTGAGGACCCCTGAGCCCAAATAACCAAGTGTCGCAAAATGGTCTGAGTGTCTGTGTATTAACAGTCTAGCTCATAAACGAAAAGTAGTTCGAAACTGATATTAAGTATTTAAGGTTTGTATATGGGCTGGGTGTGACAACAACTTTTTTGTTAAAGTCGGCTAACCGAAAGTGCCACTTTATATGAACGCTAAAACACATTTTTACAATTTTCTAAAAAACGGCTCTAATGATTTTGACTAAACTCGGTGCATCATTGCATAATTAAGTGGTCTTTAATATAATTTAAGTCTTATCCCCGTTGATCTCACTTTACAGGGCTTAAATGCCTAATGTTCACATATGTCTTCCCCTAAAGTACCTTTAATATGTTTTTTTTTTTAAGTTTATGGAATTTCCTAAAAATATCGTTAAAATCGGACAAGTAGGAGGAAAGACATGACCTCTAGTGTTTTTCCCCGAAGAGGGGAAAATTTGGATAAGTTTAAAATATACTTTTTTAATTGTTGAAACTAAGAAAACCTTTTTTCTACAGATATTTAATAAAGTATCTTTCCTAAGAACATCTTTCATAAGAAATAAGTACCTAAATTTATACCTTTATTCTCAGTTCTATATTTCAACACTGTAATCACCACCTCCAGAATCAACTTTCTCATTGTCTGCATAGATAAATTTTTCAACTAAAAATATCACTAAAATGACATCACTCAAAAATGTTGAAATTGGAGTTAGTCATTCTGTGATTTATAAAAGCAAAGAATGTTGCGTGGTTCATAAAAGCAGATGGAGTGACTAGGTTTTTATTGCCTGTCGTCGATATATCAAATAGACATTTTGTAATTATAATGGTCTTAATGACTTGTTATCTGTAAGCTTTAAGCTTTAGATCCGTTTAAAATGCACTGCAAAAAATTTTAAAATCGCCCAGCGTTGCCAGAAAATAATTTCTATTCAATGTAGATCGGTAAGTGAAAGGTGAGTGTTGTTCGCACCAGATTTTTTTTTATTAAGTATTCTGAAGCAGGTGAACCTCCTTTTCTATTTAGGAGGAAAAAATTGGCGATTAGTTATGTTTCTAAACTATACCCTCAATCCGAACACCCGACGTTTGTATATATATATATATATATATATATATATATATATATATATATATATATATATATATAATATATATATATATATATATATGTATATAGTAAGCCAAAATTCAATATTTTTGAAAAAAATAAAATAAATACAACCCTTCTTTTTCAGAAAGAATTAACTCAACTACTGCGTTTCTAAAATAATTACTTTTAGAAAAAACAAAAAATTACAATTTTCTGTGGATAATAATAGCATATTTTCCTCCATAATAATTTATTATTGAAATAATTGAAATGAAGATTAAATGTGCGTCGATGACTTCGTTTTACGCTCTAAGCCCTAAATAACAACAACTGTTCAATATTTTTATAGACCACCTTTTTTTCTCGATTTTGTGTTAAAATTATCTTACACGATACAAGAGGAAATCAAATGGTGTGTGGTGACGGGGTTGGTGAGAGGGGGGAGTCTTTCAAAAGTAAACAACCAAAATTGAAATTTTTTTTTTAAATATTAAACTAATATAAATTCATGTGGATAAATATCTACAAATAAATGCGGCATAGCAGTAACTATATATTTTTAAAATAATGAATTACCGCCATACCAGACTGAAACGACTAGAAACCGCCCGACGTTTTCGACTACTGCAGCACTTGCTAGACAAACGCTCTAAGCTCTCAATCAATTACAAACGACTCATATATATGACAATAATAAGACCTATTTGGACTTACGGAATTGAGCTTTAAGGCTCCACTAAACCATCGAATTCCTCTCGTATCCAATCCTTACAATCCAAAATCCTTCGTAAAATCCTCAACGCTCCTTACTTTGTCACAAATAAAATCATCCATAAAGATCTTAATGTTCCATATGTTTCCGATTTGGCCCAATCCAGATATCTATAATTCCATAACAAACTGCAGAACCATCCGAATCCTCTCGTTTCAAACCTTGCTTCCTCCTCGATCCCTGATAATCCTCCGAGGCGTCTGAAAAGAAGATGGCCTCGAGACCTTCTAATATAGAACATTAATTTGAGTTCTACCAATGGGTAGTTTCTCTTCATTTTGTACATGTCATGTTACCAATGTCACATTTACTTATTGTATTTTAAATGTAATACAGTTGTAAATCTCAATAAAATAAAATTAAAAAAAAAATGAATTAAATAATATATGCTATAAATCGTCGGTCGTCAAGCCAGTGGTACTCTACGCAACAGAAACTTCTTGTCTTCTCAGCCTAGAAAGCCTTCTGAAAATAGAAAGAAGAATTCTCAGAAGAATCTACGGGCCTAGGAGAACACCTGAAGGATACAGATTGAGGTCAAATGAGGAAATATATAAAGAAACAACGGATCTAGAAACTGACGCTAGAGTGGGAAGGCTGAGGTTCTATGGCCATATGATAAGGATGAATCCTGAAAGACTTAACCATAAAATCTTTCAGCGCATCCACAGTCATAAGAATGTAAGCAGGTATTTTAAACAGATTAAGGATGATATGGACCAAGTGGGGCTAAGAGACCAAGATTGTTTAGACAGAGATGAGTACAGAAAGGCGCTCAAGAGAATAACGGTTCTTGCGGGCAAGAAGCGCTCCAAAAAAGGGTGTTGCGTGGTCTGAGGAGAGAAAATGTAAGCACGCGGAGCTCATGAGGGGTATATGGGAGAAGAGGAAGCAGATGAAGAGGAAGAATTAACTTCATGGTATTCGCGTGGTCTTTAAGGCCTGTTCGTGAAAAAAAAAATATGCTATAAAAAGAACTTAAATATTTTATATGAATAAATCAAGCATCAATTGATATACCAAATTAAAATAAATTCATATTTAAAAATAATTATGATTTTGAAAATTAATGTTATCAATTAAATTAATTATTTTTTAAAATAATTTGCCTAAAAAGAAGAATTTGTATATTTATATGTATAATAATTCTAGAAAGGAAATAAAGATTTATGAGGACCCAACCCTTGAACGAGGAACATTCACGATATTAATTTCGAACGCTAGCTATTACTTTATCGAAATATTTCATATCCAATTACACGGAACACTGTTAAACAAAATAAAATACTACAACACCGTTGAAGAGCCTCACTTCAATGTGAAGAGTACCAGGAAAATAATGTTTTTATACCACACTTCGGAAAACTTGAAACCCTGGAGTTCAATAATGTTTTTTATAAGTGCGCCACTCGTCTCAAATGTTCCAAATTAAAAGGAATAGGCTCTTCATGCAGTCATCTCTAGCCGGCCTATCATATTTGTCCTTTAACCTCGCCGTGGAGCAGCTGAAGGATGTTCGTTTGGAGAAAATTATTGTTCCAGATGTAAGAAATCATCCTGGAGAGAGAAACCTTGGGTTTTTCCAGGGAGATGATTACGGGACGAAATACCACTTGAAGGTCGTTCGAGCATGCAGCACCTTACTGTCTTGTTCCTCACCTCAAGTCATGTGACACACGTTGAGAGGCGATCTTTGCCGGAAGTGGACGAAAACATCGCTGGGACGTCTCGTATTACACCAAATATGTATATATTAAGAAGATATCGTGCCATCAAATGTATAGAAATAAAATAAAATGAAAATAAATTACCTATGTTGGCCGCAACATCGTTATTCGTGAGTCATTAGTACCGCATTGAATTAATCATAACAAGAATAGACAATAGCATCTAACAATTTGCACTGAGTTGAAGTGGCTTTATCCTACTTCCCAACGACAATTCCTCCTTGATATTTTCCTTATCCAATTCCTCAGGGCCAAAAATCCTCCCTACATCCTGCAACTTCTTACTCTACGTTCCTCTATCCCCTCTCTCAATACCAGGTCTCAACCTATAGACTTACATATCCCCTCCCATAAAACTACATCCTTCAGCAAATACTTCGTCGTTCGTGTTACCTCCTTTTGGAACTCTCTACTATCTTTATACGTCCATCCTCGTCCACAAATGCCTTCAAACAACTCCTGTTCCACCACCTATTCCATATTCAAACCTGTAAAATTTACTTGCGTCTGTACACAGTTTAATTAAATCAACTGCACAATTGCAATAACAATCAACGGTTAATTATACATCACTTTGTCATCTCATAATAACATCTAAACAAGACTAATGTAACTCTTAGGGGACTGTAGTTCGAGAATAAAATTATTTTATTCAATCAGCTTCATAAAATAGTTGTAGGTTATGAAAAGTCGAAGCCAATAACGAAGTTTTATGCAGGTGTTAATAATTTGATAAGAAGAGGTCTGAATCGCGGACTATTATTTTCAGGGGACTAAATTTCATATAATAAATTTTTAATTAACTAACTAATTAATTATAATTAATATAATGAATATTTTAATTAATTATAACAATTTAAAAATTTAACCACTACAACCAACGAAGGGTCTTTGGTTCAGTACTATTTAGGGAAAGCACTGTTTCTTGGTCTACGATTGTGCAAGGAGGTGATTTGACCTAGATCACGCTCAACCACCATGTTTATCTCCTTAATTAATTATTTTAATTAAAGGTTCCCACTTTATAGAGGCTGGGTGTGCGCCAGCGGGGTTTATCTATCCAGTGTCGTCCCACGGCTAATGAAACAGAATAAATAATTATTCTGTCATGAGCCGGGATTCGAACCTGGGACCTTTAGGATTGGAAGCTCAGTACCCTATTACTAAGCTACCTCTCCCCTCAGAGATTTTATTTTATTAATTTAAATTTATTATTACCCCCATACCAGACTGAAACGACTAGAAACCGCCTGACGTTTTCGACTACTGCAGCACTTGCTAGACAAACGCTCTAAGCTCGCAATCAATTACAAACGACTCATATATATGACAATAATAAGACCTATTTGGACTTACGGAATTGAGGTTTGGGGCTCCACTAAACCATCGAATTCCTCTCGTATCCAATCCTTACAATCCAAAATCCTTCGTAAAATCCTCAACGCTCCTTACTTTGTCACAAATAAAATCATCCATAAAGATCTTAATGTTCCATATGTTTCCGATTTGGCCCAATCCAGATACCTATCCTTCCATAACAAACTGCAGAACCATCCGAATCCTCTCGTTTCAAACATTGCTTCCTCCTCGATCCCTGATAATCCTCCGAGGCGTCTGAAAAGAAGATGGCCTCGGGACCTTCTAGTATAAAACTTTAATTTGAGTTCTACCAATCGGTAGTTTCTCTTCATGTTGTACATGTCATGTTACCAATGCCACATTTACTTGTTGTATTTTCTATGTAACACAGTTGTAAATTTCATTAAAACAGAAAAATTAAAAAAAATTATTTTTATTTTTCTATCTTCTGCATTTATTTAAACCTACAGTTCTGTATTAAAGGAAAAATACAACCTTTCGACGAAGAAGATGGGTAAAAAGGAAAATCACGATACATCGTTTACACCATTGACTATATCTAGCGAAGATTGACAGATAATACACGGAAAAAGAACAGAAACAGGTAAGGCCCAGGAGATACGAACACTGTTAAAGATGAAGCGGAAACTGGGAATATCACATTTTTATTACCGAGGAAATGTCAGAGATACCAGTTGGAAAAGACAAAGAAGAGCGAGCATGCTTCGTTTAGCTCGGTAAAACCTTTTGACAAGGCAAAAAAGAAACATAGAAAACGGTCCTGATAAAAAGGGAGTAAACATAGGTCTAATGAAAAGCATCCTTTGCTTCCCTTCTTTTCTTTAGTCTAGTCAGAACGTGATGCTGTCCCTACACACAATTCCATACTAAATAAGGCCGTAGGCTGTCCTCTACAGAGATCAAATGTAAACCTTTATGTCTTTCGTTAGCCCAATCTCCTGTAATGTTTTGCTAAATTTATGTAAAAATCATTATTTTTTTAGTATTAATTGAATATATAATTCTGCAGTAAAAATATAAGACAATCACGACAAACAAAAATATGTTTTTTTTTTGCACATAAGAAGAGAAACAACGACCAAGGAAGAAATATAAATACACGATAATATTATAATTTAAAAAAAGATATTTTTTTGGCTCTACATATCTTGTGGACATAACCAGCCTTTTCCGCCTCTGCCTATCTGAATCTACAAGTATCCAGGTAGCTGCACAAAGCATGTAGGTTCCCAGCATCTTTGTTGTTTCTAGTTCCCACACTATATCTAAATAAAACGAAGCCCAATTGTCGGAAACGTTCGCCCCACCAGTATTCACCAGTAACAGTATTCCTAAATGACAAAGCCATATTATCTGCTCTTTTTTTTTTTCTCCAGAACGGCTTACTGTGTCATATGTGGGTATTTTAACAATAAATAAAATTGGTAACAGTCGACAAAGTTGGAGTATAGTCTCACTTAAAAGATACCCAAGATATGAATTAAATGAACTGGTGTAAACTAACGAATAATGTAAACTAAATAAATAATAATAATACAATAAAGATAGCTAGAAAAAAATAAAGCTTATAAAATGAAAAATGATAAAAAATTGAAAAAATAAATAAAATGTGTATATGATAGAAAAAAAAAAAAAAAAAAAAAAAAAAAAAAAAAAAATATATATATATATATATATATATATATATATATATATATATATATATATATATATATAATAGAATTCACATTAAAATATCTTTCATAAGTATGGGTTTCAATATAGTGGTGTTCCTATGTTAAAATATGTTGCACTTTTTTTTTTAAATCTTTTTATTGAGAAATAATACATTTTGCCATATTTAAGGGCACTGAGTACTAAAGCTGAGTGAGGCACATTCATACTAAATATACAATGCAATAAAAAATAAGAATATATATCTATATAACAAAGGTAAAAACTATAAAACCAAAGAAATGTAACTTGAAATCAAATTTAAAAAAAAAAATACAGAAATTGGTAGCAAATTAAATAAGTCATAAGTAAAAGAAAGAAATGTATAAAAAAGAAAAACATTCATACTTAATATATAAAAGTTGCACCTTTAAATGCTGTTAATAGGGAATGATATTGACTAACACATTTTTTAATGAATTCCTCTATGTTTTTAGTACGTGGTACAGATCCCTTTTTATCAAATTTTTAACATCCGCCTGAAACTTTTTAAATAGTTTCATCTCATCTTAACCTACAAATATCTTATTTAGGAACATTCTCGGAATTGCGGCGTTTCCAATTTGGAGGTCGGCAAACTTCGTCTATTTAATTAGACACTTAAAAACTCGTAAATACCCATTTTCTTTTCACTTGAAACGTAAGATCATTTTAGTTCAAAATCGAGAAAAAAGGTGGCCTTCAAAAATATTGAGCCGTTTTGAGTGAATCGTCAAAACAACGAGGTTATATAGGACAAACGATCCAATATTTTTGTAGGTCATCTTTTTTATCGATTTTGTGATTACATTATCTTATGATCCAAGTGGAAATCAAATGGGTATTTACAAGTTTTTAGTTCCTAATTAAACAAAAATGTTTGCGGACATACAGATTGAAAACGTAATGAAATATTTGTAGTTAACGATGAGATGAAGCTATTTTCGAAGTTTCAGGTGGGTGTTAATAATTTGATAAAAAGGGGTCTGTACCACGGACTATTTCTACAAGAAGTTCAGGGTGGGGTTTACTGTTTCCAATAAACCAAGGGGCATCTACTTTACATACTATTCATTTGTCGATAGCATGTTAAGAAAAGTTTGTAATTTTGATCTTTAGTTACAAATCTTATCATTGTTACAAAAGAACCATTGCCTCAAAATTTGAAATCATCCCATTGCCATATCACCGACGTTCAAATCAATTTTCAAACTATTCCATCCCTTCCATCATTTCCTACCCAATCCCTCAAACCTACATGTACACTCTTAGTATCCTTTGATGTTGATACTTTGACTACTGCTACGTAGAGTACGGAGGAATCTCTATCTCGGAGACAGACTGAATTTTGAATAGCTTTGTTATATTTGTTAAAGCGACCAAGGGAGGTTCTCGTATTTACCACTCCTGCGTGAGTTAGGAAGGCTTTTCCTTCTCTTCTATTGACAATTAAGGCAAATTCCTTTACCACATTATCAACAACCACCGCCCACTCTATGTCATCAACCTCCTTCAGTCACAGTCCTTCTGACCTTTGAACCTCCTTTACAGATCTACCTCATTTTAACATTCCTTTGTTTCCCACTCCACAATTTTCTAAAATATCTTCCCTCATAAAATCCGGCATTCTCCTTTCATATCCATATTAAAAAAACCTCATATCCCAATTGCTTTTTTCAAAACAGTCAGACATTGGTCATCCATATATGTCGCAACAAGTTTTAATTATTCACATCTCACTTACAAATATTAGCTAATACTTTATTTCACTAACCAGAAGAAAATAATTTATAGATTTTTATTTTATTTTTTTCTGTATTGTATTTTATTTTCTTTAATAGTATTTCAATTCTTTTATTTGCCTCAATTTAATTTTTATTAGAATAATATAAACACGTTTATTTTCTATCGATGTTTTATAGAGATTATATTTTTCTATACTTTTTTTATTTTTAATTGTTTTTCTTTGAACGATTATCTACTTATATTTAATTTTTATTTAATTTTATTTAATATCCCAGTAATTTTTATTGTTTTTCTTCTTTTTTTTCATAGTTAAGACTTTCGTTTACTTAGAAAAGGATATCAATGTTTTATTCTCTTGTTTTGTAATTTTTTTTACCATTCATTATTATCCTGTCTTTTTTAAAAATATTTTTTTTTTTTTTCATTTAAGGTAATTCGTTGAATGGCCTTTTGTTCGGAAATTAACTTCATTGTTCTGTCTATTCGTGCAATTTTGAATGGATTTGTGTCAGAATAATAATACTTTATTTATTCTCTCTCACGCTCTCTCTCACTCTCCCTCTCTCTCTCTCCCTCTCTCTCTCTCTCTCTCTCTCTCTCTCTCTCTATATATATATATATATATATATATATATATATATATATATATATATATATATAAATATACACGTTTGTGCGTGCTAGAAAGTACTTTTCTCTGCCTTTGATACTGACGAGAGTTCCCCTATAAATCACAGTTTAGACTGTTAGTGGGACACGGAGCGGAACAATTCCAATCTGATTGGGACATTTAGAGGAAATACATTGGTTCACCTGAATGAACCGATTCGGATTTAAATATTCCCTTTAAAAGATCTACTTGAATCGAAAGTTAAAGTACAGAGGACTAACTAGAAGGATAAGATATGGTCAGTTTTAAAAGAGGCGTCAAAAAAATAATTAGAAAAATTATATTTTAAAAATGCATATGTCGTCAAGATCATTGCATAGTCTATATATCCCGGTAACTGAAATCAAATAATTTAAATTGATAAAAGAAAAAAAAATTTCACCATCGTAGAAATGACGCAATCAATAAGGAAATAAAGTCAAACCACTTAAATGTGGCAGTTGAAACCATAAAAAACAAAATCTTTTACAAGGATGAAAAAGTTTATGATACTAAAATAGATGCAATAATATTCTTTCTTTTCGAATAGAAAAGAAATACATATATATATATATATATATATATATATATATATATATATATATATATATATATATTTATGTATTTCTTTTCTACATAAAATAAGAGAAAAATAAAATGTTTAAGGAGAGTAAAAATATATATAACTAAGTAAAAATAGAAATAAAAGTAAAATAACATCATAGATACAAGCATACACTACTTACAATCAGCCAGGGAAACTCCGAACCAATCTTATACCACCACAAGTGGAGGGAAAAGCGAGGTTTAGGAGATCCCTTCGCTTCTCCCTCAACCACTTCACTAGTACTTAAAACCACCGGAAGATGAGTGAGAGAGCTACAGCCGCAGACACTCATGACTTGAATGGAGAATCTGGCCATTGCTAGAACTCCAAGATAAAAAAAATACTAAATAAATAAAAAAATCAGTCAAATCAGTTAATTTCGTTAAAACATAAAAAAAAAAAAAAACAGTGATAACTGTACATTACGTTCTTAATCATATATATATATATATATATATATATATATATATATATATTCAGATGTGATAATGCCACTGCAAACTATTATTGTTACGATCTCTTTGGTTCATTTTTTTTTAATAATTAGTTTTAGTTATGTTCTTGTTCATCTTTTATAATTTCTGGTTTATCTTTTTATTTTAAAACTATTTATTTTAACAAATAGTTGCAAGGAAACATGGTACTGATGAACATTGTATGTATCATACGATAAAAAAAAAATTAATTACCATTCCAAGTTATTATCATTATAAAAATTAGGGCAGCAACCTCAAATATATGTGTCAAAAAATTACTGTATGCAATCATAATACAATTTTGAAAGGAACAAAGACTATATGTACGTCGCTCCAATACGCTCCCCACCTTTAAATCCCGCCTGTTCAATCACATCTTATCCGTTCAGCTCTCATAAAACTGTAGATATGTATTTAAATAATTAGTTTGTTTTAAATACTCTATTTCATTTTTTTAAAATGAAGATTTAAGGTAAATAACATTCTTTTCTTTTATTTATTCATTTTATAAATCAGTTTATTTTGTAATTATTCTCTAAGACTTCATAGCCCACAGTTTTATCTCTGTACATTATCCTTAGGGGACTTGTCCCAGAATAAATAAAGCGTTACTATTATTATATGGATTTAAGTTTCGATGTGACACAAATTAAATTAAAAAGTAAACTAAACTTTAGTAAATTATGTTTTAATAAATTGTAATTTAAAACTATAATAGAAATAACTATTCCAAGAGCAATAATGTATAAAAAGTATTAAATAAATGTACTATTGCAAATAAAGACTCAAGACCACCTAACTGTTGCAAGACCAAGACCAAGACTTGTAAAAAAAATAAATCTTTTTTGTGAATACAAATTAAGGCAAAATAGTCACTAATATTTGACAATTTTAGTTATTATATGTAAAGTATTGTTGTAACCTTTTGAATAAAAAGTGTTAGTTTAGTAAACATTTAGTAATTGATCGTTATGGTAAATAGAACTCAAATTTGGATCCATCCATTTGGACCCTATTTAGCAGTTCATCTTCTAAGAGAAAATGATTAATTTTAACAATATCTTTGCTTTATATTAAATTTATATTTCAAATTTTAAATTGAAATGTGTTATCATTAGCTAAATTTCTTACGAAAATATTAGTTGATATGAAAAAAATTTCAATGTTGAAAAGTATAATTACTTTGGCATTTAACTCTTCCAATGTTTCATTCGGGCTTAGTTAGGTTTGTCCTATTTGAAAAATTACAATAATATCTCTATAGCAATTGGCTAATAGGTAACTGCAAGACTCTTGGGCAAGACCAAGACAGAGTCTTGGTCTCACGTTTGGGCAACACTACTGGTAGGTAATTAGGAATTATTTAAACTAATATCTTCAACAGATCTCAATCATTTTGTTTCTAAAAAATTAAAATCAAGAAGAAAATAAAACTCACGAAGAAAAAGATTTACTACTCCATTTCTCAGTTGACCTAACGATGAAGTAAGAATAATTTGAATTTCAAATGACCTTTAAATCTGTTTGGAAATTTAACCGAGGTTGTAATTTGTTTCTATTCAATTTTATCTTGATTTACTGCATTTTAATGCCTTCTTTCGCTGTATTTAAATTATTTCAATTCCTTAGAATCGGCTTCTTTAATATGTGAGAACTTAGGGAGAATGTGAATAGTTTATGAACCTGAAAGGGAATGTTGACTTATATTTTTAATCAGACCCGATATGACTGGAATTTTTATTTTCAATATTTATTTTCTCTTATTTTGTAAATAGAATTTTAACCTATGAAATTTTTCAATTAAAATTTTCATAGAACTTTTATTAATAATATTTATTTATTTTTTTAATCTTTTTTATTGAGAAATATTACAAACCGTCTCAGTTGAGGAAACTTATAATGGAGTTCAGATAGTACATTCATACCGTATACACAGAAACATAAATAAATAAATAAAGTAATAACAAAAGAGCAAAATAAAATGTTATACGGAGAGTAAAAAGAAAAAAAAAAAAAATATATATATATATGTAAGGTTACTTGAGCAACCTTTAAACACTTCAACTGTTACTTATCTTTAAATCAGATGTTAATGATTATTTATTAGAAAATACCTTCTTGTATTGTTATATTGGATTAGTGTTATAATTAACTTGTGTTGTAATAACGTGTAATTAAATTTCTAAGATCTTTTATAGACGTGATTTATTCAATTAAAGTAAAAGAATTTAATTACACGTTATTACAACACAAGTTAATTATAACACTAATCCAATATAACAATACAAGAAGGTATTTTCTAATAAATAATCATTAACATCTGATTTAAAGATAAGTAACAGTTGAAGTGTTTAAAGGTTGCTCAAGTAACCTTACATATATATATATATATATATATATATATATATATATATATATATATATATATATATATATATATATATATATATATATATATATAAGTAAAAATAGAAATAAAAGTAAAATAACATCATAGATACAAGCATACACTACTTACAATCAGCCAGGGAAACTCCGAACCAATCTTATACCACCACAAGTGGAGGGAAAAGCGAGGTTTAGGAGATCCCTTCGCTTCTCCCTCAACCACTTCACTAGTACTTAAAACCACCGGAAGATGAGTGAGAGAGCTACAGCCGCAGACACTCATGACTTGAATGGAGAATCTGGCCATTGCTAGAACTCCAAGATAAAAAAAATACTAAATAAATAAAAAAATCAGTCAAATCAGTTAATTTCGTTAAAACATAAAAAAAAAAAAAAACAGTGATAACTGTACATTACGTTCTTAATTACACCAAGCACTTATGAGAATCATAATTTTCATTCAAGTTATATAATATGTGTAATTAAAAACCAATCAGTTTTTATTTCTCATTTTTCACATATATTAATTTATTGAAATTCATAACTTTATTAGATATAAAAAATACAACTAGTAAATTTGAATTGGTAAATTATGCTAAATATGAATTGAATTGGTATGAAATGGTGTACCATGTAAAACATGAAGAGATGCAACCCGTTGGTAGCACTCCAATTATAGTCGTGTATTTGAAAGTCCTGTAGGAGCAGGACAAGCCATATGATTTAATTTTAATTGTATCAACAATCTTTATCACACGTAAATAATATAATGTGTTCAGATGTTTTATGGTTATAAAATATATTGTGTTGATTAGCAAAATCTGTTACTTTCTTTAGAGATATATATAAAAGTTAATCAATCTTAACTTAACCCATAACACTAATAAAACGACTAGTAATATTGGGTATTGTCATGCTCCTACAGTCCCTTGGCCATGTTCTATTTACTATTTAAAATAACGTTTTTTTAATAACTTGTGTTTAATTTATTAAGGCAATCCCTTCCACGTCTGTCAGGGATTTTAGTAGCACGGCTGTGCTAATTTTTATTTCTGTACACTGTAAGCTTAAAGGGGGTTTCAGGAATATAAATATATAGTAAGATGAAATTGATTGCTTCATACTAACTGATCTAGGATTTTATACAATATTTAAATTTAGGTGGGTTGCGCAGTATACTTCCTATTATTCCTTTCTTCTATAGTTCAATAATGCCTCTTCTCTCTTCCTTTCGTGGTCCCTTGCCGAGCCGCTATGGTTTACCGCTCCATGTAAATGAAAAATCAGGAAAAGATCGTAGTGTTCTTGCTGGCCAGCCTAGCAAGTTCCAAAAATGGGTGAGCGTAAACATCAGTAATGGCGGAATATACATAACATCTGGTCGATGTCGTCATTATTGCAAGAGATCGCAGCTGTGTTGCTTGATTCATCATGTAATTAGAATTAAATTTTTTTTTTTTATTTCTTTATGACATTTACAACTGTAATACATCAACATAAAACATAAATACATCAAGTAAATTTGGACATAATTGATATAATGACATGAATACACTTGCTGAGTAACTACCCAATGGTAGCACTCTAATGATATGACTACATTAGGAGATCACGGGGCCATCTTCTTTTCAGACGCCTCGGAGGGTTATCAGGAATTGAAGAGGAAGCAAGGTTAGAAACGAGAGGGTTGGGATGATTCTGAAGTTTATTATGGAAGGATAGGTATCTGGATTGGGCCAGATCTGAAACATAAGGAACATTAAGATCTTTATGGATAATTTTATTAGTGACAAAGTAAGGAGCATTGAGGATTTTACGAAGGATTTTGGATTGTAAGGATTGGATGCGAGAGGAATTCGATGGTTTAGTGGAGCCCCATAGCTCAACTCCGTAAGTCCAAATAGGTCTTATTATAGTCAAGTATATGAGTCTTTTGTAATTAATGGGAAGTTTAGAGCGTTTGTCTAGTAAGTGCTGAAGTAATCGGAAACGTCGAGCGGTTTCTTGTCGTTTCAGTCTAGTATGAGGATTCCAAGTTAGTCGTTTGTCCAGGTGGAGTCCTAGGTATCGGATTTGCTCAACAGGGATAAGTGGAGTATTGTTAAAGGAAACTGTAGGACAGGAAGTCGTTGGTTTACGACGAAGGGTAAAGGTAATTTGGTGGGATTTATTGGAGTTTATTTTAATTCTCCAGTTTTGACACCATTCTTCTAGATTTATGATGTGTGATTGAAGCATTTGGGATGCAATTGCTGGGTCATTGTTTACTGATAGGATACATGTGTCATCGGCATATGTGGTGATGACAGTGTTGGGACAGGTAGGGATGTCAGCTGTATAAACTGTATAGAGGATAGGACCTAGGATACTACCTTGAGGAACACCAGCAGACTGGGAAAAAAGGGATGAATAGGCGTTATTGTGATTTACTTTAAAGTATCTATCAGTAAGGTTTTTAGGCTTGATTAATTTTTTAAAAATAAAAAGCGAATTCTAATATATTAATTTTATATAGAGTCTGATAATAATTTAGTTTACGAATCTACGATGTTATGAATTTGACGCTTTTAAGATTGTGAAAAATCGAAAATCGGCAACTATTCACTAATTAGTTGAATCAAGTTTGTTTAATGCTATGTCAATTATGATATTCTTAAATTACTTAAGAAGTATAGACATGTACAGTTGAAAAAAACAACAACCTTATTATAAAAAAATAAATCTAATATAAGACGCTCAAGAATCGTACCTTAGACCACAATCTAAAATTCTAAACTTTGGGTTGCTATAATATTTCGTTATAAATACGGATAAGACAAAATATATGGCTAGCTGCAAACATGGCGATATTACTGGTGATATCGATATAGATGGTAATATGTTTGAACAGCTAGAGAAGTTTAGGTATCTAGAGTCTACGATAACTAGAAAAAATTGAAAAAGAGATTAAGGTTAGACTGAAGGAGGGAAATGTTTGTTGTTTTTCTTTGACAAAACTACTTAGCTCGCACCTCTTGTCCCGGAACTTAAAAATTAGAATCTATAAAATCATTACCTCACCTACAGTTCTTTATGGATGCGAAACGTGGCCGCTAACATTAAGGGATGAGCAACGTCTTAAGGTTTTTGAAAATAAAGTATTTCGTAGAATATTTGGACCGAAGAAGGATGAAATAACCGGAGAGTTCAGACGGTTACACAACGCCGAATTGCGTGAACTGTTTCAGGTAATATAATTGAGGTGATTTCATCCCGGAGAATTCCTAAAAGGTTAATATTTTCTGTACCAAATGGTAAACGTCCGGGGGGGTAGAATGAAGCGAAGGTGGGAATACTTCATTAAAGCCGATCTAAGGGACTAATAAGCGATTGGTGGTGTCGGCATCGAACCTTCGGGTTATAAATTAAAAAGTAATATTCGTATTCTGTTGAAGAATTGTGCAGTACTCCAAAACTAAGTTCGCCTCTAATTTTGAATAGAAGGTGTGAGCTTAGTAAATATTTAGTAATTTATCATTATGGTAAATAGAACTCAAATTTGGATCTATCGACCCTATATAGCAATTTATGTTTTGAGAGGAAATGGTTAGTTTTAACATTAGGTCTGCTTTGTTTAAATTTATACTTCAAATTTTAAATTAAATTGGTTATCATCAGCTAAAAGCTACTTTAGATATACATTGTACAATATTGCTTACGGCAATATTAGTTAATATGAAAAAAAATGCCATTGTTGATATATACTCAAATACATATATAAGGAAACTACAGAACAGACGTGTGATTGAAATTAAGTATAAAAGATAATTAACAAACTCGCCCAGTCTACAGTAAAGCATCCAACTCACGATAAACAACAGTCGGAAACATGTAAATATAACAGATAATGTAAAACGTTAATTTCAGACATGACACCCGAAGTACTTGAATTGCTTTCAAATTATACATGTGAGCATTATAAAATCCAATCATCAAACAGTTTGAAAAAAACAACACACCTTTTTTTTTTACTATACTAAAATCGAAGCGTATTATAAAACAATATTTTAATTATTTTTTGCTTAACACCAATTACACAGACACTTACAAGGAGAGAATAGATTCTGTGAGTCACCAATTTCAACTATTTTCTTTTTTTTTTTGGTACTACATCGAAAAACATTAGACACTTATCCCGGCCTTCTTACCAATGACCTCTAGGGAGCGGAGAAAAAATATATTCTGTATAACTTTAAACAAAATTTATGTAATTTATTTTTGCCTTTTCTTTTCCCGGATTTTAGGTTACGAGTTATTAATCTTTTTTTTTTTTTATATGCGAAAAACGAATACCAACTTTGTTTCTCTCTAAAAAAATATTTACTCTAGATACCAGACCGGTTTTTAATAAACATTTTATTCGGCAGAGTATAGGCATAATTTGGACTAATTGACGTAGCAATGTAGGAGTAAACATTTTTTTTTTAGGAAGCAACAAAGTTAATATTCGTTTTTAGTACTTTAAAAAACTCTTAAATACAATTTTTTATAGCAATCGAAAATTTTCTTCAGCGATTTTTTGCCTAGGCTGGATCCTTCGAAATTTCAAAAACCACAAAACATATGATAACTTTATAACGGCTTCACCGATCCACACGAAAATTGGTTGGGATTTAAACCTCCGTGTGCTACACAAAACGGCATAAATCCAACTTTCGTAAACAAATTAAAACTAAAGATATAAAATAAAAATAGGTTAGAATTGTTGCTTAATTTCTAGCTTGAAAAGGATTCAGCTTTCTAACGGATATATTAAAGTTGAATTTGAAGAAAATCCTGATGAGTTATGTATGCTTTAGTTGAGGGCCCGAAAAAAACTCATTCAACAAAATCAGGTACTAAAGGTTGTATATTTTTATTTATATAAAAATTCGTATTCAAGAGTTTTAAAAGGTCCTAAAAAGGAATCTAATTTTCTTTTTCATAACAAAAATTTAATTGGCATACTTTACTGGAAGCATCTTTTGGTTATTATAATTTATGATACAGTATAGCTCATTTAATACAATATTAATATTGTGTTTTTATTCTGAAAAAAAATTAACAACATAATGATTGATATACCATAAGATGGGGTAAGTTCGGGACAGGGTGGGTAACTTTGGGACAACCTGTAAATTTAGTTTGTGATGATTCCGTGGTGGATAAACTGTGTTGGTCCAGTCTGCAAAAACATGCTTTGTGTAGGCATTAGTGTTGCCCAACATCGGTCTTGGACTTGCAAGACCAAGACCAAGACTTCCTAACTGTTGCAAGACCAAGTACAGGACTGGTAAAAAAAAAATCGATTTTATGAATAAAAATAAGGGCAAAATAGTTTAAAATACTTGATAATCTTAGTTATTATATATAAATAATTGTTATAACTGATACACTTTTGCATTTAACTCCTCTAATTTTTATTCGGGCTTAGTTAGGTTTCTTCTATCTAAAAAATTACAGTAATATCTCTATAGTAATAAGCTAATAAGTAACTGCAAGACTGTTGCGAGACTCTTGCGCAAGACCAAGACCATGACCAAGACTGAGTTTTGCAAGACCAAGACTCGTCTTGGTCTCGCGTTTGAGCAACACTAGTAGGCAAGAAGCCTAGTTCACAACACTCGTTTTGCAGTTAGGTTCTATTTTTTTTTTTACTGGTATTTATCTTTTTATTGAGGTATAATACATTTTACCACACTTTACAAAGGTACTGAGTATTCAAGCTGTAAGGCACATTCATACCGTATTTACAATATAATGAAATAAAAAAAACAATGAAATACATAAAAATAGATATATAAAAGATAATGATGTATATATAACAAAGATAAAAACAAAGAAATATAACTTTTAGTGAAATAATACAGACAATTCTTAAGGAAAAGATAAAAATAAATAAATAAATAACTATTATTGATAATAAATTATTAGAAATGAGTAAACAGAAAAAAACAAACAAACGAAAACAAAACTAACAGTCATACTTAATTACAGTGAAAATATTAGGATAGATTTCCTATAAAGCTTTTTCCGAATTTGAAAAAAAAAAATGTTCCCTTTTTTTTCTTAAAAGGTTTTTTTTTATTGTATTTTTATTTAATTTTTTTTTTTTTACATCTTCATCTGTATTGATTCTAGCCTCTTCGTTATGAGCTTTACGGATAGCTGTGATAAAAAAGAAAATGCGGAAATAATTATAATAATGAAAAAATAAATTATAACATTCGGTACTTTTGGTGATAGAGACGAAAAACATTTTCATTTTTGTTCTATCTCATTACATATTATCTATTGGGGCTGATCGGAATGCTGGGTCATTCAGAAACTCAACATAGTCGAACAGCTATTGAGTTTTATTGTACTTCTCTCTTGTTTATTGCGAAATATTACAATCTCTTTAAAAAAATAAATCGGAAGGAAGGTTAAATCACTCCTCCTCCAAAAAAATAGTACAAGTAAAACAAATTATCACTCAACTACCCAAACATATATCCAATTTATTTTTTGAATCCTAGAGGGGAAGTTTGGTGAGCGGGATGGCTCAGTGGTAGGGCACTAAGCTTCCAATGCTCAAGGTCCCAGGTTCGAATCCCGGCTCATGGCAAAAAAATTATTTATTCTGTTTCATTGGTGGTGAGGCGACCCAGGGATAGAGAGACCCTCCTGGGGCACACCCAGCCTCTATAAAGGGGGTACCCTTCATTAAATAATTGATTAAGGGGGAAAACCTGCCGGTTGAGCGTGATCCTGGCCCGATCCCCTCCCTGTACAACCGCTGGCCTTGAAACAGTACTTTCCACAAAACATTACTGAACCCAAGACTCTTCATAGGTTGTGATGGTACAGTTTTTTTTTTTTTTTCTTTTTTTAAGTACCATTCCCCTACTCAAACATAAGATTCATATATTTGGTTTAATATTGCTCGATATAGCCTTTATATTGTATTATTATAAATTATATTAACACTGTTTCAATAATAGTAAAGGATGTTCAATCAAAATAAAAAATAAAATATATCAACTAGTTTGATTGACGTAAATTTAATCGATGCACATGTAGCCCTTAGACGGTCAATATATTGACGAAACTCGATATTGACTCAATAATATTGACCGTGCAAGGTACAATTCAAGGACCAGTGGAAGCTGAGCAGAAGCGCATTAACATACATATCTGAAAATTAACACTCTATATTACAGAATGTTTACGTTATATTATTATTTTGTATGGGTGTCAACACGTATATATCCTCTTTTCTAAAAAAAAAAAAAAAAAAAAAAAAAAAAAGTGTACCTTCTGTAGCATTTCACTAGTTGGAAATAATTCAGTCTTTTTATGACTTCCAAGCACGATTTTTGCATAATTTTATTTTATTAATTGTTATTCGGTCGGAACGGGGTATAAACGGCTAGTAATATTGATGGAGAATGGGGCGATGACAATATGAATGAATGCACCGTTCAAAGATGGTTTAAAAAATTTTGAAAGGGAGATTTCAGCCTTGATGACGAAGATGGTTGTGGAAAAAGTTATTCCTCCCTTAGGGAATATGTTCAGCAACCTTTGTTCCAAGAAAATCCTAAAACAACTGTTCAAGAACTTGCAAGGAAACTCTCAGCTGCTGAATCAACCACGGTAGACCACCACAACGCAATTGAAAAGGTAAAAAAGATTGAAACTTGGGTCCATCGAGCACTAAACGAACGCCGAAACAATTTTCGTTAAGAAGCTTAAGCTGCACTTTTTTTGCCAAGACAGAAGCCTTCCTTTCCCCTCCTGCTCCTCACACATCTCATCCACCGGCGACCAGCTTTTTATACATCTGATTATAATTTTTAAAACAAGTAAATAAAAATATCAATCATGATTCGTTTGCATGTATTTTCAGAGTTTGTTAATAAGAATTATTCAAAATTATATTTCGAAAGAATTAGAAGAACCAACACGTTGATAACTACACATAAATGTATTGAGCGTAATAGAGCGTAGTTTGATCAATAAAAATAGTTTCATATCATTTATTTTATTTTATATTAAAGCCACAAACCTGCTTTAATTTACGGACGACCCAATAAAAAACATTTCAGCCTGTTTCGAAACAGAACAGTAGAAAAACAAAATTTTTGTTGCTAATAAGAGAGCAAAATCAACAGGAATAGAAATACCATTTGGTAAAATTTATTAAGCAACACTATGGGGAAACGCAAATATTCTATGTGCTCAGATTGTCAGCAGCAATTCAGAATAGAAATGGTTTCCAACCCTTGAGGACGAGAAGTCAAATAGTTATCTGTCACAAGGAGCACTTCAGATGGATCCTACGTCACATCACTTGAATGACGTCACCAGGTCGCAGCATCAATATAATATCTGACAGTCAAGCAGGATCTATTTAAACATTAATTGTATACTCGGTGTTGGATGAATGATGCCCGAAATTTAATGGATTGATCGTAATTTTAAATGCAGTATTAAAGTTTATTTAGGCTGTGGTTCGATTCCTAACGGTAAAGAAGTAAATTTATATTTCGAGTTCTTTAGGCCGGTAACATATTTCGTTGTATAGCGAGACATAACTGAAAAATAATTCACTTCAGGTAATTTCTATTCCAAACATCGTATATAAGATAAAATTTATCTTAAAAACAGGTAGACTTTTTATTAACATTCCAAGGGAGCATTTACAGCGGTTTTTACAACATTGTTGGCATTTCGGTGGTGGCTGCTTGCTGAGATGGGAATGAGTCAGGTTGGTGTGTTAAATTCTCAGTCTGGTTAGGACAACTTCCACTCTACGGATATTATGACATGATAGGATTGATTAGTGATCAATTGATTGATCAGTTTTACTGGACTTATGGACCGCTAAGAAATCTGACCACAGCGTATCCTTAGGAATTTTTCATCAAGGTTTCATGTCATATAATACCACTTTAATGGTAAATGAGCAGCATGCTATTTTTTTTTTTTTTTTTAATTTTCGAACTTTAACTTATTTATTGTGTAAGAAGTTGGTCTTGAATAATAAAATAGTAAAAAAATATTTTATTTAAAGCCAACTTATCGACACGACTTTGCAGGTCTTCTTCAGGGGATTATATGCAGTATGGTTATGGTTATGGTGAGTTTTGGTTGAAACTCATTAATTTCTGCATACAACTCCAACTGCATACTGCATAAAACCCCCTGAAAAAGACCTGCAAAGTCGTGGCAAAACTTTGTCGTAAAATAAAATAGTTTTTTACAATTCTAGTCTTTTTATGACAGCCACTCCGGATCATCTTCTTACTCAATGATGTACCAATGTCAACCATCAAGTATTCAATATTTAACTTATTTATTGAAAAATATTACAATCTCTCACAATTAAGGACATTTATAATAGTGTTCACAAAGCACATCCACAGTATATTTGCAATAAATAAAAATAAGTAAAACAGAAAAATAATAAAAATAAAAGTAAATGTATATAAACAAAAAGAAACAAAATAATCAAAATAACTTGAACACGAGCATACTAAATAGCATACTAATGAAAGAAAATAGCTGTTCGATTTGGACTTATGTGTCGATATGCTTAGAATGTGTAAAGTTTGTCTAGTAAAAATAATATAGTATATAGTAATGTAGAAAATAGTAAAAGAGATATTAATTTTCTTATAGGGTAAAGATTTGCCTAATCTTTATGTCAATGAACGCATCAATTGGTAGTTATTATTATCTTTTATACACCACTAAATTTTTGCCTATTATTACGTTAAGAAATGATGATGATGTATTTATACATTAATCAACGTTTAAATGATAATGTGTTTTTATATTAATCAGGCTTATATTGTCAGATTTAGCTTTCGGTTTTCTTAGCAGAAATACAAATCTTATTTTAATGAAGAATTTAATATATTTTTATTTTATAATTCTATATTGTTTTCATAAAAGTGTATACTTTATTGGGTCTATTAGTGCAAATAGCTTTAAGTGTCATGTCATAGTGTCAATTGTTTTGTATATAGTTTCGTTTGTTTTGTATATAGAATGTTTAGCTTATGTTTTCTTTACATTATTTCTTTTTTTTCTATTGATTTTATTTTTGCCAGGTGTAGTCTTTTAATTTTCTTCTAATTGTTATTCTCAAGAGACTGTCCCAGAATAAAGTTATTTTCTATCTATCTATTCGCCTATTTAAAAATGCAGAATCCCATATTTTATTTATTATTTTATTTATATAAATGTAATTTCTCATGGTCATCCGTATTGATTTAATAAGATTTTACTTGAAAAAAATCGGTCTTGAGATTGCTTCGATGACATCAAACATGTAAAAGGGAGGTAGACGGAGCTTTCGGAAGGAATATTGACAATACGAAATGGAATTGTGTTGGTTTAGGATGGACGATAACCGTTTCAGTATTAACCATTCCATGATAACAAAAGGAGGATAAAATTATATCGAAATTGGCCATCAGGAGAAAAGCTTATTTGAGGTTTCTTGTTAACGGTTCCGATTATCCTCAATTTATTTTTTATTTTTGTTATTCAAGGTTACTTTGATGAATTAGGAGAAAAAATATATGTATTTAATCTATGGAAGAGATATTAACAATACTCATCAAACAGCCTATAAATGAATAAATGAGAAATAAATATGTTCACATATATACTTTTTTTTATAACTACATAAACCAGCATCATCAAAATCTTCATCCCTATCTAAGATTTAAAATTTAAATTTAATTTTAAAATTATACACAGATGTATAAAAATCTGGTGTGCGCAATACACAACTTTCACATACCGCTCAACTTTGAATAGAAATTATTTCCTGGTTATGTTGGGCTATTATAAAATTTTTGAATTGCATTTTTAGCGGAGCATGAGCTTAAAGATTACATCTAACAAATCATAAATACCATAAAAACAACAAAAGTCATATTTATTATATCACTGATTGCTTATGGATTGTACGACTATTAGTTATTAAACTCTTGTTTTTCATTGAAAAGTTTACTAAAATAGAATTACGAGATCTGCATTGACAGGTCAAAAGTTTTCACCCTCATTACTATTTTAGTATTTTTATGACCGCCATCTTCTTACTCAGTGATGTACCACGGTCAACCATCAAGTATTCAGTATTTGACTTATTTATAGAGAAATATTAAAATCTCTCCCAATTAAGGACATTGTAAGGATACTGTTGGGATATCACAGAGGGAAAATTCATCAAATTATTCGCTAACTTAATTTTCTAAAAGGTCACATGATGATTTTTCGGATTAAACTGATACCTAAATATTTAAATATAATATCAGATCTAGAGTTATTAAACAACAGTGAATGTATTTAAGGTTATAAACACATCCATGAAATATTTTTATATTTCACTTTTTCCTTCACACAAGTACAATGAAATAGTTTTTAAAAAAATGTCATTGCCTTAAGCGTATTTCAAATACTTTTTCAAACATTTTATTTTTGACTATTTATTAAAGATATTTAAAACTGTATTACAATATAAATACATCAAGTAAATGTGTACACAAGAATATAATCACTTGAAAACGCTTGTTGAGAAACTACCCACAGGTAGCACTCTAATAAGATGTCTACATAAGGAAATCACGAGGCCATCTTCTTTTCAGACGCCTCGGGGGGTTATCAGGAATCGAAGAGGAAGCAATGTTAGAAACGAGAGGGTATTCAAAATTATTAATATTTTAAAATTTTACATTTAGAAAGTAAATTTTATTTAACTTCCTTGAAAACATGTGATTTCCGTTAAGTAACATTTTCCAAAAATTATTATTTACATAATTTACTCCGTTACTTTCTACGACTTTCTATATTAGGTACATTTTTTTTAACATTCTCCGCTTCTCAACGATATATTATATCTAACCTTCCAACTAATATTTCCGGAGATTCATTTTCGCCCTGGATAAGCATTTTTCTTTTTATCTCCTTTATTCAATAATCAAATTATTTCAAAAGTTATATTCAGTCGTTTTTATAACTCGTAACAATGAGAAATAGTTATTTATTTAAAATAATTAAACCAAATTAAAGATACATTAGAGGAAGATTTGTTGAACATTGTCCATTTAGTCTTACTGTAAAGTGACTTCAATGGCTATAAGACCTAAATGATATTATAAGACCATTTAATTGTACAATGATACACCGAGTTTAAACAAAATCGTTTGAGCCGTGTTTGAGAAAATCGTAAAAATGTGTATCACCGTTGTTATAAAGTGGTACTTCCGGTTAGCCAATTTTAAGAAAAAAGTTTCTGTCACATCTGAGTCATAAACAAACATTTTTTTTTTTTTTTTTTTTTTTTTTTTTATTTATTTCAATGGAATTTACAACTGTATTACATAGAGAATACAATAAGTAAATGAGAAATTTGTAACATGGCATGTACAACATGAAGAGAAACTACCCATTGGTAGAACTCAAATTAAAGTTCTATATTAGAAGATCCCGAGGCCATCTTCTTTTCAGACGCCTCGGAGGGTTATCAGGGATCGAGGAGGAAGCAAGGTTTGAAACGAGAGGATTCGGATGATTCTGCAGTTTGTTATGGAAGGAAAGGTATCTGGATTGGGCCAGATCGGAAACATATGGAACATTAAGGTCTTTATGGATGATTTTATTTGTGACAAAGTAAGGAGCGTTGAGGATTTTACGAAGGATTTTGGATTGTAAGGATTGGATACGAGAGGAATTCGATGGTTTAGTGGAGCCCCAAAGCTCAATTCCGTAAGTCCAAATAGGTCTTATTATTGTCATATATACGAGTCGTTTATAATTGATTGAAAGCTTAGATCGTTTGTCTAGTAAGTGCTGCAGTAGTCGAAAACGTCGGGCGGTTTCTAGTCGTTTCAGTCTGGTATGGGGGTTCCAAGTGAGTCGTTTGTCAAGGTGGAGTCCTAAGTAGCGGATTTGCTCAACAGGAATAAGTGGAGTATTATTGAAGGATACTGTAGGACAAGAGGTCATAGGTTTACGACGGAGGGTAAAAGTGATTTGATGGGATTTGTTGGAATTTATTTTTATTCTCCAATTTTTACACCATTCTTCAAGGCTTGTGATATGTGATTGAAGAGTTTGGGATGCAATTAAAGGATCGTTATTAACTGATAGGATACACGTGTCATCGGCATAGGTGGTGATGACAGTGTTGGATTGGGTTGGGATGTCAGCTGTATAAACTGTGTAAAGGATAGGACCTAGGATACTACCTTGAGGAACACCGGCAGACTGAGTAAAAAGAGATGAATAAGCATTGTTATGATTGACTTTGAAGTATCTGTCAGTAAGGTAGGAACGTATAATGAGGAAGTATGTAGGTGGTAGGAATTCACGGAGTTTGTACATCAGTCCCGGATGCCAGACTCTATCAAACGCCTTAAACAAACATTAAATAAGTAATATCAGTTTCGTATGATTCTTTGTTTTTGAGCTAGACTGTTCACATACACTCACACGGAAGCAAAGACCATTTTGCGGGACATTGTTATTTGGAATCAGTGAACCTCAAAATTTGTATTTCCATTGATATGTTTATGTTTTGGCAAAAAAGTGCAGCTTAAACATCATAATGAAAATTTTTTCTAGCGTTGTCGATTTAGAACTGAGATTTTAAACTTTTCATAAAAATGGGCTTGTTAATTTATTTTGGATTTATCGAAACTGTTATTTGCTTGCAGGTTATGACAGGAGAAAAGTGATTTAATCAAGGGAATAATATAATATTCCCTGTTGTGTTTAAACATGGCATTTATACATAATAAATGCAATATTGCTGTAATCTCATGAATATCCCTTCAAATTTACATAGATTTTCGTTATTTGCTTGTACTCGTATTTAGCTATTATGACAACCTCGACCCCGTTTCGTTTAAACATATCCGAATTCTATTGGTGAAATATCGTAATTATTATTTATATTTTAACAGAAGTTTCACATCGGATCGAATTGCTATATATCTTCAATCAAATCGTTCTTTACTTTTTTTTCATTTACTAAAGGGCCCCCTACACGGTCAATATTACTAAATAAATAATATTGAAGCTATATAGTTGATTTTATAGTTAGCAATATAATACAATATAGATTTAGGAGCAATATATTGATGTGCTTCCTCACACCTGTCGATGATAAGAAGTAAATATTATGTCAGTTGTGTTATTGCTTTCTCCAGAAGTAATTATTTCTTTCATTTTATAAAATATAAATAATAGTGAATTTCGTGATATTCTAATTTCAATGGCTTTAGCATTAAAATATAGGATTCTATATTAAAAATATCTTATTTTATTGTTTAAATAAACTAAATATGATTATAAGTCAACCCATTAATAATAAGTTCCATAGGATTACAAATGAAATATTTACAAATTATATTGTTATAAGGATATATAAAAATAGAATATCTCAACATTTTATATATTAATCATCCCGTAATGTAATCTTAATATTTGTGTGATCTATAAGGTTTATTTTGCTCTTCTAAATTAAATTTTTTTCTTGTTTCATGTGGGTTCCTTTTTTATTTTTTAATTGTTTATTATTCAAGAATTAGGTTTGTAATAAAAACAATGTTATTGGAAAGGATTTGGTTCGTATATTCAGTCACAAGTATCAAACGAAAAAAAAAAATAATAAAAAATAAAAAAAAAAATATATATATATATATATATATATATATATATATATATATATATATTATATAATATAATTTATTTATTTTTAAGTTGTTACTTGTGACTTAACACTCTGACTAAGCCCCTTCAATATTTCCACAATAGTCAAATATTTTATTTTGTTTGTTGATTTACGCTTTAAGGCTTAAAACCCTTTGGTCATCAATGCCTGTGAATCGGTTATATTTATAAACTTTTTAGATGAGAAATAAAAAAAAAGGAATGAATAATCAAAACTTAATGATAGATAGATAGAATAATAAATTAAAAAGATATTTAAAAACATGTAAAAAATTAAATATATTAAAATAAATATAAAAAAGAAAGCACAATCAAATAAAAAATTATATTTATTTTTATATTTTATTTAATAGCCCATGGATTTGAAGAAAATTTATCACTGTTTTTTTTTGTTTGATTCCTTGTTGCTTAAAATTGCTGATATATCCGGTTTTTAGAGACAATCGATTTAGACTTGAAGTATAATAAGTGCATTCTTGGAAAATATGATTGATTGTGAGAGGGCTATTGCAATGTTGAAAATTCGGTGGTGGCTGCTTTGTGATGAAATGTGCTTGAGTTAGGTTCGTGCGGCCTATTCTTAACCTGGTCACGGCGACTTCCTCTCTCTGATAGTGAAATATTAATCCACTATTAAATATTTTTTAATTTTATTATTAAATATTGTTATATAAATTTTATTATTAAATATTGTGTAGAAATTAACTTTTGAAAAAAAAGTGATATTAAAACATAAAATATTGCCATAGTGGTGATGTGCACACGCGTTATTCCCGCCCCAATATGACATGTCATAACAACAGTTTTGATATAATCGACTTACAAAAAGTACCACTTCGTATCATCAATTCAAAAATTGTTTAAAATTTTCTTGAAAACAGCTACAACGATTTTAATAAAAACCGTTATAATTTATAGATTATTTTTTTCCGTTGGCATTACTTGATTTTTTCCGTTGAAAGCACTTAGATAGATCTTTTGCCGCCTTAAGAAGTCTACTCCATCGCTGCCTATCTTGGGTTATTTCTTTCCTCCTATCTGTATGCAGCTCTATTGCATCTCTGTTGATTCGATCTATCTATCTGGTTTTTAGATTATTGTCGAGTAGATGACTTCCGTATGGATTGCTCCGTGCTACATGGCCTGCCCATCTTAACCTGCTTGCCTTCATATCATGAGATATTGATTGACCAGTTTATGTAAGTATCTCTTTATTCGTCTTTTTTCTCCGTGTTTTAGTATTGTAATCCCAGATGACTCTGGTTTGTTATTTCTAATGATAATTATTTCTAATCATCGAAATGCTGGAGAGTAAAACAAACATTATCGTTGATTAGAAATAATAATCATTAGATAAAACACGGAGAAAAAAAGACAAATTAAGAGATACTTACAGAAACTGGTCAATTAATATCTCTTGATGGGCACGCAGGTTAAGATGGGCAGGCCATGTAGCTCGGAGCAATCCATCCGGAAGTCCTCTACTCGACAATAATCCAAAAAGCAGATGGATAGATCGAATCAAAAAAGATGCAATAGAGCTGCATGCAGATAGGAGGAAAGAAATAACCCAAGATAGGCAGAGATGAAGTAGACTTCTTAAGACGGCAAAAGATCTATCTAAGTGCTGTCAACGGAAAAAATCAAGTAATGCCAACGGAAAAAAATAATCCATAAAGTATAACGGTTTTAATTAAAATCGTTGTAGATGTTTTCAAGAAAATTTTAAACAATCTTTGAATTGATGATACGAAGTGGTACTTTTTGTAAGTCGATTATATTCGACTGAAATTATATTATATTCGACTCAAAAGAAATAACCCAAGATAGGCAGAGATGGAGTAGACTTCTTAAGGCGGCAAAAGATCTATAAGTGCTGTAATGCCAGCAGAAAAAAATAATCCATAATTTATAACGGTTTTAATACTGTATATATATAGTATAATTATTCTGTTGTTATTTTATTTAATTTATTGTACATACAGTGTGAATAACCTACTCTATCATTACTACTAATGCCATAATTGTGTGTAAATGGTTGACTGTCGTGAATAATGAAGAGAAGAATAGTTGGGGTGATCAGTCAATTAAGAAGGCAAAAATAAATGATAATATTTATTTTGACATTTGCCTTGACATGTCAAAATAAATATTATCATTTATTTTTGCCTTCATATTTGACTGATCACCCAAAATGTTCTTCTCTTTACTACTAATGTCCTTCATTGAGACAAAATGTAATATTACACAATAAAGAAATGTTAAAAAAAAAAAGTAGGGAGCCCTTAAAATAAATATTTGTCCTTTTAAATAAAGGGTTGAAGTTAAACAGGAAGAATTTTTGTGGATGCGGCAGTTGGCCTGCGGTGGACAGAACCGAATGGCGAGGTCCGGCTGCGGTCGGCCCAGTCCTTTCTAATTAAATTACACCAACATTATTAGCTCCGTTAAGAGCTCCCTCGGATTAATTAATAGCAGATTCTGAATAAACTAACGCAATTTTGTGGAGAGGCAGTAATCGTTAGTTTCCAGCCTCAACTCGAAGCTAAACCGCTCTGCCCCTCCCCCTCCCCCCCCCACTATAATGAGAATAAAAAGATGACCAGAGAAACATGTTCCCTAGTAATTGCCGACGTTTACTAAATACCCAATAATGCCCTCTATTCCTGAAAGGATTTCCGTTAACCGGTGTAATGGAACCCAATAACGATCCAGCGATTAAACCATTGTTAATACCCCTGCGAAAATTAGTAGATTCTGTTTTACACTTAAAAGTAGAGACAGTATTTCCATTTTATCAATACACCATTATCAATCTACATTTAGCTAAGGAGGGTGCGAAATACATCGGTCTTGCAACTCCAGTTGCCTTACGGAGAAAAAAAAACCAGTTTATCCTTAACTGATGTGTTGGAATAAAAGTGTTCAGATATATGGTTATGTACTTATATAGTGACAATTTTTTCTGAATATTGTTTATTTACAACAATATTTTTTTTAGCTTTATTTCTTCACACAAACCTTAATAAAGTAATGAAAATTAGCAGGTCTACCATCGGTAAGAGTACAGGCATGATCGGCGTGAGGGAAAATTTTACATATAATATTAACCAAATTTTACATGAAATATTAACCCACTATTAAATATTTTTTTAATTTTATTATTAAATATTGTTATATAAATTTTATTATTAAATATTGTGTAGAAATTAACTTTTGAAAAAAAAGTGATATTAAAACATAAAATATTGCCATAATGATATTGCCATAGTTATATAATGATTTACTTTTTTATTCAGTCTTATTATATATATATATATTATTACAATTTAATCATTATCAAGATCTCATATCATCTCGATATGTCAAAATTTCGATTTTTTTTTTTGATTTTTTTTTTAACTTCTTATAGTTTGGATTGTTCAACTCATAATGTCTCATAAATGTCAAACTCATAAATGTTCTTCGAGCTTTTTGCTTATTTTAGTTGTATTATTTGTGGAGTAGCCGTGTGTCCACTAAATTTGTGGAGTATGTATGTTTTATACACCTTCCAGCATTTTTTTTTATTTATTAATTTGTTCTGTTTAATTACCATATTTTTGAATTATTATATTTCAAGTATGAGGATATTGTCTCTATGTCTCTGCTAATCAGCTCTTGTATATAATCTGTCTCTCCTGTTTCCTTCATTATGTTTTTGGATGAGTTGACGAGATTTCTCATGGTCCATTTCCTTCAAGGAAAAAAAATTGATAATCCAGTGCAAGAGTTCTTTGACAGCCATCCCAAAAATTGGTATCAGCGTGGGATCGAGGAGATGGTTATTGACGGTAGATAACAATATGCTATACTTTGTATTTACAATTGCAAGTATTAATTGTATTTTATATCAAAGAAATAATAATGTTGTTGAAAAATGGTCATTTTTTTACACACCCTACGGGAGTAATTTTAATCGACTAATACCCTAACATTTAAACATTACGCTACCTCATTCGACTTTCACGTCAACTTTATTGTTGATTCACAAATAGGTTGGATGACCCAGGGAATATAAGGTGTGATTTTCCATTTATTTTTGGACTCAGAATCGGTTAAACCATTGTCAATACCTCTGCGAAAATTAGTATATTCTGTTTTACACTTAAAAGTAGAGACCGGATTTCCATTTTATTCACTAGCGTGTAAAAACTTCTGATAATTTATCCTTATTTCAGAATCTGTAGGATATTCTATTGAAACTTATTATTTCACAAAATTGTATGTTTTTCCTAAATTGGACAACTTTAATTTTGTTGACATCAAATTGTACATTTTCTCACTTTATTGTGCAAGATTATATAAATATATGAGGAAGGTAAATAATTCTGTGAATTATAATTGTTCGAATTTGATATTTCAAGTAAACATCGAATGTTCCGAGAAATGTTCTTGGAATAGAACTTGGCTAAAATATTGGATAAAAAATTGCCTTCCTGGAATATCTTTGTTAAAACACATTTATTGTTATTGTTTTGACTTTAATCATCAGCCCTCCAGTATCCCTCCTTTTTTGAATTGAACTGTAGTAATTTCATTATTAATAAAAATAAAAATTGAATATTGAATAATGAAGAAATTAAGATTTATTCTTTAGTTATAGTTATAGTTATAGTTAAAAATTGATGGAAAAGTTATTTTCTAAACGCCCTGTGAAAAATCAATCAGGTGTGATAGGAATTCAGAGGTTGACGCTCATTGTAGAATTAGTAAGAATAGTGTTTTCTATTAAAGGATTGAATGGTCTTTTTTTTTTAGAACGAGCTTATGTCGCAAAAATACATTTTTTAGTTGATTGAAAAAAAAGCATCAACAATAATATTCTGAAGCTTGAAAATCTCAGATATTACAGAGTATTTTTAAATTCTTCTTTTTTGCTGGGAAGCTGTTTAGTATTATTTGTTTTTGGAAATATAAACTTCCATGTATACAAACAATTAGTTTATTTGTTAAATTACATGTCAAGTTGACGTTTCACATCTTCAAAACATTAATTCCATACTTTCATAGCGATTTATGGATAAAGACTGTAGTGCTCCTTTGTCATATCTTGTAATTTATGTGTTGTATAAAAAAATAATAAAAATATACTATCTGGAGCATCACATTCCTGGGATCAATAATTGGGTGTTATGTGGGGGACCCATTCACATTCAGTTTTGCCATATCCCGAGCACAACTCCGTTTCAGTTTTTAGGTTTTCTAACTATACAATAAGTTATTACTAAACATCAACTCTTCTTTGATGTGAACTTTAATGTATTACAACAAATCGATTTCTGAAATAAACTTTTTAGTATTTGTAAATAAATGCGGATGGTACTCTCATGCAACCAATAATAGGTAAGTAAAGATTGAGGGGTTTGACAAAGGATGTATATAAAGAACTTTTAAAACAAGCAAAAATCAGAAACTGTGAAAAAATGGTGAGACCGATAATATACATATTGGTCGGAAACAATGGGGTTTACTAGTTTGGTAGAAACTATTAAAAATAGAAAGAAAAATCCTAAGACGAATCCATAGACTAAAAAAATTAGAGGAAAAGTACTGGCCTAAAAAAAAAAAAGAAGGAACTGTATGAAGGAACGGAAGACTTTGAAGCAGCAATGAGGAAAAGGAGATTAAAAGTTTTTGGGCACATGAAAAGAATGATTGAAAACTGGCAGAACAAAAAGATTTCCAACAACATAATGTGAATAAGAAACATCGGAGGATAACCCAGTCCGATCAAGAAACATCAAGACTTGGAAAAAAATCTAGGATAGAGAAAAATTCAAAAAATATATTGAAGTCCTTGTAGCAGAAAAGAAGATAATGGGAAAAAGGGAAAAAATTGACAAATGGGAGAGAGAGAGATACATGACAAAATGAAGAGATTATGAACTAATAAGAAAGTCGAGAAATGATCTATGCAGGGTCCTTCGATGACCATTACTGTGAATAAAAAAAACACATATAAAATAAAATATTAAGGGTGAATATTATTATTATCATTACGTTGCTTCAACCCGTTAATATCTTCTAATCATGTTCTTGTGCCGACGTAATACATTCCATATTCTTGGAATTTCGTTAGCAACCGGTAATATAGGTATGAGAAAATAAAATTCACTAAAAATAATGAAAATTTTCAGTAAAAATTACACAGAATTTCGAGTTTTTTTTATTTTTATTTCAAAGGTTCTTCTGATGTAACACGTGCAAGCATATCGATTGTTCAAATATTCGTACTCATATATAAAAGTTAATAAATAAAACGAAATTTTCTACCGCACCTTTGGAAACATACAATACTCCTACTGACTGTCCTATTACAAATTCCAGAATGATGTGAATGAACTTTTTTCATCAATTCTGCAAAATTGATCGGTTTTCTGATCTAATGCCGTCAGTTTTCCAATCCTCCCACGGAGTTACACCCAAAGATATTTGTTCAGTGGAATCTGTATTCCTATCAACGTTGGCATGTGTGAATATTGCCTTCCCCCTGAAGTAAGGATTCAGTTTTACGGTTGAGTTTTCCAAAGGCACGCGCTACACCGTTATCAATCTACATTTAGCTAAGGAGGGTGCGATATACATCGGTCTTGCAACTCTAGTTGCCTTAGGGAGAAAAAAACAGTTTCTCCTTAACTGATGTGTTGGAATAAAATTGTTCAGATATATGGTTGTGCACTTATATAGTGACAATGTTTTTCTGAATATTGTTTATTTACAACAATATTTTTTTTAGCTTTATATCTTCACCCAAACCAGTCAAAAGTAATGATAATTAGCGGGTCTGCTATTTGTATGAGTCTGTACTCAGCCTGTGCTAGATTGCCGTGAGGGAAAATTTTTACAAATAAATTACGTAATGATTTATAACAAGAATATGTTTGGATGTAAGGACTATTTGATCATGCGTAATATGTTTAATAGATAGATTGCATATCATTTTTGAAATATATAAAATCACTTTTTAATTCAGTCTTATTTTAGATATTTTATTACAATTTAGCTATTATCAAGTTCTCATACCATCTCCATTTGTGGAGTATGTATGTTTTATACACCTTCAAGCATTTTTTTGTATTTATTAATTTGTTCTTACTTTTTTTCTATTTAATTAACATTATTACTATTATTTATATTTTCTTCCTTCATTATGATATTTTATTTTGTTCTTATTTCGCTGTATATTATTAAGAAATTACATTATTTATTTTGTAAATATGGTGTGAATGTGCTCTCTGAACTCTATTATAAATGTCCTTTATTGAGACTGATTGTAATATTTATGAATAAACAAGTAATTCATTGAAAATTGAGAGCCAGTTTTAATGATAAAGCGTACTTATTATAAGAGGTTTGATTGCGTATTTTTTTTTATTTTCAACACCTCATAGATTGTTCGATTCATAATGTCTCTCTTCGAGCTTTTAGCTTATTTTAGTTGTATTATTTGTGGAGTAGCCTTGTATCCACTAAGTTTGCGGAGTATGTGCGTTTTATACACTTTCGAGTTTGTTTTTTTTATTTATTAATTCGTTCTTACTTTTTTTTTCTAATTAATTAACATATTTTTGTATTATTATATTTCAAGTAAGAGGATTGTTTCCTTCATTATGTTTTTTGATGGGTTGATAAGATATCCCATGGTCCATTTCCTTCAAGGGAAAAAAAATTGATAATTTTGCGGAAGTTGAAATTGCGGACCACAAGTTCTTTGACAGCCATCCCAAAAATTGGTATCAGCGTGGGATAGAGCAATTGGCTAACAGATGGCTAATGGCGGTAGATAAAAATGGACTATACTTTGAATTTAAAATTTCAATTATTAATTTTATTTTGTATTAAAGAAATAATAATACAAATATTTTGTTGAAAAACGGTCCTTTTTTATTTTTTTTATACGACCTATTATTTACAGTACTGGAATAATTTTAATCGACTTATACCCGAACATTTAAATTTTACGCCACCTAATTCGACTTTCACGTCAACTTTAATGTTGACTCACAAAAAGGTGAACTGACCCAGGGAATATGGGGTGTAATTTTCCATGTATTTTTGAACTCAGAATCGATTGGTACCATTCTCAGTACCCTCTGATATTATATCCTAATAGAATGGAGATTTGAGAAACTTGGGATTTATGAGTCAATCTCACCCATTTTCTATGGGCCAACAAAATTGATCAATGACCTAATGATGTAGATTGTTCCAAATAATGAATTAGATTTTTTAAAATAATTTTGAATAGCGCAATCTGCAGATTATTTCTCCGAAAAAAACAAGAGTTTGCCCAATTGTGTGTATGCCTCTGCAAGGATAACATATCGATAAAAAATCATTATTATTTTTGTGAAATCCGAATTATTAAATAGCGTTGAGTTAGTTATACGGACTGTTGAAAAAAAAATATTTTGTTCATTATTTATTTCTTCCAATAATCTAATTTAAAATGTATGTTGAATGAAGAAGTGGCCTATTTCAAATTCAATCAAATCAGCAACGAATTTCTCTCACTCTCTCTCTCTCTTTCGCCAGTGGAATATTGTATCCATTACTAAAATATTACTTCAATATTGCGTTACGTTCCACGTTTACACATTATCAGTTTCAATTGAAATTTTTTATCATAGCACCGATATAATTGATGAGGTTGAATATGGTAGTACTTTTATTGGTTCATCTCATTCCAGGATTCACTCAGAAGATATTTCCCTTTACAAAATTTTTATTTTATAGTTAAAACTAATTCATAATTGTTTTTATATTGACAAAACATGTTCTAAATCCTGTAAAAATGTGGTACTTATTTATGATTAAAAATATTATTTATATGTAAATTTGGCTGCGTTGTTTAATTATTATGAGGTTCAGATAATTTTAAACTCTATTGGAATTATAAAATGTAGATTTAAGTTATGTCACGTTGAAAAATAAGTAGGTTAGTTTAGTAAAGATCAAATAAGAACTACATTTTATTTCAAACTTTAAGGATAACATGTATTAATATTCTAACAAACGGCGTTAATTTAATTATTTTGCCATTTTTTTAATTCAGTGTTTTTCTTTTTAAAAATTGTTCATGGTAATCGTACATTTCAAAAGAAAAGTACAGAGAATTGTCAGCACTATGACCTTTTTAAGAATTTTAAAAAATCACTCACTCTACGTTAGTCAAATACAGTGAGTACTCATATTTTATTTATGATTAAAAAAACTATTGATAAAAAATCCTGTTAGAATATTTTGCGTAGTGTAACTGCTTAACAATGGGATATGGTAATTAAAATTACTTCATCAAAAATAAAAGAAATATTTATTTCATTTAAAATTTATTCGATACTGAAATCCTCTATCGGATTATTGAATACGCGGTTTTAGACAATACTATCGATTTTAACACCGTGTATCGATTTATTTTAAATTTTCGGATTTTCTTCGATACGATTATCCATAATTACGTAATCAAATAACTAATTCTTGATAGTATCACCGATTTTAAGATTGCGCAATCGCGTATCGATTTATTTAACATCTCGGATTTCATCGATATCGGAAGAGCATTATAGAGATAAGGCTCAAATATTATTTTGCAAAATCAAAAACTAGGCCTCTAGTAACATAATAATGAACCATTATATCAAATAACTTTAAAAAAAAAAATAAAATAAATCATTACACGTGATGCGCAATATTATAATCGATTGTATTTTCAAAAACTATTCCTTCGTTAATATAATCATGGACCTCGACATCCAAAAAAATCAAAATATTCTAATCTTATACTAAAATGATGTATAAGATGTATAAATCAACTGCTCTGATGTACATGTGAAATGTATTCAATGAAAAGTCAGAGCACTATTAGTATAGATATTGTATATAGTTATTTAATAGTTTACGGAATATCCTAACAAAAAAATACTGAGAGACCTGTAGAGAGCACAACCTTCCAATCAGTAAGGATATTCAAATTTCTTTTTTATATCAATGGAAGGTTACGTTAAGCTACTTAAACGAAATTTAAACATGACAGGACTATTTTATATCTCAAGACCAGTTATTTAATAAAATCCATAAAACTGATCCATTAGACCGTAATATAATCCGTAACTGAAAATAAGTCTTTTCCTACTGAGAATGGATGTATTGATTATGGTGCAGTGACTAATGGAAAAGCGAGGAAGGATTGAAGGAGCTTTTGTCATGGCGAGGAGGAGGAGAGCATAAAGGAACATGATTACGTCGACAAACCGTTGCTCATACTTCGGTTTGAGGGAACCTATTTACGCCCAGTATCTTATCTTCACTGTAGATATTTTATTTCCGCTCATCCCCCCCTCCTCTCTCCCGGTGAAACTTTCAAAGTCCAACTTTATAGTACTAGAACTGTGGTGGAAAGCACTGTTGGCAAACATGATTTAAAATAGACTACATCATAGCTTAAAAGTTTTTGCCTTAAGGGGAAACTGGGTAAGGTTGTGACAATTTTCATTTACTCGTTCTCAATTCGGTTAGTTTACCAATTTTCATAAATAATATAAGATTTTTTTTTAAATATTTTTATTGAGAAATAATACATTTTGCCACACTTAAGTGCACTGGGTACTAAAGCTGAGTGAGGCCCATTCATACTATATATACAATAAAAAAAAATTAAAAAAATAAGTAAATACAAATATAAATGTATCTATATAACGAAGGAAAAAACTATAAAACCAAAGAAATTTAACTTGAAATCAAATAAAAAAAAAAAATGCTGAAATTCTTATCAAATGAAATAAGTCATAAGTAAAAGAAATGGTATACCAATTAGATAGAAGAAAGGTTCTTTTTTTTT
Organism: Nezara viridula; assembly: GCA_928085145.1. Classification (NCBI taxonomy): domain Eukaryota; kingdom Metazoa; phylum Arthropoda; class Insecta; order Hemiptera; family Pentatomidae; genus Nezara; species Nezara viridula. Next base: position 79,052,884 of record OV725078.1, read on the forward strand.
TTTTTTTTATAGTAAAGTGTACACTTGACTACGTACAAATAATATTTTTTTCCGTAAGTAGAATGGTTATCTCATAGGAGTAAACTATACCACAAAAAAAAAAAAAAAAAAAATATTGCAACCTTCTCCAGGGTCGGTTGCGACAGTGCTTAGGATCGGCAGCGTCAAGTTAAAAAAAAAATAGTCGAAAATCACTTCTATTGTATTATATATCATTAAAGAACGATTTAATTGTTTATAAATAATAAAGGATAAATATTTGTGTAGGAATCAACTTTATATCTTCTTCTAGCGTTTTCTGGATATCTAAAAGCAAAAAAAAATTTACTTGCGTCACAACCTTACCCAGAAAAATATGTCACAACCGTACCCAACGCAGTCCTTAGCAAAAACACAGTCGCCTTGACAATATAAAATTGTCAAAGTACAAAGCAATTGCTAATTAACAACTAACGTTTAACATATAACGAAGAAAAACATTCATTAATGTATCTGTACATATGCAACAACAATTATTCAAAGTAATAGAATAAAAATATTTACTTTTGTCTGTTAAAAAGTAATGAAGGTCGATACTAGCATTAATATCGCGCTATGCGTTAGCAATAATGTTAAATACGTTTCTTTTCTGTAAGCCTATCGGCTATTCCTTATAGGTTCGCTAATATGATAACTGTCACAACTATACGCTGGCACAACCGTACCCAGTCTTCAAGTCAAAATATCGATAATGAATTTTTTTTATTAAAAGTGGCATTAAATGTGTGTTTGAACATCGGTGTAATTAAAAACAGAAGAATTATTTAAAAAAATATAAATAATATAGATATAATTGAAAGAACGCATCGAAAATTAGGAGCCAGTTTTAATGATAAAGGGCACTAATCATAAGGGAGTTTGACTGTCAGAGTGAACAATAAATAAATGTTACACCATTACTTTATGATGTTTCCTCCAAAATATGGGCTTAATAAATATAAATAAGCCTTAAATGTCAGAACTGAATTCATAAATAGTTTCGGTTGAATTATAAGTAATGTTTTTTGAAATTGCGTAGAAATTTGATATGAAATTGTAAAAAGCTGTAACTTTACCAAAACCTCTGGAAACTTCATATATATATACCTAGCTAAATTCCGTAAGATTTTATATAAATCAGTTATATAATATTTTTCATTTTAATTGGATAACATTCAGCTAAAATAAAATTTGTTTAATGAAACAAAAAGTAATTGATTAAACGACCCAGGGATGTCCTGTTATCATCTCTAAATAAATGTGTGAGAAAACTTAGAAGGCTATTTATTGGCAGTGAGTGGGATTCATTCAGAGATTTTCTATTACAATCCAGTTTTAAAGGTTTATTTTTTACTGATTTAGTAATGTATTTCTTAAATAAATAAAAATTAATAATTTCTTAAGCTAAAAAATAAATAATGTTTTTAGAAAACTTTTTGGGCAATTTTTTGTTGGTTTCCGGAGTGATGTATGTTGTGAATTAATTCTTTGATGTTATTTAAAAACACTATATAAATTAAAATGATATTTTTCAGCAAAGCAAAAGTTATTTATAACTAAAAAAAAATAAATAAACAATGCCTAATTCCTCTACGGTCGTATTAAGAGAAAGTAAATCAGTTTAATTGTCTTTGTAAACAGATTATAAATTAGACATTCAAATGGATTTGGACATATTATGCGATAAGTATATATTATAATTTGATAAAAAAAGAAAGAAAGTCTGTAGAGTGAAATATATGTACCATTATTGTTTTTTGAGTTGATGAAATATATAGTAATGGTTGTTTTACATATCACAACCATTAGAAAAGATTAAAAGTGGTTTATAATCAATTCTTGGTTAATGCATTTTTTACTAACATTTTCAGTTAATTTTCATGCGATAACTGAAGTAAACAATTCCCTATAATATGGTAGAATGTTCCAATACAGTCGAAATTCGAAAAATATCTTTTTACGTGACCGACAGATAATTTGAGATAAAACCTAACCATTTAATAATTACCAATAATTGAATTTCGACATATTTATTTACGAAATAATTAAATTGGAAATGTTGAAAATGGTAATCGAAGCTGCTCAGCGGAAATGTCGTAATTTTATACAGCTGTAAGATAATATTGGTTTACCAGAGAGTCAGAGATTATTTCAACTTGGGATTTTCCGATTAATCCCTCTTCGAAAATAAATAAAGAAGAATTTCAACTAATAATGGATTCTGTTTCGCATGAAAATTTATTCATGTTTAGCGGATTATTCAATTCTTTAAAATTAATACTGTATTTGTTTTAAATAGTTTGTATTTTTTTTTTTATATCTTTATAGATCAATGATTTTTTTTGCATTCAATTATTTAAAAAAAAAAACAATTCATATACTTCGGAGTTTAATAACGGCTACAATATTATTAAAATTTATTATTATATCCAATCAATATAATTTGTGTGACCTTAAAAAATAAATGGTTCAAGATTGAAATAGAAATAACTTCATTTATATTTAAATTAACTAGTATTGTTAAAAGTTAAATCTATAGGTAATACAAAAATCCTAGGTTACATTATTATTATTAATATTATAATTATTGTATATACTTCTTTACGTTATTTTTATCAATATTTCGAGATGTTCTCACATATTTACGACAAACTTCTTAGAAAGGACATTCTAACAGGCAGCATTAATTTCGAGTTTCAGTTATCAAATAGTTAAAAATATCATTTTAATAAAAAAAAAAAAATTTAATGATTCTAAATTCTGCTCGTCATTATAACAAATATTTATGTTCCTGTGTTTTTTACAATTGTTTACAAGACATTTTTATTTGGAGATATGTGTCCTTAACTGTGACAAATTGTAATATTTCTGAATAAAGTGTTTAATAATAAAAAAAAAAAAATTGGGAGATAAAAAATAAATGTATACATAAATAAATGTATCCTATAAACATTTATATAAAGATAAATAAAGAAAATCCGAATGGCATTTACTCTCCGAATGGCAAAGTATGTTTAAAATTAAACAAAATTTCAATGAAAATACTGATAAATCTGGGTTTTCATATTTTTTTTTTTAATAATACCAATTCTCAAGAAATTGAGAATGCAAATACAAATTGAAAGTAATCCATGCGTTTTACCAATCTAGGAAAAAGGAAAAAGTCTAGTTTGTAATACAGGAAACGATCGATTACTGGAAAATCCAACTGAGATCAAGATATTTCATTCTGAAGCCTTTTCAGTTAGCTATTAGAACAAGATTACAATTGGTGTTTTCTACTGTTGGGATCTGGTGGAAACCATAGGCGAGAAAATATTGAGGGAAAATGAAAACATGTAATATATCAATATGCAATAGAGCACAACATTTTCCTATAACCTGGGGAAAATTTCATCCTGTACACAAAAGTTGAAACATTAGGATTTAAACACGAACATGAAGAGAGAGTTCACTTTTTTTTATTTTAAAAGAATAAATTAATTGGAAATACGAAAAAAAATCTAGATAAAGTCAGATACAACAATAAATAAAATTGTTCATCTCAAAACATTGCAATGAGGATCGGTAACCGCTCATCCGAAATAATATTTTCTCTTCTTATTATAATGCACAATTTCTAACATTATTCTCATTATTATTATTTATAATATTGGTCTAAATCATAACTATATTTTCTATTATTTCTTTGAATACTTTACACTGTCGTTATTTATTTCATCGAACATCATGATAAGAGCAGGGTTTGAAATATATAATCAAAATAAATCAAAGTTGATCAAAATTTATATCTGGAATTTTTAAAAACTATTTGATGGTTATTATTAAGAGCGATTTTTATTTTTTTTTATCATAATTGATAAAAATCATAAACTGATCATTATTTTTGAACATAATATTTACAATTTACAATAATAATAATTCTTGAGTAATACATTTTTTTCAATTAGAAATATAAATTTTTCTTTAATCTCTATGATGATATATTTTGAGTCTGGAGTAGTAGGGTAAGAATATTATGTCAACTATTAGAAACAGAACATCTTTATTTTCGAAAATCATTAGAAATTATGGCTTACAATACAAAATGATGTATGTGTGTGTATAACTTACGTCAGTTCGAACAAGAAATAATAAAAAAAAGGGAAAAAGGATCCGAAATGAAGCACGTGGTTACTCAAATAATACTGACTTTATTGCCTTAGTAATGCCATATATATAGTATTACACTTTGTTTACACTTCATAAATAGGATTAACTTAGGATTAACTGTTATATTGTCTTACCTCTAACCATAACTCCCCCCCGCCAGTTTATGAACATTCCTCATAAACTAATGCAGGGTAACTGACGTAATACATAACCAAAATACAACAACTACAAACAAACAAAAATAAAAGGTATAATCGCCGTTGGAGTACCTAGAACAGCCAAAGTAATAATAAAATAAAAAAACAATAAAAATGAAATTAAAAGACACTGTTATCTTACAGCCAAAAGTGAACACAACAAAATCAAATTAACCTTTTAGTGTCAGTCCCTAGCTTGTAGGAGACAGAAAAGAGGATATCCCACTACTGTAGTGATTCCGTCTCTATCGGGAGTTTTAACTGTTCTATGTGAACGGTTCTCCTTTTTCTGGGATCCTTGAGACTTTGGATCGTACAAACGTTGTGCTCTCTAAGTATAATTACCTTGAATGGTCCTTCGTAGCGCGCCAATTCCTTCCCCCTATTGGATCCGACCCTACGATAGACGACCGTCCCTATTTTTAATGCACCCATTCTATCTCTGAGGTTCAAATTAACCTTTTCCACCCTTTTCCGCTTCTCTTTCTCTATTCTCCCTTTCGTTTTATCCCACACTTTCCTTATTTGCGCTCTGTTACACGTTATCTGTTGAGCGTGGTCCTCGCTCGTGACTGTTTCCTTCCAATCTCGACGCCGTATATTTATTCCGAACAGTACCTCGACTGGGGAAAACCCTGTAACGGAGTGGATTGAATGGTTGTAGGCCGCTACCGCCCTCTGCATTGCTACGTCCGCTTCTAATCCCTGCTCCCCCTGATATATACGTAGGTGATCACTTAGGGTGCTATGCAACCTCTCGATACTTCCCCTGCCCTTTGGATGTCCCGGCGTATTGAAGTGCCAAACTATATCCAAGCGCTTCGCTTCTTCTCGGATGGTACTGCTGTCGAACTCCCTGCCTCCGTCCGACGTTATGCGATCTGGCACTCCATAGAACTGAACCCACGTTTGGAGAGCTCCCACGACAGCCTCCGCGAACCTATCCTGTACCCATGTTGCCATTTTGCTAAAGAGGTCTATCATGGTGACCCATTTAAAGCCTCTCCACGTGAATGTGTCGATTTGCACATCTTTCAACGGCGTATCTCCTGTAGGGGTTTCTTCTTGTACTCCTTGAGGTGGTCGTCTGTCATACTTAGTGCGCGCGCACACTTCGCACATTCCAATGACTTCCGAGATCGTTTTCCGCATACCATCCCAATAATATCTCCTGCGTAGTGCGTGGAATGTTTCCTGTACACCCCGATGGTTCGTCTTGCCCTGGTGATGTGCCAGTGTTACCTCCCTTTGCTGCTCCTTGTCCATTAATGTTTCAACCAAGTATTTACATTTAATAAATGATCTGTCGACACCTATTTTCTCTGCCCTCCAGAGTTTCTTGATCTTTTCCCAAATAGTTGCATTGCCTACATACAGATGGTGAATTTTCCCCGGCTCCGAGGCGTCGTGCAAGGCCTTGCAAATCTGTTCCTCTTTCACCCCTGGTTGGGACCAAATGGTATTAATTTTCTTCTTCCCATATTTAGTGAAGTCGATCTTCATAAGCCCCGACGTTCTGGTCTTCCAAATCACTTGTCGTCGCTTATCGTTAATGATCTCATCACATTCCTCCATGTCGGTAGGCCTTTCATCCACCGAGCTCTCTTCTCCTCTCGATTCCTCTGTTCTCGCATCCCCAGGTTCCCCTTCACCTTCCGGTGTCCATGCTCTCAAAAACTGCCGCACGTCCCGCGACGACTCCCCTTCTTCCTCCTCAATGGCATTTACCATTACGGCTCTGGACAACCAGTCCGCTACTATATTCTCCTTGCCTGGCTTATACCTGACCTCCATGTTATATTGACTTAGGAACTGCTTCCATCGCGTGACCCTTGCCGATGATTCCTTCAGGTTGCCCACCCACTGCAACGGTTTGTGATCGGTATGCACTTTAAACTTCCGACCAAAAATATACGGTCTAAAATGGCCGACCGCCCATACTATTCCCAAGAGTTCCCTTTCCAGGGCGCTATACCTTGTTTCCGCTTCTGTGAGTCGCCGACTCGCATACGCTATTGGCTGTTCCCCGTCCGTTCCTTCCTGCGCAAGTACTGCTCCCAACGCATACTCACTTGCGTCAGTGGTGATAATAAAACCCTTGTTAAAATCGGGAAAAGCAAGTACCGGCTTTTCTTGCAACCTTGCCATGCACTTCCGCACGTTGTTCTCTATCGCTGGTGTTATTGCGATCTTCCGGCCTTTCTTTAGGAGATTATTAAGAGGTGCTAGATATTCCGCCATCTCCGGGACAAACCGACGATAATAATTCAACGTCCCCAATAATCTCCGGATCCCCTTGACATCTCCGGGCATCGCCATCTTTTGTATCACCTCTACCTTCTGCTTATCAGGGTTGATCCCTTCCCTCGAAATCGAATGTCCCAGAAAATTGATCTCATCCTGCCCCAGAATCGACTTTTCAGCAGACAATTTTAACCCCAACTGCTTCACTCTGTCAAATACGCGGCGCAAATGATCAATGTGTTCCGTTTCATTTTTACTGAAGACCAGGAGATCATCCATATATACCTGGCAGAATGCTTCGTCCAGTCCCCTCAAAAATTCGTCCATAAACCTCTGGAAGGTTATAGGAGCGTTTTTCAACCCGATCGGCATGCGATTAAACTCATAATGCCCCCTTTCGAATGAAAAAGCTGTCTTATGCTGATCCCTGGGATGCATACGTATCTGGTGATAACCTGCCTTTAGATCGAGAGTGCTGAAGATTGTGGCTCCGCTCAGTCTGTCAATGATGTCTTCAAAACGTGGGAGCGGGTATTTCTCATCCAAGGTATTGTCGTTGAGCTTCCTGAAGTCTACCACTACCCTATACTTCTCCTCCCCTGTCGTGGTTTTCTTCTTCACTGCCCATAGGGGACTGTTGTACGGTGACGTACTATCCACGATTATGCCTTGCTTCTTCAAGCTCTCTATCTCTTCCTTGATGTGTCTCCGTAGCGCTTGCGGATAACGTCGTTCCTTAACGTATGTCACTTTCTCCTGTTTTAAAGGAATTTCATGGACCGTTTTCCCTGTTGCAGTCAACACTTCCCCGTCTTTAAAAAAAATATCCGCGTACTCCCTCTTTATCCTCTGTACCCAATGTTCCGCTTGTTCTATTGCCCCGACATTCCCTGTCCCGTCCACTCTCAATCGCTTACACCGATACTTCTTCCCTCCCATTCGAACAACCCAACCTGTACTCCTGTAATCTATCCTCGGCCTTACCTTACTTAATAAGTCACAACCTATTATGCCTCCGTACTCTCTCGGCATGTTCTCCACCACGTGAACTCTCAATTTCCCGATTCCGGCCACCCATCGATCCAGATCTAATTCTACCTCCCCCTCGACTCTACAAGGACCACCCAAAGTAATCAACTTACACTTACAATTTTTTATTTCTGGTATCCTCTCTCCTTTACACAATATACGCGATATCACCCGATCGCCACCTTTTAGGAAGTGATTCAACTCACCCACTCCTCCATCGAATCTTTCCAAGTCGGATATCGCTCTCCTAAGATCCTGCGACGTCGCCGTCCTCACCTTCAACCACTCTAACGTAGTTGCATGTGCTGATGCCAACGTTTCCGTAGGTAGTGGAGGAAAATCCCTCGCTAACGCCTCTGACAGCGGAGGGAGCCAACGGTGCTGCTGGTGGTGCCGTCGGCGGTATCGCCTGTGCTACCTGCTGTGCTACCTGTTGTGCGGTGGATGCTGGTGGTTGCCCTATTCCGTTCGGCGTCCTTCCTCTTTTTTATTTCTTGTGACGTTAATAACAACAACGAAAAGAAAGAGAAAAAAAAAACTACTTCCCCGACTGAATCTAAAGGTCCCGGGTTTCGGCACCACTTACGTCAGTTCGAACAAGAAATAATAAAAAAAAGGGAAAAAGGATCCGAAATGAAGCACATGGTTACTCAAATAATACTGACTTTATTGCCTTAGTAATGCCATATATATAGTATTACACTTTGTTTACACTTCATAAATAGGATTAACTTAGGATTAACTGTTATATTGTCTTACCTCTAACCATAACTTATATATATATATATATATATATATATATATATATATATATATATATATATATATATATATATATATATCTCTCTATATATATATATATATATATATATATATAGAGAGAGAGAGAGAGAGAGAGAGAGAATAGAATAGAATAGAAGAATCAACTTTATTCTTGTACAAAGTCCCTTGAGAATAACAATATTGTACATAAAATTAACATTACATCTGGCCAAAATGCATATTACAATAAAAAAAAAACACTTAAAAATAAGGGATAAAAGAAGTATTTCCATAACTGTACAGATATAATAAAGACATAATATGAGCAATAAGGTCCTAATACTGCAATATATATATATATATATATATATATATATATATATATATATATATATATATATATATATATATATATATATATATATATATATATATTAGTAGCTTAATATATGTGCTGGTGGACGATGCTGAGACTGTCGGTGTGTCCCTGGTCTGAGGTATCGAAGCTCTATTTTAAAACTTTGAAGAGGGTCCCCTTATATAGACTTTTAAAAAAAAACGGGATCGAAACGTCGAACAAACACAGAAGCAATGAACACTTAGTAGTTCATTGAATAATTAAAAACTGATCTTATTCCCAATTAAATAAGTATGTTTAAATTTAATACTCAAAGGTCGATCAAAGAAAAGTTGTAAATATATACACATATATATTTTGTAGGTACCGCGTGAACAATTAAACCGATATTAGAAATATAATATTTAAAAATTTGTACATTAATAACGTATAATACATGTTAATATTTTATTTAATATGTATGTAAAAGGTGGTTTTTATTTTTATCAAAATATTTTTTATCAGAATTTAATCATTATTATTTAGTAAAACCGTACCGCTCAATGACTGATCGTTATTCTTAATTAAATCAATAAACATCAAAGATCGATTTAATTATTTTTTTTCATAAATCTGGCATGATTTTTAAATTAAAAATCAGATATAATAATTTTTATATGATTTTGTGAAAAAAATTATTATTATCGATTTCAAATCCTGGATAAGAGTCTAACATTCATATATCAATCCCATGATATTTATCTCTGAAGCGATTAGTATATAATCAATTTTAAAGGAGATTCTAAAATTATCATGCTAAAATGTTCTTACATCCATCCATCATCCAAATCTGTCCAGATTGATGGATCCGACTTCTTTGGTAGATTACATCCAATATCATTGCCACTTCTTTTATTGAAGGTCCAATACCAACAGAAGGCGTATTAAGATCGGTACCAAAACAGCTCCAAAGAACAGATTAAAATATTTTTAATAATATATGGATTTTCTAAGTGGATTACATTTATTAAAAATACTCTATAATGGTGCATCACACAACTTAAGATTAAATGTGAATGAATAAATTAAAATATATAAGTAGCTATGATGACACACAACACTTTTATAGGTAACCATATATAATACTTACACACGATTTGCATCTTTTCAAGGGAACCTTAATCGATTTTAATGGGATTGAGGTGAGTATGGGTTCCCATGTTAACATACCCAATGTATCCGATGGTGCAATTTTTTTAACAAATTAAAATATTTGAAAAATAATTGGTGTATGAATAAGTTTATTTCCCAAACCGGTATTTTTTTTTAAGAAGGTAATTAAAAATTGCATATTCTAACAATTAATAAAAAAATAATACATCAAAACATTTTAAAACTGTTTTATTCAAATTGAAAATACAAATATTTTATTTTATTGTGCTACTATTGTTAACGAAAAGTTCATTCTTTATAGCACAATTTTTATATTTTTATTTATTTCGTGGCGGACCCACGGAATGAATATCTGACCTATATACTATATTAAAAAATCAATGCTATGTTTGCAACTATTTAATTATGTTTAGTCAAGCAATTCCCTATTGTATTAAAATAAAAATACATCTAGAAACTCCGACAAATAAATATATAATAACATAAAACGGCTTGTAGAAAAAAAAAAAACTAATTCGTAGCTATACCTAGCTGTAATAAAATTTCTACACTAGGAGATCATGAGATAATTTTCTTTCCAGACACCTCAGAAGAATATCAGGGAGAGGAAGTATGGTTATAAACTAGTGGGTTTGGATGGGCCTGAAGTCAATTATGGAAGAATGGGTATCTGTATTATGAAGCTTGGCATATCCATCGAAATGCGGAGTTGAATGGTAATTACCAGGATTTGAGTAACTGTAACTTCGCCAGGTTTCAGAGTCTAAAAACTATTGGTAACATCATCAGGATGGAAAACTACAGATGTTCTTGTAGAGCGTACAGGAACACGCAAGGTGGGACAAGACCCAGGGGAAGACCCATACCACGCTGAAAGGATGGTATCTTCAAAGAGGTTCCTGTCTGTCGTATGTCTTTGAAGATACCATCCTTTCAGCGTGGTATGGGTCTTCCCCTGGGTCTTGTCCCACCTTGCGTGTTCCTGTACGCTCTACAAGAACATCTGTAGTTTTCCAGGGATGAGCATAGTACATGCTGCAGATAGCGTCGTTTTGGGGCAAGATGGTTGAGCAGACCAAGGACCGCTCAATGGGTCTGTCGCGACATTGAAAAAGAAAAAGGTTTCTGTAATGGGCTAAATCGGAAACATGTGTAACTTGAGGTCATTATGGATGATATATGGGATCACTGACTTCCAGAGGTTAAGGTCCCTCTTTCGAATCAGGCTGATGACTAGTAATTTTCCATCAGCCGTGGGTCGACCCTGGGGCCGGGAGACCCGCCTGCGGTAAACCCAGCCTCTATAAAGTGGGTACTCTTAATTAAATAAATAATTAAGGGGAAAAACCTGGCGGTTGAGGGTGATATTGGTCCGTCAACTCCCTGCACAACCGTTGGCCTTATAACAATACTTCCTCACATTGTACTGAATCCATGATCCTTCATGGGTTGTTAGTGGTACATTTTTCTTTTTATGGATGATTTATTTATAACAAAGTATGGAGAATTAAGGATTTTACGAAGGAATTTGGATTGTAAGGAACCCCAAAGTCCCCATAAGCCTTATTACAGCCATTTATATAAGTCTATTGTAATTATTTGGATGCTTAAACCGTTAGTCTAGTTTTTGTTTAAGTAGAATGAAACATCGAGCGGTTCCTTGTCGTTTTAGACTTAAAATTTGATTCCAAGATAGACGTTTCCACTACTATTTTGAATCCAATTAAATTAATAAAATAGCTAAACTTGATCGTACCTCAACATCTTTCATGTGAAACCTCCGTTCAAGTAACAAAACTTATTTTTAAAATTAAATTAACGATAGACGAAGATGTTGCACAGCCAGATATCCTTGAGCATCAATATTTTAAGAAAATTCTATTCAGTCAAAAAACCGAATCTGAAACCGGCGGATGATCAAGTGATTGTCAGGATCTCGAAAGTAAACATGCCGAAGGGAAAGCTGGGTCCATTCCGTGTTACGGACCTAAGCAGCTTACTCCCCGCAAATAGACACTGCCCTGGATGGACAGTACATAGAGATAGAGAGGGGGTTAAGGGAGGGGAGACTCTAACAACTAGTGGCTTCATAAAGGAATACAAGATCAAGTCCCCTTAACTCAGTTCCAGGCTAGGCGTCTGATGGAGAAAACTTCGTTCCTCGGATGACCGCCCTCTGTGGCTCGTGGAAGAATAGATAATGGAACCAAAGTTATGTGACAAAATACTTAGCAACAATTTTGAATTTTGCTAGAGGATATGATTTTATGATTTTAAAAAATAAAGAAAATCACCCCCCCCCAAAAAAAAGCTGTTGCTAACAAACTACAGCTGTTTAAGCTATCAACACATATCTTAAAATGTTTCTGTATTTGATGTACCTGGTTATTCAGTCGATTATAATAATAATAGATATCAGGTAATACTAGACTGTACAACGTTCAAGTTTTAATTTTAATTATTTGACACCTTAAAAATATTGAAGTTTAAAGTTTACTTGGACCATATCCATAATTACTAAGCATTATTAAATTATAACATTAACAATTTATTTACATTACCTAGTTTTTTAATTGTCATCAAAACTAATAACTTTCGTACCAATTAACTTAGCTTTTTATCATTAAAAAGTGAAAATCGTGGCTAATTAATTGAATTCTAAAACTAAAAAAAAGAAAAGAATTTCGAAAAAAAGAATAAAAACTGTTTCTAACAATTTACAGCTGTTGGAACGATCAACACCAATACTAACATGTTTATCGATTTTATACTTTGAATAACAATGCATTTCTTTTCACATCTTTATTATATTTGATTAAAGAATTATATTACAATCAAGAGTAATAGGTATTTACAGCTTTATGAATACATTCATAACATATATATTCAAGACAAAATACAAACCAAATAAAATAAAAACCTGAATTTTTTTCGGGACGCAGATATTGTTTCAGATATCTGAGAGTAAGGAACAAATTTAAGTATATAAAAAAATTATAATAGAATAATAGAAACAAAAGAATAAGTTATCACACATTTAAACAAAAAATGAAAGCCTCAATACACCCTATCATACACTTTGAGCGGCATAACCAGTGTTACGGTTTAGAGAGTAACGCAGGAACCTCCTGGAGTCTTGTTTTCCCACCACAGTGGGAGGAGCAAGCCTCCTGCCTTGGAGTTCTTTTGCCTGATTGTAAATTATGTATATATTATACGTATATATATTCTTTCTTTTTTCTGTTGGCACTACAGACCATGAACATCTTTGACCGCGATATGTGGTCTCCTTATATATCATTATTTAGAAGATATTTTTCTCATACAATTTCTTTACATATGGTATATATATATATATATATATATATATATATATATATATATATATAACTCCATTTAAATATAAATTATTGCTGCATCTCCTAACTTATCAATCTTCCACATATATGTAAGAATATATTTTTTTGTCTGTTTCTTAAAAAAAAAAAAAAATTAAATCTAATTTCTTAATTTATCTATTATTTCAGCTGGAAAAATGACTCAGGAATTGTACATTTATTATTCTAAGGGTGCCGGGCGTAGTTTCATTGCATATTGTTAAAGAAAAAAAATGTCGTACTTTCAAAAATAAAATTATTTTGTTTTAAAGGAAATATTATACACATGTATAACAGCGATGATAAAACTTCTCAATGATCTTGACACTGCTCGTGACTCAAATAATGGATCCTACTAAAATGCTTACGATGCGATAAGATAAATGATCTGCCTTCGATACCGTTGCCTCAGCTTTTCCCAGATATTTATAAAAGTCTGTATATTTATTACATTTTATAACCCTTATCCGTTATTGTTTTTTTCATTAGGGTTGATTTTTTTTTTCACAAGATAATGATTCCGCGAGTTATGAAATTTCACCGAGTATAATTAACGAATTAAGCAGCTCTTGGAAAGGTTAAGACTTTTGATATTATCCCGATATTAAATTCCGGAACGCTTATATCCAATTTAGTCTGCTCATAAAGATTTAATTAACGAACAGGAATATCGAATATATTTTATAAAAATTCAAATTAAAAGAAATATAAAAGCAGTAAACGAAACTTATGTGACTAATTTACTTCTCTTTTTGAGTTATTTGTTCATTCGTAGTAATGCAACTAGTGGAGTAGCCCGATATCCAACAGATTTATTTCAGTATGGATGTTATATACACCTTTTGCAACATTCTTTTTGTCTATATTTTTTATTTCACACACATTTTTTTTTAGTTTCACTTACCTATATATGTAATATATAGTAAGAGTAAGTATTGCGATCGTGAAAATTTTCGAATCTGAGTTTTCAACGGAAATTGCCAGAACTTCGACATATGATTATTAGGCCAATGCCGCTTCAACTTTCGATGAGGATTATATTATAGATGGGTGAAGCTAGATAGAGATTGTGCAATGGGATTTCGATAATTTGTATTTTAGCTTTATATATACACTCTGATAAAATTTGAAAACTTTTATAGGACAAGGTCTAGGGCAAATGGGATATTAAGGCCGCGGCGCAGAGTTTTATAGGTTACATAGAAGGGAACCTATGTACGGAACCTTTGATGTTTGAAAATTTTGCTGTCCTCCACAGTTCTAGTCTGTAGGTCCAAATAGGTTTTAAAATTGTTTTGTAGATCAATTGAAAGTTGAGATTTTCTATTCATTAGTCTATATAGCTGGCAAAATCGACGGTTGAGTTCTTGTTTATTAAGTCTATTATATAGGTTTTATGTAAGTACTCAGTCTAAAAAAGCTAAGAGTATTAACTAATTTATTTTTTTTATTTAATTAGATTGGAAATTTTGTATGTTATTATATTTATTTTTGTTTTTTTTAGAATGCGTGATTTTTTTTCTTATCCCATCTCTTATAATCAGCTATTTGACGTAATCTTCCTCTACTGCGTTTATGCAACATCTCGTTTCCTTCAATATGTATTTGGATAGCTTGCTGAGATATTGCTTTCTTTTTTTTTCTGTTATCGTGTATTTGGTATTGCTTATTTCTATCTCAATGATGCTGCTGTATATTATAGACGCAAGGGTTTACGGGTTGGAATTTTCATTTTATATCCTAATTATTGATAACGGTCAATCGAGGCATGAATTATCCAGAACAGCACCACTTACAATTTATAAAATAGCCCTAAATAACGTTAATAAGTTTATAATATAATTATATAATCAATACAAAAAAAATACCAAATTTATATTGATTATTTTTTAGCTTTAACCCTCTGTACGACGACGCACTAAGGTTATAAGGTTATAAGGTTGCGTTAGAGATAACAACGATGCGTCACACAGTGGGAAGAGTAAGGTAAAACTCTTTATTTTTTTCAATTGAACTATTCAATGAAAACTGTGAAAAATTTATATTCTGCCAACTGAAAATATTCTCGAAAACTCCTCAATGTCTCAATAAAACAGTTTATCTAGTTTTTGGAGTTTAAAAAAAAAATAAAAAGATTTAGCCGATGTCTCGCGTTTTCCCTTACTCTTTCCACTGTGTGACGCATCGTTGTTATCTCTAACGCAACCTTATTAATACTCTCTGATCAATTTAATGTTCTACTGATTTATCTATTTATCGAACTCTTCTTTATCATATTTCTAGGATTAAAAACGATAAAAAAAATTAAAGGAAGTACAGAGTATGTTATTATTGTTTTTTATTTTTCTATTTACTTTCTTTCTATTTTTATTTTCTTTAGCTGTATATAGATACGGCATGAATTTACACATAGATTCATATTACCTAACGCCCTTAATTGTGGCAGATTGTATTAATATTCTTCCAATAGAAAAAAAAATATATTAATAAAATTCTCAAACCCTTCATAAATCATCTACAATGATCTATACGTTTAATTCCCTCTTGATCCTCTTCTTGGCTAGATAGATGCATAGAAATGAAATGAAAAAATAATTTTATTCTGGGACTACTGTCCCCTAAGAATAATAACAGAGTTACAAATTTATGTATCTTAGTCTGACATAATAAAAATACCAACTAATTTATTGTTAATTGTTATTTAAATTGTGCAATGGATTGAAATTAAACAGTGTATAGATGCAAGTAATTTTACATGTTAGGGGAAGTTTGAATGTGGAGTAGGTGTTGGAACAGGAGTTGTTTGAAGGAATTTGTGGATGAGGATTGACGCATGGAGGTAGGAAGTGAGTTCCATAAGGAAGCAGCACGAATGAAGAAGGATTTAATGAAGGAGGAAGTTTTATGGGAGGGAATATATAAGTCTATAGGTTGAGACCTAGTGTTGAGAGAGTGGATAGAGGAGCGCAGAGTAAGGAGTTCCAGGATGTAGGGAGGGTTTTTCGTTCTGAAGACTTGGAAAAGGAAAACGGCAAGAAGGAATTGTCGTCGGGAAGTAGGATAAAGCCACTTCAACTCGGTGTACCATAGTGAAACAGGTGAACGCCTCTCATTTCCAGCATGGCAGATAGCCCTCCATACACCAAGCAGCCGTAGTCCAAGTGGGGGAATACAAGGGAGGTTACAAGGAGCTGTCTGGTTTTTAGAGGAATACAATCACGGAATCTTAGGAGTTGTTTAATGGCAGTTATGGATTTTCGTTTAATCTGGGAGATATGATTATCCCAGGAGAGGTTCTGGTCAAAGGTTACTCCTAGGTTTTTGACTGTAGGGAAAAAATGGATGGGATAGTTATTGAGGTAAAGTAGAGGAAAGTAAGGAACGGAGGTAATGAGATGTCTGAACCCGATGATAATAGCCTTGGTTTTATATGCATTCAGCTTTAATTCATTTATTTCTGCCCATCTGTTGATGCAATCGATGTCCTCTTGTAGCCTCAGGCATCTCAGAAGGTTGGAATGATTATTAATATTGCAATTGCACCCTTGATTTCTAGAAGAATCCTCTCGCTCGTAAAAATGCACTACTATTCCATTTCTTTAAATGCAACTTTTGCATATACAATTTCACATTTCTTTTCATGCATATCTTCATATATTAATAAATTCGTTTCTAATGATAATTCAGGCCGAGTTCCTAAATACAAGTAAATTGAGTTTTCTTGATATTTCTCTAAACGAAGACTTTCTGCGGAAGGAAGCAACCGGAAAATTAGTGAGCTCGAGGGGATACTATGCTACCCGAATGGTCTCTTCATGGCCGGTTTAAAAAATTCAAGAAAAGGGACAACCCACTCCATAGAAGTTAGGGGGTTGCAGGTGCACCTTACCGCCTCCCCTCCTCTCACTCATTCGCCCCCCTCCTCCCTCCCCCTTCCAGTTATGGTTAGAGCTGGAAGACCGTCGTGAAAAGAATCACTTAAAATCTTTTTTATTTCTTAATAATCTGATGTAGCCAGCTCCAAAAGAATACGCTAAAGCATTATTTAAATTTTTAGTTTATACGGAGAAAAATAAAGTAAACATAATATAAAAGTACATCGTGATTAAGGTAAACACAAGTTGCGGATCAACATTTGATACTATATCCATCGAAGGTATAGCCACCAAGAAAATAATGCGTAATTTTTTTATCTTATGTAGGTTTTTTATAAGCTTTTTTCTACTGTAAAAAAAATGGATTTCAATTTTCTAAGTATCATTCAAACCACTAGTATGACATGTGTAAGGTTACTGCAACCATAAACATGTAATTTATCATTATGACATGATGAAATGTATATAAGAAAAAATGAAAAAATAAATAAATAATGTGTAATTAAGTACGCAGCTATAATTAATTACAGACAATGTAGTACATTATGAAGTGTTTGTATATTCGATGTTTTCTAGTATAAATAAATATTGAATTACAAAATAAATAAATAAATAAATCATTATAAGGAATATAAGACCCCCTCAAAGCATTTCCTCTTTTGTTGTAGCAGATAATTAGACGAATAAAATGATAATTAATTATTAGAATTCAGGACATAATAAAAATACAAATAAATAAAAACTCCAAAAAAATAGTTATATAAGTAAAAAAGTAGCGACAGCTGGTATTTAGCCACATACATTTTCCTTATTTCTAAGTTGCATTCTTCGGATTTCAATCTAAAATTTAATTTAAATCACCCCGTTTTAAAATTTCAGTTTATACAAAGAAATTTCATTTTGAATTCAATACAATAAAGTAATATTTTTTAATAAACTTTAAAAGGACAAGACATATTTAGCAGAAATAAATAAAAAACTGAATAAAATCTACGAACTATCTTTACTGTCAAATCTTTCCACTTCTCTGGAAATTCTCTTAAATATGTTTTTAAATATATTATATAAACACAGTGTTCTTATTTTTTGGTTATTATTTAATGAAAATAACTACTCAACTAGCTAATGAAAATAACTACTCAAATAATTACATGCTTCTATACAATATCTAAAAGGAAAAAATAAATCATCCACTCAAGGTCTCCGAGCCAAGCCTTTCTCTCCACTTTTGGAAGGAAAGGCAGGACTTCTAGGAGATCCCAGCGCCCCTCACTCAGCCGTGTTGGACATTAATTATAAAAATACATATAAATATTACTAAAAAAAAAGAAAAAAAAGTTATATAAGTAAAAAAGTAGCGACAGCTGGTGTTTATCCACTTAAATTTTCTTTATAACTAAGTTGCATTCATTGAATTTTAATCTGAAATCTAAGACATCACCCTGTTGTAAAATTTCAGCTTATACGAAGAAATTTCGTTTTGAATTCAATACAATAAAGTAATATTTTTAATAAACTTTAAAAATTCAAGACGTGTTTAGCCGAAATAAATAAAATCTATGAACTATCTTTACAATCTAATCTTTCCTCTTCTCTGCAAAATTTCTCAAATTTGTTTTTAAATATATAACATAAACACAGTGTTTTTTTTTTTTACTAAATATATGAAATTAAGAAACAGAAATTTAAAAAAATGCTAAGGTATGCTTAGAAAATTGTTTTTGGATAATTCTGAAAAATGGTTTGGTAATAAATATTAATAGAAATTGAATTAATTAAATTGAAGAAAATATGTGGTTTATTTCAAAATTTAATAATACAATTGACTAATAAAGATGTATGTGTGTAAATTGTAAGTATTTATAATATAAAATTTTTAATCATTTTAATAATACGAAATAAAAAAAAATCGGTCTAGTAGCCTCGGATAAAATACTGAATAATTATTATTCTCTTTTCGAATTCTACGTATCCTGAAACGTGAAACCTCAAATTATTGAGGAGGAGATAAGTTTTTTTTAAATTTTTTGGTCGATTAGGTACAGTGGCTCATTATTGCATAAATTAATAATAATATTTTTTATAATAATTTAACTTTCAAATGATTACTTTGACAAAGGAACATGTATTGAATAAATATAACCTTATGAAAAAAGGTTTCAGTATTACATTAAGAAATGTGACATCCGCAAATTTGTCTAAATATTTTTTATTTTTTAAAACAAGGTATTTAAATAGACAACTGAAAAATATGTAATAATAAATAATTATTAGGAACGGTAATAAGTGATTTTTTTTTGTGATTATTTTTTTTTTTTAAGTTTCTCCTTGAATACTGCCTGAAGGTATGACAAATTGCTGGAACAAACAATAAAGTAGGACTTATTGAACAAAATATGTTCTTTTATTATTACAAATAGTTAATAATTCATATTGTCCTAATCAACAATATTAGATTATTCATTGATTAAATGTTTATGTTACACTAACACTAGATGACCTCCGCATACATTTATATAGATAATGAAAATTAGTGAGTGCGAATTCGGATATTGTAATTTAGTTGGTATTGAAGGCTTCACTGACATGAATTTTAGAAAATAGCAATTATATCCAATACATCTAATGCTGTAATGTGTCCAATTAAATCGTTACAGGTTTCGATTTGGGTATTTAGTATTCCTGTCTAAATTTAATTGATGTTTCAAGTGCTTGTAATGTTGCGCTCCGTTCAATAGCTGAATTCATATTGTTGTATTTGTCATAGAGAGTTGTATAGAAATTGATAAAATTACTGAAAATTTATATAATTTATGATTTTTATAATATATTTAAATTATAATTTATAATATATAATTTAATATTCCTGGATGTTCTAATTGTTGAGGGATCCTTACCAGGCGTTTTAATTAATATTAACTTGGATTTCTTTAACTTTTCCTGGAAAATTCCAAATACTTTTCGTACTAGGCCTAAAGAAAATTACCAAATGATTTTGTAATTTGTTAAATTATTTTGCCTTTGGCTCCATCTTCAGACGAGGAAAAAAAGTAGTCGGTATTGCGAATAATTTCTATTTCATACTTGACTTAATGAAATAATTGAAAATCGAACTAAATAATTGGATTACCTCTTTCAAATAATTTAATTATAATATAGGGAAATAATTGTTATTTAATTAATTTAAATCTTGAAATTTGTTATAATTTTCAAACACCTGCCTGGTACGTTTTTAGTTTCACTTACCTACATATGAAATTTATAGTTAAGGAAATTATTGCGATCTTGAAAATTTTCGAATACGTTTTCAATGGAAATACACGTTTTAAGGTCTCCTGAGGCCAAATAACCAAGTCCCGCCAAATGGTCTGTGTGTGTTAACAGTTTAGCTCAAAAACGAAAATTCTTTCTAAGGTGAAATTGCATATTTCAGGTTTTTATTGCCTGGAATGATACAGAAACTTTTTCGTCAAAATCGGTAAACCGGAAGTGGCACTTTATATCATCGATTTAAGACCTGTTTAAGATTTTCTTGAAAACGGCTCTAACAATTTTGATTAAATTCATTATGTCAGTGTAAAATTATGCAGTTTTTAATATAATGTACTCAAATTTGGAGTAGATTATTGTTTAAACACTAAGGTTAGCCACCTGTACCGTAAAGAAACAGATTGGGGACAGGGTACAGTAGAAACTCAAAATTAATGCCAGCCCTGTTTCACTGATGGGTCGAGGAAAGATTCAACTAGTTTGTCGGGTGCAGGTGTCTATATAGAGAACTTAAGTATATAATTAAGCATACCATAAGGTAAAATGCTAGAATATTTCAAGCGGAGGTGTTTGCTAAACTTTCTGCAGCTCTTATCTAGAAGTTATTAATTGTGAGAGTGCTGGAATCACTCGGATATTCAGCCGGCACTACAAGCATTGGAATACTTGGAATGGAAGGCTAAGAAGAGGGTGGTAAGTGAAAGTTGTGTGATGCTCGTGCCGCACCAGATTTATTTTTTTTAAGAAGCCCCATCAACTTATCACCTATTCTGTCGTCCCAACTGCAAAATACGGTGAAGGTAATGTAATGTTGTTATGTCCTGTCCTAGGTATCGGATTTGTTCAACAGGAATAAGTGGAGTATTGTTAAAGGATACAGTAGGGCAGAAAATCATAGGTTTGTGACGAAGGGTAATGGTAATTTGATGGGATTTATTAGAGTTTATTTTAATCCTCTAGTTTTGACACCATTCTTCAAGACTTGTGATGTGTGATATGAGTTTTGCTATTTACTAAAAATGTTACTTTAGATCTTAGAAAAGCGCTACAGAATAGGTGTATTTAAATGTTTTATTGACATAAACGTAGTAAAGTCCAACCAAATTAATTTGGCAATCCATTAAAGGCATTTTCAAGAAAGATAGGGATAAGCCCCCAACTTTTAATGGAAGATTTGTTTAGTTAAGACAACCTGTATCATTTCACCAATTATTTAAAGAGAAAATCTGGTGTGTCCACTCATATGACTTTTCTACCGATTCTTAAAACTTACATTAAAAATAGTTTTCCAAACTGGGTAAACCTAATTAAACCCAGAAAGTAAAATTGGAAGAGTTAAATGCAAAAGCATATTGGTTTTACCAATTCTTTATATATATATATTAACTAAAATTGTCTAGTGTTAGTAACTATTTTGCCATAATTTTTATTCAAAAAATAGCTTTTTTCATTTTTTTCAGGGTCCAGTCTTTGTTTTGGTTTTGGAACCCTTAGGCAGTCTTGGTTTTGGTTTTGCAAAGTGGCTCATGCCTGGAATGTTTTTTATAAAATCGTACGAAATGCTTTATAGAATTAACTTATTTACAATGTTCACAAAAAACTCTCTAATAAATGTAATTAAATTTGTTTATATAAATGTAAAATTAATCCTTAAGTAATTAAAAGCCTCAGGTCAGCAACGCCTACGGTTTATTTCAGATATAAGTTTGTAGAAAATTTAGACATTGAATATTGTTTTTTTTTAACATGTTTATTGAGGGATATTACGATCTGTCACAATGAAGGACATTTAAAATAGTGATCTGAGGGCACTTTCACACTCTATGTACAATAAATAAAAATAAATAATACAGAAACACAATAATACTAAAAAGCAAGTTTTTTTTTTATTATTTGAAAATGAATACTTTCTGCCTCATTGGATGACATTGATATTAGGGCTACATTAAACATTCACACAATATATACATACAAATGATAACTAAAATAGAGATAAAAGAAAAAGAGTTGTGGAAAGTAAATTAAGAAAATTAACATACATAGGTAAAAAAGAGGAATAATAATAAAAAATAGAGAGAAACTAAATGAAATTGAATATGAACTAAAATAAATAAAAAGAAACTAAACTAATAAAAAACTACACACATGCTTCTATACAATATATAAAAAAAAAACAAAAAAAAAAAACATTCACTCAAGATCTCCGAGCCAAGCCTTTCTTCCGACTCGTGAAAGGAAAGGCAGGACTCTAGAAGATCCCTGCGCCTCTCACTCAGCCGCATTACTGGTATTAAGGACCAGTAGAGGCTGATCAGAGGTTCTATAATCCCATATACATTGCAGACAATATTATTAAAGAGAAAAAAAAATAAAAAGATAAAGAGCACTATAGAAAACTATGTACAAATTTTACTGAAAATAAAAGTTCCAGAATGAAATGAAATAACAAGTAGAAATTTTATTATTTGATACAATAAATTAGGCTATTTTTCACCAACCTTTTGTTATTACGCATCAATTTAACGTTTCGACCATACTAAGGGTCATTTTCAAAACTTGATGAGTCCTCCTAATATGTTCATCCTTAATGTTCTAATTCAAGAAATGACGTAGGCAAAGCACCTATAAAAATTGACAAGTAATGTTCACGGAACTTATTAATTAGAACATTAAGGATGAACATATTAGGAGGACTCATCAAGTTTTGAAAATGACCCTTAGTATGGTCGAAACGTTAAATAATAAAAGGTTGTTGAAAAATGGCCTAATTTATTGTATCAAATAATAAAACTTCAAGACACCAAAAGTAGGAAAAATGAACACAAGTAGAAATATTTTATAAGGGTTTTAAAAATAATAATACGGCAAAAGTGCTATAATTTAGAAAGGAGTTGCTGTGTTTTAGAATTTCAAACACCAATCTAAAGTTTTATTGTCATTGAGGGATATAGACAAATGTGGAGTCAATCCTGTATTATACCCGAAACGTAGTGATTACACTCCTCAAAAATATGTTTAACATAGAGCACACAATGGCAATACTGACGTAACGGAAGCGGTTTCTTTCTTATAAGGTGTAAGTGTGTAAGTTCTGTGCGGCTAATCCTCAAGCGGGCTAGGGCGACCTTCTCTCTGCGACTGCTGCGGTTGGATGTTGACCAGAGCTTTACCACCTTTTTAATATGTTTCATCTTACTGGGAGGGCTTTCATCCTACGTCGCTTTCCATGTATCTGATATCTCTATTTTCAGAAGTCTACTGAGTTCTGCTGGAGAGAGAAAAGCATGTCTGTTATGTATTAATCTCCTTTAATGATGCCGTATTTTATTGTAAGTATTTGCAAAAAATGAACAAATATAAACTATAAATTAGTATATAATTAATTAAATGAGAAATGTTTTATCTGACTGAAAACGAATTTCCGAAAATGATAGAGGTAATTGTAGAGTTATAAGAAACTTTTTTTTTTTTTTAAATGTTTTAGCTTACCAAAGGACTTATAAATTACCATAAGTTTTGAAAAGTTCAAATTTATCTTATTAAATTAGCTTTATGTGATTTTTTTTAAAGCAATTTAAGTGGATGTTTGTTTTGCTACTGAATATTTTAAAAATTAATTATTTGACTTCTACCTCAGGAATATTAAAAAAAACAAAATGTATTACTAATTGTTTATGTATATATATATATATATATATATATATATATATATATATATATATATATATATATATATATATATATGTTTTAATTTTCTTTAAAAAATTTAGTTTTTAAAAGCTTTTTTAAAATTTTTTTTAAAAGCTTAGTTTTAATTTTCTTATTTTTGAGGTTATTTTATTTTATTATCTATTGTATATACTTTTGATTATCATCTTGTTTCTATTTATTTTATTTTTTTTGTACATATAGGGTGAATGTCATCCTACCTCACTATAACCAATGTCCAAGAGACAGATTGTTATAATACTCTTTAAAGAAATAAAAATAAAAAAAATAAACTATTTTAAAATCAATTACTGCATGAAAAGCATAGGAACGGAAGTGTTTATCATGTTCGTATATTGAATTTTGACAATTTCCATTGATATAATAAAAACATAATATTCTTGTTGTACCATATATATATATATATATATATATATATATATATATCGTTTAATAATCTGTTATTATATTAGTCATACTTAATGCTGTGGACATTGTTAATGTCATGTTTGAATGAAGTACTAGACTCAAGATCTAACATTGTTAATTATACCATTATATTTATTTGTACAGAAATTTCCTTAGACAAATAAAATTAACTATACTACTATTTTAAAATTATGCTCTCGATCAATCTCCGCTGGCTTTAGTACCAGTGACGCGGTTGAGAGAGTAATGCAGGGTTCTCCTGGAGTTCCCTCGCCTGATTGTATATAGGTATGCATCTGTTTTGTATTTTTGCTTAGTTTTAATTTTCTTATTTTTTAGGTTATTTTATTTTATTATCTATTGTATATACTTTTGATTATTATTTTGTTCCTATTTATTTTTTTTTTTTGTACATATAGTGTGAATGTCATCCTACCTCACTATAACCAATGTCCAAAAGACAGATTGTTATAATACTCTATAAAGAAATTTAAAAAATATATAAAAAACTATTTTAAAATTAATTACTGCATGAAAAGCATTGGAACGGAAGTGTTTATCATGTTCGTATATTGAATTTTGACAATTTCCATTGATATAATAAAAACATAATATTCTTGTTGTACCATATAATTATGAAAAGAAAACCCATATAATTATTGTTCTTATCTCATCTATTTTCCGAGAAATATGGCTTTATGACTATGATGGGTAAAAACCGAGCACCCCATGTCAAATGTTATACTTTATATTGATCATAGACGGACAAATATTTTTTTTTTAATATCGTATAAAAGGACAACACGCTTTTTCTCTGTAACAGCAAATCGTAAAAATTTTTAACACATTTTTTTTTTTTTTAATGGGCCATTAGGTACAGCGAAGGGTTTAAGCTATTGAAATCCACTATTTCACCAAAAGGAAGAATAAAAAGTTATTTTCAACCGTTTTAGAGAGTTTTTTAAAAAAACATTTTCAATTTTATTTTAAATCGCATTAAAGGTCATCGCACAATTGCAGCGAAAAGAAATAGAGAAGAAAAAAATTAAGTAGAATTTTATTTAAGACCATACTTAAGTGTAGTACGTTTTTTTTCATGGCGGTTATAAAAATATTGCGATAAGTTATATTTTATTGAACTTATTACTTAAAATATTACTGCTGAAGTAATAAAATATTACTTATATCCCTATACAAGTATAGCCCATTTTTCGGGCCGTAAAAAAATATCACTTATGTTTTAGTATTACTTATATAAAATGATATTCCGTTTGTCGTTTGGAATTTCTAATCACAAAAACTATTATAATAACCGATAATTTATCTTTAAATTCGTTTCTATCATTCTAATGTTCCTGGATAGGTTCAACAATATTAAAATATTCAATTTTTTATTATTGTATATTAACATTTGGATCTGAAAAAAATATTTATTTTAATCCACTAATGTTAAATACTACCAGACCAATATTAAATATATCTTGGTCTTTACGAATAAATAAAAACAATTGTGGTTGTCATATATAGATAATTTATGGTTAAATAATTAATTAATAATCTAAGAAACTAATTTTAGATATCCTGTTAAAATAGGGTTGCAATATCCGGAATCGGTTTATGCCTTTGTTACAAAATAAAAATAACAACCTAATATGATTTAAATTTACTAGTTTAATATAAATTTCAAACAGGTTTATGACCGATAAAGCCGCCAACTCGATACCGGAAAGCTCGTAATTTTCGCTGGGCACTGATCAGGCCGTAACAAACACGTGTTGCAAGTATCGTGTGTACAACCAGCCAATACCATAAATACTTTTCAACAACCAGTTCCACTAATTCAAAGGTATAAAAGGAAAATAATTAAATGTCGTGTAGTTTAATTATTGTTTTAATTTATAATAAACGTGTAAGTACAGCACTAGTAATGCAAAAAGCTCAATAAAAGAGACATTAGGAACGGAATAATCCGAATTATGAACCCATGAGTCTCTAATATACAAGTAAGCAGTTAACTTAAAAACGTTTCGTTAATTCAGACATCATCAGGGCAGAAAAAAACAAGATCGCATATATGTAGGAAAAAATGAATATATATAAATATAAATAGAAATAGAAAATTAATTTTATTCTGGGTAGGAGTCCGTTAAGAATAGCAAAAAGTTACAGAAGAAAAGAAATATATCTGGCCGGAAGTATTTAAATAAGAAACTACATTAAATAAGAAAATGCATAACATAAATAGAAAACCCTATGTAAATTAACAAAATAAAATAAAACCAACTAATGGAACTATATACAAAATATTTAAACTATAAAACATACAAATAAGAATGAAAAAAAAAATCACTGCTAAGCTAAGAAAATAAAGAAATAATAATAATAGATAAACAAGATAGGGGAAAAACAGTAAATATTAAACAAACTCCGCTAGTAGATGAGCACCAAGAAAATAAATAATGTAAAGTAAAATATAAAGAAATAAAGATTTATCTATTTTATCTTAATAAAAATTAAATAATTGATAACAGAAATAGTGAGATTATTAAATAAATTAAGGAATTTTAAGATTACGGAAATCATATATATATACAGGTAGAAAATATTGATTTTTTAAAACAAGGCACTGAAACTAAACAAGTGATTAGCCATTTTATAATGGTTTTGTCAATAAGAATTGGAATAGGAGGGTTTTAGAGGTAGATCATGAGGGAGCAAGCCTGATTTTTATAGTGAGGGAATTCCAGAAATTAGCGGAGCGGAAAACGAAGGAGTTTTGGAAAGAGGTAGATCTTTTAAAAAGGGTATAAAGGTCAGAAGGCCGGGATCTTGTGATAAGAGAGTGAACGAAGGACATGAATTAGTGAAGATGATAAGCATAGGAGGGACGATGACTGTTGGTAATCTGATAAAGGAAATGTGTCTAAGAAATTTTATATTTGATCTTGTTTTTTTCTGCCCTGATGATACCTGAATTGGCGAAAGTTTGGCAAATTAAATGCTCATCCTTATGTTTGAGACTCATGACGTTATAGTTTTGATCGTACATGTATATTTTGGTGACTATTCAAGATTTTTTTTTTTATATTCAT
Organism: Nezara viridula; assembly: GCA_928085145.1. NCBI lineage: Eukaryota > Metazoa > Arthropoda > Insecta > Hemiptera > Pentatomidae > Nezara > Nezara viridula. Next base: position 79,080,547 of record OV725078.1, read on the forward strand.
ATTTTATATGAATTTTGTATTCATGTATTTATCAAATATTTTATTTTTTTTCTGCTAAAGAGTTTTTGATATTCAGATAAAAAAATAAATGACTCACACGGGATGGTGACTTCTGGATTTTACCTAAATAAACAAACACACTACATGCAACTCTTAATTCGAAATCCAAGATAATTCAAGAAAGCTTCGAATTATCGATACTTCGAGTTATCAAGAAGTTTGAGTTGTCAAGAGGAAAAAAATAAAAACAAATTTTTAAGAGTTTATATATATATATATATATATATATATATATGGAGGTTCGCCTGTAACTTCAACGGAACCTTGAATTCATAGTTGTTGTTTTTTTAAAAGTAAATCTGTGGATAAAACATTTATACCATTATGTTTTTAGAGATTTTTTCTTCCCTTCATTGGTTATTGTAGGCATTTACTGTTAAATTTTATTAAAGGAAGGAGATGGTCCGGGGTTGCGGTCATAAAAAGGCTAAATAGTGGTAAAACTATTTTATTGGAAGCCAACGTTTCGACCCGACTTTGCAGGTCTTCATCAGGGAGGTGTGTTCCTCTAGGAGTTTCACTTAGAACTGAATTAAATTTCAGTTAAATTTTATTGTTTTTCTTCTGATTTTGTTAAAACTAACTTTTATTCTTCTGAGAGTTTGTCTGACTTTGCAACATTAAAAGTTTATAGTTATTTATTTTTTATTTTGATTTTATTCATTAATTTTTATTTTATATACTTTTTGATTATTATTTAGTTGTTATTTTCCTTCTGTTTATTTTATCTTTTCTGTATATGTGGTATGTATGTTGTCTGGCTATAGTCATCGTCCAAATGACAGAATATTATATCACTAAATAAATAAATAATAATGATAATTTTTTTTGTAGATATGTTCGTTTCCTTATCATTTAATTCATGTAAAAGTTATATATTTTTTATTTATTTTTACATAGTTTTATATCTTTTCTAGTACCTTTTAAGTACGGTTTTTAATAAGTTGTACTTATTTTTGCATCAATTTGTTTATAAACGTTTTTCTATTAACAATATGATTCGTACAATACGGCTCGACCGTAGGGTTACTGAAGAGAATAATATATATACATACGTTCAGAATATGACAGTGCTGAATTTAGTGGATCTATATTTCATTCGACACGTGTATATCTTTTTCAAAATCAAAACATCCATCATTTCTAAAGGAATTTCATAAATTCTGATACAGAGAGATGCCGACCCTCCAGCTCAGCCAACCCCTTCCGCTGGCAGTGATCAGGAAATGAATGCGGGGGTGAAGTAAAGGGTGGGGAGGGAACCGGCGCTGCCTAATGTGCCACAGGGTGAAACAGGTTCAATGAAGTAGGAAGATGACCAAAAGGGATTCACTATTGTGAATGTACTCTCTATATTTATATTTATGTATATATTTCCTGTACATATAAAATGTAATCTATAAAAAATCATTGTATTACATTTGTTGAATACTATATATATATATATATATATAAGTTAAGCGTCGGTGGACTTCAGAAATAAAAAAAAGAAGGAAAAGGATTGAGATGCAACACTCACGGCTTCTGAATAAACACTGCTTTATTCGTTCAATAATTCTCCTTATATACAATTAGCATGTTTGTTTACATTACAAGATGGTATTAAGGCTGATATCGCCAGTCTCCGGTCTTTATCTTATATATATATATATATATATATATATATATATATATATATATATATATATATATTTATTTATAAAAGCATATTGGAGTATTTGAACCACGAAAAAAAACATACACGCTAAAAAATACAGAAAAAAAGTCAGAATCATTAAGTTTTTGAAAAAAAAAATCATTGAAGGTACCATTCACCAAGACTGGTAACCGAATCATCAAAGTGTAATCAAATAATTTTCTTCTAATCTTAAAACTTCTTAGACACATATAAGAACCCAAATGCAGTCAGAATTTCAAAGCTGATAGTAGTCAGATGATTCATCGATGGAACTTACCATTAGTTGTCTTCACTGAATGAAGAAGTTTTTTATTATTATCAGATAGAGGTTTATTTAAGTTTTTAAGATTAAATATTGATTATTAACTATGTTAATATAAACTATATTATTCAAAAAATCATTCGACATATTTTTTATTATTACTACTTTAAATTATTATATGGAATACTTAATAGTTAACCGTTGTATTTTAGAGGAAGGATTCTTTCTTTTAAATAAATATACTATGTAAACAAATAGAACTATTTCAACTCGGTTGCAATATTATTAAAATTATTTTGTATACTATTTCTTTTTTTTTTATTATTTTAAATTAGAATGATACCAATTGGTATATTATCTCTAAGCCTTGCCATGTCATGTATTTCTTTGTATCACATTTGATAAATGTATATTAATAGTAAAGTTGTAAATTTCATTAATAAAAATTAAAAATTATTTTTTTTTTATTATTACAATGCTTTAACTATGCGCCAATAGCCAATCCATTTATTTTTTTAAATTAATGTAGATATTTTTATAACTAGAAATTATATAAACCGTCCGAAGTCTGATCAAAATGTAATTGTATAACATCCTAAAATAATTCAGAGAGACCGTTTTTATTAATGAAATAAATAAAATAAACTTTTTTAAATTTCTTGTCGGTAAAAAGCTCATAAGTCGTGCTTTGATGTATTCAATTTCTTTCTCTTTTTTTTTTTTTTTTTGTTTTGCGAGTTGCTTAAAGAATATATAAAAAATAATTGAAAATCTCTTGGCAATCTATTTGAATCGTCGGGGTAGTCCTGTACCACTAATCTGTTTAATAAAATCTTCAGAAGTAACTTCTCAATGCCGTGGCTCTAGTATTGCCCAAAATCGGTCTTGGTCTCGAACTTTTCCGGTACCAAGACCAAGACAGCCTGTTTTTTGAACAAGACTGGTAAAAAAATTTTTTTTTTTCAATAAATATTAAGGAATAATAGTTACTAATACTTGAAAATTTTAGTTACTTATGTAAAGAATTATTATAACGAATATACTTTTGCATTTAAATCTTCCGATTTTTCATTTGGGCTTATTTAGGTTTCCCCTTTCTGAAAAATTACAGTAATATCTCTATAGAAATATGCTAATAGGTAACTGCAAGCCTATTGCGAGACTTGTCTTGGACTCGCATTCAGGCAACTCTACGAGGCTCGTACAAGATTGATTATCGGAATGAAATAAACCAACTCTGGGACAACTTTGAAAGGTCATTATAGACTACCATTAATTTTTAAATAGAAAATTTAATCATTCCGGTTTACATAATTGGCTACTATAGAACCTTGAAAAGTAAGTTCATCAGTTCCATTTTTAATGTATTTAAACTCCATGCTATTGTAGCAAAGGACTTATTTGTTTTCTTTTAAAATACAAGCTTTCTCTTTGTTGGATGCACTCTTTCCGCAACTAGCAAAAAAAAATCTATATGGCTTTCATTTTAATAAATCTCTTGAAACTCAGAAGTACCTCCCACGAGTGTTATTTTATTATTTGTAAGAGAATTACTTGATTTTTTTTAGGAATACATGATTGGATAAGAGTTCCTGGAAAGTGATATTCACATGTTTACTGCTACAATAAATTAAGAATTTAATTTTATTAAATTTAAATTTTAATAAAACTTTTTAAACTCAGAAGCCTCAGTGTAATAATTTTTTGTATCGTCTGAAATGGAATTCCATTCTGTTTTCAGTAACAGAATGGAACATGGCTATGTTAGTGTATCTTTTTTTTTTTAAATATATTTATTGAATAATAATACAATCAGCCACTGCTGGAGGACTATAAGCATTAGGGCTAAAAGTTCTCATTCATAAAATATATACAAATAATAAAGAAATAAATATAAATATAAGAAGTAAATAAATAATACTGATGAAGAATGTATATAAAAATAAAAAAAAAATAAAAACTTCTAAACACAATCATAACTATATACAATATATACATTCGCCCAAGAATCTCCGAGCCAGACTTTTTCACCCACACGTGGAAGGCAAAGCAAGACTCCGGAAGATCCCAGCACTTTTCCAGCCGCATCACTAGCATTAGAAGCCAGTGTAGACTGAAAGAGGGCACTAGAGCCACAGACGCTCAGGACATGAGTGGAGAAGCTGGCTATTGCCAGGACTCCAAAGGCATATTTACAAAAGATCTCGAGGCCACTGCCGTTTCAACCTTCGAGGGGGATGGTATGGATGCTCGGTGCTGGATAAGGATTGCGCTAGAGGATTGGGATGATGAATGAGGTTCTAGTGAAAGTTGGAGAATCTGGATGGGATGATGTCATGGACATATGGGATGTTAAGGTCATGGTGTAGGGTCTTATTCGTGACATAATATGGAGCATTGACTGTTGTTCGAAGGACTTTGGACTAGAAGGATTGGATGCGATAGTGTATCTAGAAACAGATTTTGACCCTGAAAGTTATTACAAGACGTTTAATATCTTTGTTAACTCTGAGAGGTCTAATTGATTTATGATATAAAAGATGTTTTCAGGAATGAAATAATTTTCTATTATGAATAAAACACAACCAAAAACTAACCGAAAAAAAAGTTGGTTTAAATGAAAAACCGACTTAGTTTTTGAATAAGATACCATAAATGAACATACTATATTAAAGTGGTAAACAGTATATATAGGTAATATGGTTGATTTATTGCAAAAAGTCACTAAGTAAACTTTTGGTCGATTTTTAACTGAATGTGTGTAGTTACTAATTTCATTCATATTTATAGATACAGTAACTCATTAAGCTCATAAAAATAATACAAATCTTTTAAACGTAAAAAAAGGTTTCACTAAATGTTCTGACTTTACAGCGCAAAAAGTCACTATCTAGTACTTAATGACTTTTTTCACTGGATTAATTGATAATTTGGTTAATTAATTGATAAGATGGTTAGTAAAAATAACTTACTGAATTTAATCTAAATCGCATTCTATGTACTTGCTAGGTTATAAAAGTAAGTTAGTGTTTTGAATTTGTATGATAGTGTGAAGATTATGTTCGTCTTAGATTCAGTTTTTTATTATTATTATTATTATTATTTGAGAATGGAAAAGATATTTAAATATATATATATATATGCGCGCGCGCACGTGTGTGTGTGTGTGTTACGTATTTTAATTAATCGTCGAGAATAAATAATGATGTTCTTATTTTAGTATTTTTTTAATCAGAAATTCGACTCTCTCAAATTCAATAAAATGTTACTTAGTGACTTTTCGTTGTCATGTTTCGTTGATATGTTTGATCGTTGGAATGTTACAAAAAAATAAAATGTTTCAAAACTTACAAAGATTTCGATTGTAAATAAAAATAAAAAAAATTATATATATATATATATATATATATATATATATATATATATATATATATATATATATTGCTTTATATCTTTTTGAAATAAAAAAAAGAGAGCCCTATTTTTTAATTATTAATTTTTTAACTTAATTAACTAAAAAAACAAAAGATTATTAGTACCTCTTTTTTACATAATATACGGGGGGTCCCGTAAAAAGAGGAAAATATTTAAATGCGTGATAGCAGATCTCGCTACAAAGAGCTACAAATAAATTTAAATGTGGCCCATTATATACATGTAACATGTAAATTAATATCTTAATTCAAATATATATACACTCTACTTAATCACCCACCATCTATACCCTGCTTTTGAGGGCACAATAGACCCATGTTGTCACGGTGTAATAGGCCAAAAAAAAAAATAATCCTTTACATTTAGAAAAACTTTCTTGTTTTATAAATAATCAAGAAAGCTCTTGTTCAAGGGTGATTATAAAAACATCGTGAATAATTAATGATTAATAAGTTTTAAAAACAGAACTTGGCATGGTTTATCCACTCGAAAGTCATCTTTAAATGGTTCTTACAATAACAAACTCATCATTGATTTGAAGTTAATGTCGTCAAGTTTCCATACTGTGAAGTAATTTTTAATTGCTTAAATAAAATAGTATTTTGGTCATCAGTCTATTCAAGAAAAAACATTACTTAATTTAATAAGCACAAAACTTTAATTTCCGACTTTCCTGCTAAAAACCATTGTGTATGTAAACTGTTTTGTTGCTCTTGAGGTCTACTATAACTCATTTAAATATTTCTCTCTACTTGGGAGACACCCAGGATATTTAATAAAAACAAATAAACTAATAAGTGGTGAAAATCATAAAAATCTGAGGGAAAATTAATAAAAACATTTACTCTTGAGGCATTTTCATTTATTAATTTTGTTTTCAGACAATTTTTTTCAGAATAAAAAAATGAATTCTTTTTCACAATAATTCATTTTTTTTTTCAGAATAAAAAAATGAAATTTTTTTCACAATAATTCATAATTACTTTATATGGTTATATTTCCAATCTTCAATTACTTACAATCTAACGAAAACGAAGAATATCAAGTGAACCAATATCGCAGTGCAGTTTATATAATTAACATACATAACCCAATTATCTTTGAAGAAAATATAATAAATATTTGATTTTTTTAAAATAGAAAATTCTTTAGCATTTAAGTTTTACCTGCATTTAAGCTATTGTTTTGATTAGTTTAAGTTTTCTTTTGTTTATATATAATTATTATTATATTTAATTTTTTTATACCATCCGAACCATCTTGTTTCCAACCTTGCTTCCTCTTCTATTCCTGATAACCCTCCGAGGCATCCGAAAAAAAGATGTCTTCGGGATCTTCTAATATGGAAATATAATTGGAGTGCTACCAATGGGTATTTTCTCTTCATTTTTTACATGTCATGTTACTTGTTTCATATTTACTTGTTGTATTTATCATTTAATACAGTTATAAATTTCAATAATAAAAAAAAAATATTATTATTTTTTTTGTTCTGTTTAATATATTTTTATTTATTGTACTATCGGTGTGAACGAACTCCTGTATCACTATTTACTAATGTCCATAGTTGTGAAAGATTGTATTATTATTTAATAAAGATATATTTATAAAAATAGAACATTTATCGTATTTAATATGTTTTTTACCTGTGCCAATGAGATGAGACATCTCTGGAGGTATATTAGAGGTGATTCTTTAAAATTCTCTTTACGGATCGTACAAAGAAAGTATCTTTTGAAACGTCCTGATCAAAACGTTGTCGCCACACGGTGTGTTGCTCCCCATCGTAATCTTGAAAGGGATTCCGGCTGGATAACCTCCCTCCAGGTAACCCTTGATAACACCAAATCACTCTCTCCGATGATATTCCAGGGGACACCGGTATTTTTGTAATTTTCTACAGAAGCACCAAAATGAAAATAACAGTTTGAATTTGTAATATGAAAAAACAATGATGTCGTATATCAGTGGATGAATTATTTTTCGAAAAAGGAAGATTAAAATTTTTGATTATTTTCAATCAGTTATTTTATTTCAACTTAAACTTAACTTCAAAATATTTCAAATAAATGTAAAAAAAGTCCTGTGAAACTACAACCCATGAGTACTGTGTAATAAAGTATTGTTTCTTGTTCAACAGTTGGGGAAGGATGCGATTTCACCGAAATCACCATCAACCGCAAGGTTTTTCCTCTTAACTAATCACTTAATGAAGAGTAACCACTTTATAGAGGCTAGATGTGCCGCATGAGGGTTGATCCACGGCAGATAAAGCAGGATAAATAATTATCTTTCACTAGCCGGATTCGAACCCGAGACCTTGAACATTAGAACTCCGTGCCCTATCGACTGAGCTACATCGCACCCAAAATAAATAGTTATAACAGAAAAAAAATGGTGCAGTGAATCACTAAACTTTCTCTTACCAATACACCTTTTTACCAAACTGGAAAAAAAAATATTGCTCTATATATTTTCTATGAGAATTCTATTTATTCTCAACGGAGTGTCTATATATATATATATATATATATATATATATATATATATATATATATATATATATAATATATATATATATATATATATATATGTAATATAAAAGGAGAAATAATTATCAACAGGAATTAAAATTCATTAGATTTTGGTCACTCTTCATTACTTTCTAGAACCGTATATGTTAGATACTCATTTCCTTTTCAATGATATATCATACCTCTTGGAAAGTATACACCTCTTTTAAGCATTTTGTTATTTTCTGAGTAATTAGTTATTTAAATAATTATAAATGCATAGCGAACCGAAAGGTGACCTCTGTCGGCACCCAAACAAACTAGATAAGCCAACTCAACTCCATCTTAACTTTGTTCTACCCCTCCGACACTTACAAGTTGGCACAGCGAATATTAAGTAATATTTTAGAAGTCATTCGTTTAAAAGTCCAATAATTCTATAGCCTATTTCATTCACCGAATGTAAAAAAAAATGTCATATGAATCGAGCACAGCTCATGCAGTTCGGCATTGTGTAACCTTTTAAATTCTCGGGTTCGCTCATCCGTCTTCAGTCTAAATATTCCACGCAATCTTTTATTTTCAAAAACCTTAAAAATTATGTCATCTTTTAATGCAATGATCTATAAAGAACAGTAGGAAAGGTAATAATTTTGTATATAGTTTAATTTATAAGTTTCGGGAAAGGATGCGCAAGCTAATTACTCGTAGCATTGTAAAAGATAGAGAGACAGAAACTAACAAATATTTTTTCACTTCAATGTAGCCTATATCTTCAATTACGCTTTTCCTATTTATCATAAACCCTAAATACCTAAACATCTCCATATGTTCAAACATGTAACCATCTGTATCTTATCATTTATTTTGTATTTACTGTATCTATTTCGAGTCCCAGTTCTTTACCGCCTTTCATCAACGTCGCTATATAACCTTCATTTTGGTATTTCAGAAAATTTGAAACTTTTTTAACATAAGCTAGTTATTCATTTATCGTTTCATGAAATGAATAAACCATTTTTTACATTTTATTCTCGACAAAAATAATTCATGTGGATTTATATATGATCCATATCATACAATATTTTTTTGTTATTGAGTAATAATCCTTCTTTTTCACCACACAAAACTGTTCCTACACTTGAAGATAACTAAAAAAATTAAAATAAAAGATTATTTTTTACTAAATAATCTCTAATATTTTAAATAATTCGAAACTACTTATAATATCCTGCAGACGCGGCAGCCGAGCAAGCACTCCCAGGCCGGGGCGATGCCATACTAACACCACATGACAACTCTTCCCCTTAAAGAGGAAATAGCTCTTGACTGGAAATCCATCTGGGACGAGAGCCCTCCGAGCAAACTGAAGGAAATCAAACAATCTGCGAAACCATGATCCACCTCGAACCGCCCTATTGGTAGAGAGGAAGTTGCCTTAGCGACACTAAAGATAGGACATTCAAACCTTACTCATTCTTATCTCATAACCAAACAGCCTGCTCCAAAATTCCAGCACTTTCAACAGTATTCTCAAAGTCATGCACATTCTGCAAGAATGTCCTAATTACATATCATTTCAAACCAAATTAGGACTCATACCAAAATTATCAGTTTTTTTAAATAACGATGAAGTTAAAGTAAGGTCAATGATAATTTTTATGAAAGCTAATGATTTATTAAACAAAATTTAAATTTGAATTTTTTTATAATTGAATAATTGAAATGAAGATAATACAGGTTTTAATCCTCTAAGCCCTAAATAACAACATCAACCTGCCCCATGAAGTTTTGGAAAAATTTAAACGATACTTCGTAAAAAAATTACTGCGTCTCTCAAGGTATGCACCTAATTATATTTTGGCACACGAAACCGGTCTCGCCTCGATATACTCCTACACATTTAAAATTCATTTCGACTATATTTTGAAAGTGCTGGAGATGCCGAGTATTCGTTTGCCACATATCCTAGCGAAAGAGGATATCTAAGAGAGTTTATTGGTGCCAAAAGTAGTTAGCAGATCGCTGATCTGCGCGGAAAATTGACTGATGTTACACATAGGGTAGAGGACTTAGAAAAACAAAATAATCTAGAAAAATGTCTTCATTCAAGTTCTTCTGTTTAAGCAAGGCTATGTTCAGTGGGCACTGTTACACCCTATCTTAATGATAGTTTTGATATTGTGACTATATGGTCAATTTTTCGATGTAGGACAGAGTTGCTTGATTTAAGCGTAAAACCATGGATGGTGGGGGACAACGATTGCTGTCCGATATGTAACACTCAAGAAAAAGAGGATATCATTCACTTTTTGGGGACTTGTCACATGTTCAGTCAGTTAAGAGAGAAATGTTTTGGGCAGCGGACCTGTTCTCCAGAAAAATTATTTGGTTTTTTAACTGGAAAGCCTTAAGCAATTATGTACAGCAGGCCACAATGCAAAGATCCCAATTAGTCAGATAGTAAACTATTGATACAATATCGGGTTTATTTATTGTAGCGTTTGTTTTATTGATATGTTGTATTTGATGATTAGTATTATTGTTGAATTTAAATTTATTGGATTTGTGATGTATTAATGTTTGTTTTTTTGAAAACTCTATTTAAACAGATCAGACAGATGTGACAGAGAAACTCGATTTAAACAGTGAAAAAGAAAATTGCTAGAATGGATGTATAAAACCATAATAATACTTTAGATATATTATTGCTGATTTATTTTAGTTATAAATGTGATACATATTTATTATTAATTACACACAGACCTCGACAGACAGAATTTTCCATTGTCTATCTGTTGTTGCTAGTATATATATATATATATACACACACTCACACACACACACATATATATCTATATTTTACTTTGTGTAATTTTTTAAAAAGTTTTATAAACACGTTTTCATTCATTTCATTCAACAACAACAACCTACCAGTAATATAATAGATCCTAAAAGAATGAGTACTCCTCACACAAAAGTAAAACTGGAAACTTTCTCCAAGAGCTTTATGAGCTGGCGGGTAGATTACACTATTCCACACTCGATTGCTGGACTATCGCCGAATAAAAAAAAAGACTGAAGTGCTTCGACGAAAGTAGTTAATAAAACTTTGGAATTGGATCCCCGGAACTGATTTAACGGAAAGAACGGAATAGTCTAATTTAACTGTATTGTTATTAGAAAGTTACCAATAAATTCCGTATAGCGGTGCAATCCAATGAAAATTTATTCCTTCCGATAAAATAAAATAAAACAATGCTATTTTGCCTACCTATCAGTCTAGCGTTCTGAAGACGTACACACAGTGCTTTTGGGAACCCATAGAAAATCCAGGATATTGAGCGGAAATGTTTGTTATCACTTACTTCCACTAGTAACAAAATCGATTATAAACTGTTAGGACATGTGTATTACTTCAGGGAATATTCCTCAAGCTGTTAACCTTTATTTGTAATAATTAATTAATATGTTTACCCGAAAAATCGCAGCGGTATGTGGGTCGTACGCTAAGAAATGTGTAACGATTTTCCAAGCGAACGGCTGGATCGATTTTTAGTTTTATGGTTTAAATTTTTCCGTAAGATCACCTGTTATTATTTTGAAAAAAAAAATTAACCCTATACACTTCCCTGTGATTGTATAAAATGTGTTTAATTAATTTTCTGAAAGGTAGGTAACGCTTTTTTGAGAGAACGACTTTATCAATTCTTAAGTTTGATAGCTAAAATTAATCGATGATATCTCCCTAGTGTTTTAAAACATTTCTAGATAAAAAAAAACTGACCCGTGAATGAATCAAATGTGTTTAATCAAATCGCTAAAATGTATGTACACATTTTTTGGGAGAAGGGCTGGATCGATTTTTAAATATGATGGGTCAAATTATTCGGTGATATCCACAGTTTTGAAAACTAAACGAAACAAGGGTTCTTTATTAGAGTTGTTGAGTAAAAGGGATGTAACAATTTTTTGAGTGAACGGCTAGATCGATTTTATAATTTGATGGCTCAAATAATTCTATAAGAACCCAATAAGAAAGAGTGTTTTGAAACATTTCGGGATAAAAACACTGACCCGTGATTGAATCAAAGGTGTTCAATCAAATCGCTAAAAGGTATGTGACTATATTTTGGCCGAACGGCTGGATCGATTTTTGGGTTCGATATCTTAAATTCTTTTGTGAGGTCCTCTTGAGTGTTTCGAAAGCAAAGCGACACAAGTAATGTGTGTTTGGGTTGTCCGCTGAAATGTATGTAACAATTTGCGAACGGTCCATAATCGATCCAGATTTTCGAATTTGATATATTGCAAGTATAGTTTCTCTCCAGTATCTCTTTCATTACTCACTCTTTCACACTCTCTCAGTCATCCTACGGTTGACCATACAAAGGTCATCTACAACGTAAGAAATCTATTTAAGTAAAACATGTAATATCCGATCATTTACTCGTATGTTGTATGCTGGACTTTTCTATTTATCGGACTAAAGAAAGAGAAAAATAAAAAATAACGAGATGAAGATGAATGATGAAATGTGAAATGTAGGAAATTAAAATCTATAGACAAACTTACATTATTGATGGACCCGTCACTTTTCTAAGCCGGAAAGATCCATTTCTTATAATAAATAACGCTTGTACTTACATAATATTTATAAACATATATAGTGTACGCCGTGAAACAAAGCTTTTTGTGTACTGTGCAAACATGGGTAATGGGCACCATAACTCATAAACTACTTATCGGGTCGACTTAGGACTTGGAAGTTAAGCTCCTTTAAGATGCAACATTAAACTTTTGGCAGATAGCTCTTCTAAAAATAGAATTAGGCTTAAACTCAGAGTTTGAGATATCTTGCATATCAATTAAAAGAAAATTTATTTCCTTTATTTGAGCATTCATTTTTAATGTGTTTTTTATTTTTATTTGTGTTTTTTAAGGGGCTAAATAGAATATTTTATCATTAAATGGCGGAGCTGGTAACAAATCTTAGGGCTCATTAGGCTTTATTTATTATTAATGAATAATTATTTTTAAATATATATCACAACCTTGAAAAGAATGCTTTCAATGCATTATATTGTTAATATACACCTATTAACCCACCAAGACTCTGATAGGAGAAGGAGAGAAAACCGGCCTAAAATTAAATGAAGGTTATAGAATAGTTTATTTCATTTGTCTAAGGAAATTCCTGTACAAATAAATAATGGTATTATTAACAATGTTAGATCTTGAGTCTATTAATGCGTTCAAACATAACATTAACAACGTATACAGCATTAAATATGAGTAATATTATAAAATATTAGTTAAAGATATATATGTATATATATATATATATATATATATATATATATATATATATATATATATATATATATATATATATATATATATATATATATATATATATACATTTACAATTAGTAAAACATTTTTTTTTTCAATGATAATATTTTTTTTTAAATATTCCAGAGGTATAAAACAAATAACGATGTAAATAAGTATTAATATATGTTTGCATGATTAATTATAACATTTAACAGTTCAATGAACAGCCCTGTATGACATAATACAGTTGATTTTATTTTTTTCATTGTGTCTATTTTCAGAATCTCCTCCACACTAACATATTCCCTGGATTTAGTGATAAATGTCTTCAAGTACTTATTTCTTGGTTCGTTAAACTTGATACATTGAATCAAAAAATGAGTCACTGAGTCTATTACAAGGCAGTTGCATGTACCAGATACTTCACTAGAGTCAATAGTCAAAGTAGCATCTTTTGAGTATATCTTCACAAAACCTTTACATTATGAAGGGAAATCGTTCCCAATTGTAGAAAAAATTAAATACTTTGGTTCCTACAAAAGTCTCAATGACGGCAATAGACCAGCGTGTAATAAGTAGTGTCGTCCAAATGCGAGACCGAGACAAGTTTTGGTCTTGTAAACTCAATCTTGGTCAGGGTCTTGGTCTTGCGCAAGAGCCTCGCAACAGACTTGCATTTACTTATTAGCTTATTACTGTAGAGATATTACTGCAATTTTTTAGACAGGAGAAACCTAACTAAGTCCGAATGAAAAATTAAAGGAATTAAATGCAAAAGTATATTGGTTATACCAATTATTTGCATATAGTAATTAGAATTGTCAAATATTAGTAACTATTTTGCCTTAATTTTTATTCAAAAAACCGATTTTTTTTACTAGTCCTGGTCTTGGTCTTGCAACAGTTAGACGGCCTTGTTCTTGATCTTGCAAAGTGCAAGACCAAGACCGATTTTGGGCAACACTAGTAATACGCGCAAAAATTTTTCTCTTTCAAAGCTATCGAAATCCCGAAAAATATAAAGAAATCTGAAATTCTGGGTGTTAAATGTTATGATGTAGGGCTGCGAAATTTGGACACTTACTTGGAAGAATATCTACCGTGAGTGATCTGCCATGTGTGCCTAGAAGCGGGTTTCTTGGAACAAGTTGTGCCATCAACAGTTTTAAGGAAGGCACATTTTTACGGGGTTTTGAATTTTTGAGGAGGACAAATTTTTGGAATAAAAAGTTTCAAACCAAAAGACAAGTTGAACAGATAACATACCGCGGCAAATATAATTGTATCAGATCTACTACACCTTTAAAAAAAGGAGCGCAATAAAATATATTGGGTGAGGGGGAGGTTCATGCGCCATCGACCTTGGTGGGGATGGGCACTCCTGGATCTGGGATCGGATTCCTAACGCATAACTTAAACAGAACAATAAATAACTACTCACAGTCAATCAATAGCTCTGATATGAAGGCAGGGAGGTTAAGATGAGCGTGGCATGTAGCACGGAGAAATGCAACAGGAAGTCTCCACACAACAATGAATTTCTCAACAGTAGGCAAAAGAACACGGGAAAACCAAAAAAAAAAAAAAAAAAAACAAGATAGGCAGATCGCATCAACAAATATGCACTCTATCTGTGTGCATATAACTGAAAAAAAAAAGGCAGAGATGGCCCCAAGACAGGCAGAGATGGAGAAGATTGGCTAAGACGCCCAAAGATCAAGGTTTGTAATACCAACAGAAAAAATTAATAAATATATTAACTTTAAGCACCTAGGATCCATGTAAATTATTCTACAATAGTACATATATTGATAGTATTCTGGAAAAAGAAAGAAATTTCAATACCAAATTTTTAAAAACATTATTTTTAGTAATAGCTACCCAAAATGACAAACACTTTTAAAATCAACTGCAACTTTGTAATTAATTGGTGTTTGATTGGGTTAGGTATGGTTTGACTAAAACTATAAACACTAATTGAATCTTCGATAATTTTATTAAAAAATCTGCAATTATCATTTTCGTATTTAGTTTTCTTAATTTTTATTTTACAATGGCTGAAATATAATCCTTAAATATTAACATACATTTCGTAAACCAGAAAATAGGTCCCGTATTTTTTGTTATCAAAACTATTTTTCAAAAACTACTCCATTAAAACAATAAAAGAAAAACAGCTTACTGAAACAAGAAAATACATCAACAATCGTGAATTCCCAGGATTAATTACACCATGCCCACAGGAAGTTTTATTATTACGTTATGAAGCTTGGAAGTAATAACATTTTCAACCCTTTTAAAATATCCCTTGAGCCCACTAGCCTGCTCCCTGGGCTTGGAGGTAAAGCTTTATCACTCCATGTCCTACACCTTAATATAATAAAGTTTATTACAAGTATCAAATGCTTGTTGGGGCAAAGTTCAAGCTACAAAATGGAGCTGCGTAAACAATTTCTACATAGTTCAAGTTTCTAGGTCAATAGTTAGCCTCTGTTTATGCATTAAAAGCAAAACTCTCCACTAATTAAGAAGTTTGGAGATATAAAGTTGAAGAAGATTATATACATATCATATTCTTCAAAGTCTCCCATGAAATTTAAAACTTTTTAACTATCAATAGAGGCGGGCGTTTATTTGTTTTTTATTTATATTTTTAGATTGTGATAAAGGCATTCAATTTTTTTCGGAATTACAATAAAAAAAAACTTCAAATTCTATTAATTTGCTACCATAAGTTTTAAAAATTATAAAATGATAAGCAGCGATTGGCCCACATTTCAAAGCAGTAAACTGATTCTTGTCCGAAGAACGGTCGTAGGAAAATCATGACTGAGCTTCTCGAGTTATCGTGAAGTTGATGGTAATGAGGAAGGCGTGTACAAACCATCCTAAATATCTAGTCCTAATACAAGGAGAAGTATCTAAATCCTTCAATATTCGAACTGGCATGCGACAAGGAGGTGGACTCTTGCTGATACTGTCCAATTTAGCTCTGGAAAGTGGAACTGGATGGGTACATTTCGGAGAGAATCGAAAATCATTACATCTGTAAATGATACCGCTGTCCTTGGAATCAGTCAAGGGGACATTGAAAGGCTGGCTAAAACTCTGAAAAGAAAAATAGCAAAAATCGGCCAACAAGGAAAAGAAGTATAAAACAAAATGTGTGATAATAACAGAATATTTCTCCCCAATAACAGAATGTGTGTAGAAGGGAAATCATTCCCTAAAATAGACAAATTCAAATACCTTGGCTTCATAATAATTTCAGAGAGGAAATGTTTAACACTTTTAAAACTTCTTTAAACGGTTATTACCTTGTACGGCTTATAGGACCAATCTTCAATTTCTTCAAGTCAATTTTCCACTAAAAAATATTTATTCCATATTGGTTGGTTATCTTATATACATGATAATATTTTATAAATCGAAATACTTAAGCCGCCAGCTTTTCATCATCATAATAATAAGAATGTCATACAATACAAATATAAATTTTAAGGATAGGCCAAATTGAATTTATTAAAATATACAATATTTTATCATTATTGTATTCTGATAATAAGCCATGCAAAAAAAATGTAATTGACTATATTATTATTATTATTAATCTTGAATAACATTTTATATGCCTGTAAGAATATGTCTATACATTTACATTAAAAAAATATATGCATTCATATTAATCTGAATTTAAAAGAACAATTAATGTTCCAAATTAGTTTTCATGTCTAAGATATTAACATATAATTATATATTGGATACTGATATACAATTAGATATATGAATAAATATTAAGAGAGTAAATGTTTTATATTTTATTGAGTATATCTTTATATATAATGTTCTCCTATACCAATAATATAACTTTTAAAAATTACTAAGGTATATATTACGGTTAGTGTTGCCCAAATGCGAGACCGAGACGAGTCTTGGTATTGCAAACTCAGTCTTGGTCATGGTCTCGGTCTTACGCAAGACTCTCGCAACAGTCTTGCAGTTACTTATTAGCTTATTACTATAGAGATATTACTGTAATTTTTTAGATAGGAGAAACCTAACTAAGCCCGAATGAAAAATTGGTGGAGTTAAAGGGAAAAGTATATTGGTTATACCAATTTCAACATATAGTAACTAAGGTTGTCAAGTTATAGTATATATTCTGCCTAAAGTTTTATTTTAAAAATCGATTTTTTTTTTACCAGTCCTGGTCTTGGTCTTTCAACAGTTAGCTCGCCTTGGTCTTGGTCTTGCAACAGTTAGCTAGCCTTGGTCTTGTTCTTGCAAAGTGGAAGACCAAGACCGATTTTGGGCAACACTAATTACGGTCTATATTGATGATATTTTCTATTTTTTTCCGTTATATTTATGATTATTATTTCATTGAAATCAAATTGATAATTATTGCTTTATGCTTTCCCGAGCGAATTCAGTAGTGTTAATATTTAGTAGCATTCAAATGAACACGATCGCGAAGAAATAAGAATTAAATAAGGTAATAATGATAAAAAATTAGGTATTTTAAAAATATTGATATTGACCTTTTCTTATAATTTGTATTTATTGAATAAAATATTATGTGTACAAATTTTATAAAATATTTATTTATGAGTGTTTATATATAAGTGTGTTTATGGGAGAAAAAACAAGTTCGTAATAAATATCTTTTAATTGAAAACAGATCCGAAGATGAGCCAAAATGAGTTCGAAGCGTCGTCAAATGTAATGTAATGAAATAAATGAAGATGCTTCAAAATAGTTTGTTTTTTTCCTGAAATTATTGTACGAAAATAAAAAGAAAAAATTTAATGTTGTCGATGTTTAAATAAGATCAATTTACCGCTAACCATCCTTCCATGTCCCTTGTAAACTCCACGGATGGATGATGTAACACCAAACTGATGCTGCTACAGCTTCAACGGAGCGGTACAACTTCTCTGGGTACCAACTTTCACAGCTAATACTTTTACCGGATTCCAAAACTCTAATCAAACGCACGCTAATATAACAGTGAAGTACACCATTTACTTTAAAAAAAACTTTAATAACCCTAGAGATTGTCCTACACTGTATCCATCACAACTTGTTTTTCTAAATATTCTTGTTGTTGGGTCATTTTAAGGAATAATACAAATTAGTAAAACTGCCGAATTCCTTTTAAATGAAATGAAAATGAAAATAATTTTATTATTCTGGGACTAGTGTCCCTTTAGAACAAGTCACAAATACAGAATATATATCAATATTTTGGTGTGTCCATGAAATACTATTTAATATTTACAGGTTGATTCAGAGTACAATAGAGTTATAAATGATGAAAAGATATAAATACGCGTAAATATAAAATATACAAAGAAAGTAATTAAGTGAACGAAATATCGATGAATTACAAAATAATCAGAGTATCTGGGTGTACTTTGAGGTTTTTAAGTGTATTTCGTGATCAATCGGATTGGGAATGGAGTAGGTGTTCGAAGAGGAGAGATTTGAAAGAGGATATCGATTTTGCGTGTCGAATATCTGAAGGTATAGAGTTCCAGAGGGAGACAACTTGTATTAAAAAGGATTTATCAAATGCAGCAGTTCGGTGAGGGGGAGGATAGAGGTCGGACGCACGGGATCTGGTGGGACGGGATTGAAAGGAGAGTTTGAATTGTAGGATCTGTAGAATATAGGCAGGTCGCCGTGTTGTAATGGCTCGGTATAGGAAGGTAGCCAGAAAATATTGACGGCGGTAGGACGGATAAAGCCACTTCAACTTGGTGTAGAACTGGGTAATATGCATATCCCTTGAGATCCCGAAGATAAAGCGGAATGAGCAATTCATTAAACGTTTAAGCTTGGCTTCGAGTTCTCCCGAGAGTCCACCATACACCATGCAGCCATAGTCGAAGTGGGGAAAAATAAGAGAGGAGACCAGGAGTTGACGGGTTTTGAACGGAAGAAGATAACGTAGATGGTTAAACTGTTTCAGGGTGGATATAGTACGACGGGAGATTTGGGAGATGTGTGGTTTCCAGGAGCGGCTTTGATCGAAGGTAACGCCTAGGTTTTTAACAGTGGTATGGAAGGAGATAGGTGAGTTGTTCAGAAGAAGATTAGGAGGTGTTGAAATGGATTTGAGGAGTGAGGGGGATCCGATCAGGATGGCTTTTATCTTCTCCCTATTCAATGTCCGCTTATTAAGATTTGCCCATGCGCATATTCTTACTTGTAGTGTAAGAATAGTTAGTCTACAGTTGTATATTGAATATATTAAAATAGTTTTGTCGTAGAAAAGCTCAACCAAACATTTGCTTGTTCACATAAAAGGAAAAAAAAAATACAACAAAAATACTTTTTATGATAGGACTAAATAACTTGACGTCGTAGAGATGGTTGACCGTGATATAATATTAGAAGGAGTTGGTCGGGGGGTGAGGTCAAATAAATACTAAATTTTTAAAACATAATATTTTTAATTGTTTCGCCAACGTTTCGGCCCACTTGCAGGTCTTCATCAGTGCTATAGAAGATACAAGATATAAAAGGTACGAGGTGAAAATAAAATAAATGAACTATAAGTAGATATTAAATAAGAAATAGTTGCCTGATACAGAAATAATAAGATGACATCAGAGACATAGTGGGTGACAGTGTAGTTATAATATCAAGTATATATATATATATATATATATATATATATATATATATATATATATATATATATATAAGATACAAACAAAAATAGAAAATAAGTATGAATAAAATTTAAAACAAAGGAGAATATAAGCAACTCGAATTTCGTTAGTTTTTATTAACAACGCTCGTTAAGAGAAACAAGGTACATCTTCTATTTTCGGAATACTTTTACATTAAAAATTTGTATACTTCCATTACCCGACTGTTAAGCATGGGAAACATATTAAATAAAGGGCTATGGTGAGTTCAAATACCTAATTTGAGATTCTTAGCCTAGGATAATTAAACGAGCCTCATTAACTAGGAGGGTTAACTGCAGCGATCCAACCCATAACCAATTTCAGGGGTTGTCCGGGTTATTACCCTACCCTATTCTGCACCCCTATTGGCCAACTCAACTCCTTCAAATGTCTTCTATATCGAGATTAAACCTACCAATGTTAAACAGTCGTGTTATTTTCCTCTCTTTCCAGGTGTATTCACTTCTTTTACTACGAATAATTCCTAAAATATGTAGTTATAGAACTTTCCAAGGTTCTAGTACATCTTATATTTTATTTAAACAAGCATTGTGCCAGTGGCTCTTGTGATTTTGAGCTCTATAATCAAACTATGTCTTTACTTTCATTTAAAAAAGAAGTGCAATAAATAAAATAATATAAACGAATAAGAACTCACCAAATTACAGAAAATTTATTTTGTATAATAATTGGAAAATATCCAAGAAAACGGCCTCGTTTCTTGAAAATGGACCATTACCATTTACTTTATATGGACTCAAAGCTAATTCAACGATGAGGTTTTCCTATTTTTCAGTTTTTCTAAAAGTTGGGTATCTTTGGTATTAACGCTAATTATTTATGATTTTTTTTCAGCAGAACTTAGCTTAGCCGCTCAAAAGTCTTTTGAATGCTTTTTGCAATGACAAAATCCATTTTCATTTGAAACAAATTTTGTATAATTTACAGAAAACATATTGGTAATTGTTTAAGTTAAATATTTCTTTAGTTATCGCAACATATTCAACATAAAACAGAACTTTTCTAAAAAAATCCAAATGTTTGATTTGATAACTCTTGAGGTCAGTTATCACTCCTATAAACATTTCCCTCTATATATGTATTTATGTATGTGTATATATATATGTAGATATATATTTATTTATAAAATTGAATTATACATTTAAGTAATAAGTGATTAAATCGTATTAATTAAGTGACAAACACTTTTCAAACCTACTAATTTAAATCAATTCATACAAATAAATCAGCGATATATTTTTTTATAATAACTTAATTTAAGAGATGAAATAAATTAGACAGTATTCATCGAAAGCAATTGAAGAAGGAAACCCAATCGCTTTGCTACAACAGCCAGTAATTAAGCCCCGCTACAAATCCTCAATTAACTGTTTGAATTTAGTTAAACCTTGTCCGATTTAGTTGCCTGATATTTCTTCTCTTCGTTACAATAATTATCCCAAGGGTGAAAATCACCGAGCTTCGAAGTGGGTAGCCACAGAGCTTAATTTGCCCGGAAAAGATCAAATATAAAAATATATTATATATAAATATTTATACTCCAGCTTTTATATTTTCATTTTTCATCCCTTAATGAACTGCTGGTGGATCATATTGGAAAAATACTGAACAACTCCTAAAACAATTCAATTTTTCTATCATAAATTTTCTAAAAATTATTGTAGATTTCCATTTATTAGTGTTCTCCCAGTGGTCGAAATTCGACCATAGCCATTAAAAATTTGAGGAAAATATAATTAAATAAAAAATAAATTCAATAAATAAAGAGTAAATCACGATTCAAAAATCCTTATTTATTAATATAAACTAAATTTAAATTTCAATTAAAAATTGACTTAAAATTATTTAAAAGTAATACAAAATAGACTCATTCAAAATAATTAATTTCCATTTTAATTTATGTGTGTTATTATCACAGTTAATTAATGTTATGATTAAGCAAGTAAAAAAAAAATTTTTAAATTTAAATTTAAAAAATAAATTTAAATTAGCAATTTCAACCAAGTTTAAATCCATTTTTATGCAGAACTTCTCTGGAAGCAATGTTTGAATGTTCTGTTATTGTTTAGTATATAGCCTTGCCCATGGCTGCTGGAACTAATAAGTATAGAACTGACTCTATGAAGTTCTCTCGTCCCGTCACAATTCTTCCTGGCAAACCCATGGTTTCACCTCACCAGATCTTGGACATTATCCTGCAAGAGAACCCTCGTCAGCTGCAACACGCAATATGACTGGCCGGCTGGAGGTTACATTTTATTTTTTAATGTAATAACAGTTTAAAGGTGAGTGGCGCCCCTTTAAAAACATTAATGACCCCACGGGTTTCAGTTGTTATCAAAAAAGTGAATTTTATATCAAATCATGCCAAGTATCTCTATAGACTAGTGGCTAGTATCTTGTACTGTCATTGTAAAGATACCCAGTTCAATACTTGGTTTCACTATATATATATATATTTTTTTTTTATAACATAAAATTATTAATTTAAATTTATATTATGTAATTTTTCTGTATCAATCAGTTAATTAAAATTAAATTCATTTTTATTAATAATTAAGTAAATCATATTGATAGATTTGTAAATTTAATTTTAAGGTTCCTTTTGTGTTTAATGTTAAAGTAATATTTTATTTCTCTCATTATTTTATTATTTTTGTATTAAGAGAAACATTATTAATTGATTCATTCATATATTTTGTGGCATTTCATTTCATTTGTTTATTATTTTCAGTATATTTAGATTTTCCGCTATTCGTCATTTAATTTATACATATTTATCCTCAATGGATTTCTTTTTAACATTTTAAAATTAATTAATAATTCAACCACCAGTGCTTATGGATTAAGTAGAGCAGAATTGGTGGTTCACTTTTGAAAGTCCGCTACCTCCACAATCTGTATATTAGGTAGGTAAATTCTTGAAAATATATTTACGTTCCCTTCAATTATTCAAGGCGAAAAGTAATCGTAAAGTGAAAGTAAATCGTGCAGTGGAATTCGTTTAATGTTGGATTAGAGAAAATATTAATTTATTAGCTTCTAAATTTGATGAATTCGGCCAGTATAAAATTATTCGTCTTCCGATAGAAATATTTCGCATATTATAACTTACATCCACACGAAATAAATTTTCAACGCTTTTCTCAAAATTATTTAATTATGCCAAAGCTGACTGCCACTTTGAATTCCTGACATTTCAATCCTCCCTCTACTCAGAGCTTGGAATGCTGTATAGGGATGGGATAGCCTTATAGATGTAGAGGAAAACATCTACAACTCCACGCTAATTATGCGAACTCAATAAATTCCTTCTATTTACACACGTAATCTAGAGTAGAGCAACGGCAAACGAAAGACCAACGCCAGCTAAGTCAGGAATCCTGAAGCTTAATCAATTTATAATTTATAATCTAAGATATAAATATACACACATATATATATATATATATATATATATATATATATATATATATATATATATATATATATATATATATAAACTATGCATGAAAGAATCAACTACATCAATATTGTTACTGATGTACCTATTCCATTTTTTTTTATCGATATCTTAATAAAAATTTTATATACAACAAGTAAACCTGCTAAAAGAGTATAAAATAAGATAACAAATTGTGAATAAGCTACCGATTGGTTACACTTCAATGATTAGATTAATTTAGGAGGTCCCTTGACCATCTTCTTTCCAGGCGCCACGGATAACGTTCAGGAATTTATTTATATGAAAGGTTATGAACAAGAGGGTAGGGGAGACCAAACTGTTTGGGATAAAAAAACAATATTAAATTCGGGCGAAGTCTTCAACAAAGGTAATGTTGAGTTTTTATAGATAATTTTATTTGTTGCGTAATATGAGCTTTAACGGTTTCGGATTGTAAAGATTTGATACGGGAAGAATTTGACGATTTTTCGGAGCTACAGAGCTCAATTCCTTATGTCCAAATGTGCCTGATGATGTCAGTACAGACGAATTTTATGTACAATATTTGAAGGTAAGAGCATTTGTCAAGTAATTGTTGTAATCTGAATCCATTAGCAGTTTCTTGTATTTTAGGTCTATCATGAGGATTCCAAGTAAAATATTTTTTATGGATGAGTGATAGGTAACGGATCTGTTCGGCAGGGATAAGTGGGCATAGTTAGAGAAAACTGCAGGACAGTATGTAGTGCAAATGTTATTTGTTTGGATTTGATTTGTTTTTTTAATGTTGATACCATTTTCCAATATGTGAGAGTAGGGATTGAGATTCAACTATTGGGTCATTATTGACAGAAAACACACTTGTGTCATCGGAATAAATAGTAAGAACGGTAGCAGAATGGGTTGGGATATCAACTGTATAAACTGTGTAAGGATGGGACTTAAGATGTCCCCTTGAGGAACACCAGCGGACGAAGAAAAGAGAGATGAATACGCAGAGTTGTGATTTATTTTTAAGGTTCTATCTGTGAGATAGGACTGGATTAATAGGAAATATGTAAAGGGCAGGGACTGGCGGAGTTTGTATTGCTATGCATTTTAAGGACCACACGTGGCATTTACTTAATCATTTCGAATGAAGAAATATAGTCTAAATAATAATTGCTAACATATATCCGGTTACCTGTGGGGAAGTGGTTACTCAGAGAGTGGTCCAATTACCTGAGACCCCCTAGCAACCTTTTGTGATGGGCAATGGAACACTTAAGGACAGAGGTCGGCAAAACACCAAAGGACCGACACCGGTCTTATGTGAGCATGATTGGAAAGGATCGGAAGGTTGATCTACGCAAGGGAGAGAATAGAAACACCTTCGAGAAAGAGGAAACAGATATACTTGCTGGAAAAGGCCAGGGGGGTGTGGTCATCTCTTATGCTACGAGAAGTCAACCAATGATAGAGAAGACGTCTTAGGACACTGTACGGCCTAGAGGAGAGGTCTTATGTAGCGATCCGGCATGGAGACTGAGGCCTTGGTAGCGACATTAGACCACACAGATGGGCGTCTTGGAAAGGTTTTTAGAAAAGATGATTTCAACTTCGCAGATGCAACGATGGAATCTATCAACTTCACCACGTCATATGTAATAGATAAGTTTTAATCACAACAATTAATTTTAAAGATGTTACAATATTTCATGGAAATATAAATTCTCAAAACAGTCCATCTGAAAACATGCCTTCACAACTAATTAAAATATTAAATTCATTAATTCTTGTAAATATAATGTATATATTCTTTATTAAATAAAGAAATAAAATAAGTTTGTAAATAAAAGTTATTTTAATCATGCCACCTATTTATATCATTATAATGACAAGTAATATTTGGTAATTAGACAGCACGATAAACAAACACCAGCCTTTGTGAAAAATAATCCAATTAATTAATCATGGACCAAATATATTATAAATCCAAATTTATTTTACTAAATTTTTATTAATTAATTCTTATTAAATAATTCTGGATAATTATCCAGTGGCACCCCGAATAAAATTTAAAACCCCATAACGTAGCAGTATAGTAAACCTACATGCCAGACTCGATCAAATACATGTATGAAAAATTGTTTATTTGCGAAATTTCGTTTACTTGCAATTTCACAAAATCAGATAAGAGCATAAAAGTTTTTTTTTTTAAATTGTTTTGCTGTTAAACCACTCATGGAGTTAAGCCAGTTACTGCCGAATCATCCCTTTCATGAACATATATATATGTGATGTCGATTAAATGCAAAATCATGAAATTTATTATTCGAATTAACTGTGCACTGAAAAATATGTAATCCCTTCTTTCATGGTATTGTGATAAAGTGAAATTCGTGGGCCGGATAACCCTTCTGAGACACCCTCTCTTTACTAAGAGGGTCCCTGACCCTTCAATGGGAGTTACTCAAAATTTTGAAGGCCTCTGGCATTACATGAACTGTACATAGTTAAACTTGTGCTTCTATCTTCACGCTTAGATTATCTCTTCCAACATCTCCGACCCGAACCCTCCTGACATAATTCACTAGCCCCCCTCCCCTCCCCTCTCTCCTCTCTTCTAAACATTCAAAACTTTCCATGGATCCTCCCTCAACCTCGTCCAGCACAAAACTCATCTTTTGCGGTAAAACTAAATAGTAAATATGAAATTAATATCAAAGTTACTACTTGGTGTTCTTGTGTATTCCAAGCTATTCGACATGCTCTGTCACTAAACCATTTCACATTTATTTATGTTATTACAGTTATAAATATATTCAATAGTTATTTGTACATTAATTATTACGCTAACAGCAAGTTTATATCTAAAAGATAGGGGGGTGCGCACTTGGTCAATGAGGATCGTGCTTGACAAGCGAGCAGTCCGTGAGAAGAGATAGATGAGCCTCGAACATTACGTTTCTTTGTCCTAGAATTAGCTTTGCCTGGAGCCAATAAAAGTCTTTACAACGTCCCAAAATCTTTAGGAAGGAAGCTGGGAGGATCCCTGATATCCTTCCGGACACCTAGAGTTTTAAATAAATAACTTTGAACTCCATTAATAATTAAATAATTAATGGCTAGTCTTGTTATTAAACTTAGAATTATTAATTATTGAAGTTAGCGGAGATTATTGTAAAAATTATCTGTATATTAAATCATAAACAGTTTAATTTGGGTGTTTAATATTCAATGGTATAATGTTGTTGGATCTAATATTCCTTGTTATTTACTTATATTATTTTATTTCATTGAAGTCATTGGTTCCAGCTCTCATATAGGCCACAATTCTGGTTATGGTCTAACTACTTACTATTTTTTTTTTAAATTTATTTATTCAGAAATATTACAATCTGTCACAATTAAGGAGATTTATAATAGTGTCAAGAGAGCACATTCACACTATATTTACAATAAATAATACATAAACTAATAATAATAAAAGTAAATGTATACAAACAAAAGAACTAAGCTAATAAAAATAACAACTAAAACACATGCATACTATACAATATTTACTGAATCCATTCACTCACAAAAACTCCGAGCCAAGCCTTTCTCCCCACTCGTGGAAGAAAAGGCAGAACTCTAAGAGATCACAGCGCCTCTTACTAAGTCGCATTACTGGTATTAAGGACCAGTAGAGGCTGAGAAGAGGCGAAATAATCCCATATACTTGGCAACTTACTATTAAATATAAAATATTTTATTGCGGTTTCTTCGCCTGTAAAATTATTGTAACTTAGTATAAATATTAGTTCAAGCCTTCACGGAATGTTATACCCTCATAAAAGCGGATTAATAATAAATAGATAATTATATAATTAATAAATAAAATTCATAAGGTAGATGAGGTAGGGTGAAGCAATATATATATAAATTTTATTATCAATTCCTACTGACTGTAAACAGAGGCTTTAATATCCATTGATACCTTTATTATTCATTATTAATTGACTGATATATGTTTTTTCGATAATGTAAATTATCATTTATATATTGCCACCATTTTTACACAATATATAAATATAGTTTTTCTGTGGTACCTAGTTCGTTTTGCCAAGTGGCATCTAATATATTCCTAATAAATATACTAAACTAAATACCCGATGAAAATGTTTTTAAAACTGAGACTTTGCCATGGGACATAGGATCTGTAATTAAAAGCCAATTAAGAGGGAAGGCTTTTAGAAGAGGGCCATCTATAAGCTCGAGGCAGCTCCGAAGAAAATAAATGCTCAAGAGTAAACAAGACTCTTTCCCTTCTGTCCAATCAATTTACCAGAAACTGAATTTTCCGAACAGCTTTCTGAAAATTTTTTGCAAAGACTACTCCTAAAAAGCATTTCTACTCGTAGATCAAAATTAGAGCACCAATCCATTATTAGTCAGCAAATTCTATTTTTTTTTAAATATTGGAAACGATTTTATTTTTGGGATATTATAAAAATAAAATTAAAATAAAGAATCCTGTACCACTACAATCCATGAAGGGTCTTGGGTTCAGTACTATTTAGGAGACGCACTGTTTCTAGGTCAACGGTTGTTCAAGAACGTGATTTGACCGAGATCACGCTCAACCACCAGGTCCCCCCCCCTCATTAATTATTTAATTAAGGGTACCCACTTTATAGAGGATGGGTGTTCCCCAGGAGGGTCTCCCGACCCAGGGTCGCCCCACGGCCAATGAAACCGATAAATAAATTTTCTGCCATGAGCCAGGGTTCGAATCTGGGATCTTCAGCATTGGAAGCTCAGTATCCTACCACTGAACTACCCCACTCCTTGGAATATTATATAATTAATAGAAAGCAGGATAGCTCAGAGGGTAAGGCACAGATGTCCCGGGTAAGACACAGATGTTCATCCTCAATGTCCCGGGTTCAAGTCCGTATGTGGTAGAAAAATATTTATTGTGTTAAATCATCCATGGATCGACGCTGCGATTAGGAGACCCTTCTTAGAACCACCCAAGATACTTTAACTTTATATATGCTTATTTTATTGCTCTTGGCTATCCTTAATTAAATAATTGATTATGGATAAAAACCTAGTGGTCGAATGGGATTTCGGTCCAATCATTTCCCTACCCTACAGTTGGCCTTGAAATAGTACTTTCTTACAACGTACAAGGGTTTTAGTGGTACAGGTTTTATTTCTTCTATAATCAATAATCAATCATCAGAATTGGTCAGGGTAGAGTACGGGTTTTAGGACGATAATTAGTGTGTTGGCATAACAGAATTGATTTGGTCATAATTGGTGTGTTGGAATTACAGGCCTTGCAGATCTTTTAATGCCAATTAATTGCATACAGCTCTGTTGTTTATTCGATATATCCATCGGTTTTTTGGCACTCCAAGCTGTCTTTTGCTTACTGGTGAGGTATTTATTGTTGTGTCAAGGCTTCTAGATGGATTTGTCGGAGTTACATGCCCCATATACCTCCTTTCCTCGAAACCATGAGATATTGATTGGGCAGTTTCTGTTAGCTAATCTGTATTGATTTTGCCCCTTAATTTGTTTGGATCGAAGATTTTATTTAGAATATATGATTTTATAGAGTATTCTAGATTTTATCTAGAATATAAATTCTGGACCCGTCTATGAGGACTGGCCGTATCAGTAATTAGTTCACGGTGATTTTTATTTGTGTGTTCTGAAGTTTTTAGCTTTGAAGGTGTATTTCTAATGATAAGTATCAGTTATCGACAGCTAAAGTCAGTGTTGCCGAAATTCGAGACAGAGACGAGTCTTGGCCTTGCAAACTCTGTCTTGGTCATGGTCTTGGTCTTGCGCAAGAGTCTCGTAACAGTCTTGCAGCCATTTATTAGCTTATTACTATAGAGCTACTACTGTAATTTTTTAGATTGGAGAAACCTGACTAAGCCCGAATAAAAAATTAGAGAAGTTAAATGCAAAAGTATATTCGTTATACCAATTATTTACACATAGTAACAAAGATTGTCAAGTATTAGTAACTATTTTGCCTTAATTTTTATTCAAAAAGCCGATTTTTTTTACTAGTCCTTGTCTTGGTCTTGCAACAGTTAGGCGGCCTTAGTCTTGGTCTTGAAAAGTGCCAGACCGATTTACTCCCTTTTCTTTCCCTCTCCCTTTCTCTAAACAAACTTTCTGATGTCTTACCTCAAGATGTACAACGCATTCATTGTTTCATTCATTGAAGTCAATGAACGTATTGTAGAATCTTGATGTTCACTGCTGAATCCCCGCATGGCGGGATAGAAAAGAAAATGTAGGTCTAGAAGAACATTCTATCTTTTTTTCAGTATGTGTCACAAACAAGAAATTTGGTGTATTTCTACTCTACCCTCGCGAAAATCTACACTATTAATTGGGATTATCAAAATGTTTTTAAAATCATTCGTCATAAAAACTTTAACCCATAGTGTCAAAAAAATATTACGGCTTGTCTTTGCAAGTTCAGGCTCTCTTGATTCGGCTGATATTCTCTTTATTCCGGATGCTATGATATTCTTTTTTTTTGCTATCACTATCTATAGCTCTAAGGATTCTCCTATAACATAAATTAGGTATAGCATCCGTTAGAAGTATAATAATAATAGGACTATGAGCATCCTACTATTTTAGCTAATCGAAACTAATATCTAACATGTAAAGTCATAGATAGTTGATGAAAAACTGCACAAAAGAATGACAAAAACTGTTTTAGTTAATATCTACTTTTATATTATTGTATGATAAATAAATGTTTCCATGGAAACTATATGAATTTTTCTTACATACTCTTTTAAATTTATTTCATTTAGGCCAGCTGCGTGACTGAGAGAGTAGTGCGTGGATCTCCTGGAGTCTTGCTTTTCCCTCTATAGTTGCAAGGATAATCCTGCCACTGAGTTTCTTCACCTGATTGTAAGTAGTGTATATAGATATATCTGTGTTGTATTAGGTATTTATTGTATATACTTTTTGACGATATAATTATTTTATATTTTCTATATATATATATATGCTCTGTTATACATATATATTTATTCTGTTTCATTCTCCGTGGGGCGAACCTGGGTAGGTAGACCCTCCTGGGGCACACCCAAACTCTATAAAGTGGGTTCCCTTAATTAAAATAATTGATTAAGGGGGAAAACCTGACGGTTGGACGTGATCTCGGTCAAATCATCTCCTTGCACAACCGTAGATCAAGAAACAGTGCTTTAACTAAATATTACTGAACCCAAGATCCTTCATGGGTTGTAGTGGTATAGGTTTCTTTTTTTTTTTATATATATATTTACAATCGACCTTTGAGTATTATATTTTAACATAATTATTTAACTGGGTATAAGGTCACTGGTCAAATAAACGCTGAAACAATGAATATTTAGTAGTTTATTGAATAATTATTACCTGACCTTATCCCTGATATATATATATATATATACATAGTGTAAATATATCCTTACCTCACTATATCTATTATCTATGTGATATTACTTAATAAATTAAAAAAAAAAAAAGTTCAGCATGAAATTTCCAAAAAATTATAGCATAAAAATTAATCATGCTTTATATTGAGTGTTCTATTACTCTTACTGTTAATTACTTTTCAAAAGAATATTGTACCGAAAATGAAAGTTAAATGAATAGAATATCTGTAAATGAAAGTTCAGTGATGTCTGAACAAGACTTTTTTTTTTTAATTGACATAATTTTCTTTAAATATTATTTTAAGTTAAATATAACAAATATAGGATTTGGAAGATTTTTTTTCAAGCTATTAATTATTGCCAAGGGTTCTTGATAAATATTTAACTAAACTAACGCATTCAGTAGTAATTTTATTATCAATTAGATAATATATATAAGGATCAGTGCCTGGGCAAGTCTGAAGTCCATCTTCTTCCTTCCTCGTTTAGTCATCAACGATCATCCTATCACATTCAGTTCCTCCGTTAAAAACCTAGGAATCACCATAGACGAAAACCTCTCCTGGAAACCCCATATCGCCCTCATCTCCCTTAAGTCAATAGGAACCCTTAAGCTATTTCATAGCTCCCGCCACCTACTCCCACAACCCATCTGCAATCTCCTTGTATCATCTCTCATTTCCCCCCACTTTGACTACGGCGGTGTGGTGTACGGAGGCATCCCGATGGTACTCGAGGATAGATTGAAGCGACTCATGAATACGTGCTTAAGACTTATCTTCGATACATCGAGGCGGTCTCATGTGTCCCACCTTTACGACGAGTTAAAGTGGCTCTTCCCTTCTTTCCGCAGCCAATATTTCCTCGGATCTTTCCTATTCCAAACAATCAACACCAGACACCCTTACTACATCTACAGTCTCCTACAGTTTAAACCCGTGGTCCACTCCCAGAAATCAAGATCCCGTGTTTCCGATCTTTATGTCCCTTCCCATAGAACTAAGACGTTTGAATATTCCTTTATTGCCCGATCCACAGCCTTCTGGAATTCCTTGCCATCTGAAATCCGCCTTGCCTCTTCCTTGTCCTCATTTAAATATCATCTCTGCCAATTCCTTCTCACATCCCAAAATGACGTTATACAATAAAATAAATATTGCGAAACAGATTTTGACTGAGGTGAATGGCTGATAAAATTGATTGAGTTTTAATTTTAAAAATCAACCCATGCTTATTTTATGTTGTTTTCTTTTCATTTAAATGATGTGTTTTTTATTTCGTTTTTTCTCAAAATTTTATTTTATTTTTACTTGTTTTAATTTAATTTCACTGATGATACTGTATATATTCTTTAATATTGATTAATGTAATTTTTGACCAGATGTAGTTTTTATTTTTTTTGTTTATATCTGTTACTCATAAGGGACCTTGTCCCAGAATAAAGTTTACTTTCTATCTTCTATATTTATAGTTCATTAAAATCTGCCACTACAGTCTGCCACAATTAAGGGCATTGGTAATAGGGTTACATTATTCATTCACACAATATGTACATACGAAAGTAAAGTAAATATAAATAACTAAAGTAAAATATACATATACATATATTCAAGATAAATAAGATAATAAATTGAAGCTGAATGATAATAAAGTAAATAAAAAACCTTCACAGCTATGTAAAATATTTACATTGGCCCAGGAGGCTCTGAATCAAGGTTTGTCCCCCGAATATGGAAGCCAAAGTAGGACTCCGGGAGATCCCAGTGCTTCTTTCTCAGCCGCGTCTCTACCATTGGAAGCCAGTGGAGACTGAAGGAGAACACTAGAGCAACAGACACTCAGGAATTCAAATCACTTAAGTGAAGAATCTAGGGATTGCCGGTTCTACAGTATATACATATTTACAAAAGATCGCGAGGCGACTGCCGTTTCAACCTCCGAGGAGGGTTGTAGGGATTGCTAGAGCTAGATAGAGATTCTGCTGCAGGATTAGGATTATGAGTGAAGTTCTGGTGAAATTCGGAAAATTTGTCTGGGATTAAATCAAGTATAAATGGGATATTAAGATCATTATGCAGGGTTTTCCGAAATAATTAAATATTTAGTTAGAGCGCTACTCAAATATTCTATATTGAATTAGTTATAGATAATCTAAAATATAGTTCAGCGCCAATACAGCTCATTAATTATACAAATGTAACATTACCTGGTGGAACATACTCCATTTTGTACGCTCTATCATTAACTGTAATAATGCCAGTTTTTAGGCATAACAATATACCTCCATTCTGTACATACATTGATTTTCTTTAGAAAGTATTGCATAAGCAGAAAATAAAATACTTTCGAAAGAAAATATAAGGTAAGAGAATACTCGAGGACAGACAATATTGTGAACAGCATCAAAGTGCAGTTGTCTACAGAAGCTATACAATAGAATGAAAGATATGAAACAAGGTAAGAAGCACTGGACGGAAAGGGGTTGGGCGTTTACTGTCGGCAAGAAAAATAAGATATACTTTTATAAATGTCAACCTTCTTCTCAGTTTTATCTTCATAATAAACATTAGTTATTGTGTTTTAAAAAAAATATGTCTAGTGATGAATAATTAATATTGTTTATAAGCTTTATATTTTATTTTAAAAAATCCATAGCCTTAAAAAAAAGACACATATTGATTAAATAATGGCGTTATTGTACGCAATATCTTGTAATGTAACTATTTCAAAATACAGGTATGTGCATTTCGTTAGATTGACCATTGAATACATATGTTTGACTTTCATCCACCGAAGCCTATCTGTATAAACGTATCGACCGGTTGCAATGTTTGCACGCTGTAGGAGTATTTTGAGAAGATATTTGGACAGGCCTTCAAGGGAGGGAGGGAGGCGGAGAAAAAAACGGACAACACAACGTTACAACACCGCTGTTCTGTCGAACCAAGTACATTTCAAGGAATTTTTACCAAAGCTTTCTTTAACGTAAGAGAGGTACGTAGACGAATGTATAAAAAATTAACAGGACTGTTTTTTATGAAAGTGTTTAAACAAGTAGATACCGTTTTTATCTTATAAATCTGAAATATGTTTGTTTATATGAATTAAATCATTAAATTATAAAACAAAATTAACATTGTGCTGCTCTCCTAATTATTTAAGAATACGGGGCAGACAAGAAATTATTAATAAATGAAGTATTTGCTGTCCAAAAATTAATACAGTTATCAAATTCATTTTATACGAAAAAAATTCGCGCAAATGCATATACTTGATAAATATACAACAATATAAATATTTTAAAACAGAATTAGCTGATTATTTCACGAAAAGGGATAATACAAATAAATCTGGGATTTTATAATCTGGGAGAGGTGGACTCTTAAACAGATAAAAAGTGGGTAAAACAAACCATTTATACATGTCCTCGTTTAGACATAATAATAATTTGCAGGCGGTTTTAATGCGAAGGTTGGTAATGATCTTTTTCACAACCATAGCTGGACATAGTCTTAACGACAACGGTCATAGAGGAAGAAGAACAACAACTATAAAGTAAATATTATTCTGGGGCATTTAGTCTCCTAAGAATAATTATAATGAACAAAAATATGACAATTGTCTGTTATTATAAAAAAAAAAAAATTAAAAATAATTAGTTAACATGACATAATAATCCAACCTTAAAAAAATAAAATAAATTAAGTACAAGTAAACATATTAATTTGGGCATACATGTATATGAGTGTGTTCACGTATTTGTTCTGATTAACAATATTGATAATATATAAGTAACAGTAATATAACAGTCAAATGAAGGTTAGAGAATTAAAAAAAATAAATATCTTGGTTCCATAATTGAAATAGATGGTGCATGTGATGTGGAAATAAAAAGAAAAATTTCAGATGGCAAAAAGACCATATCAATGCTCAACTCGGTATTATGGAACCGGAACATTATCCCCAAAACAAAAAAAAAATCTACAATAGTATAGTACTGAGCATTATGACATATGGGTCAGAAACTTGGACCATAAAAAGCAACCTCAGGAAGAAACTTCTAGCCACCGAAATGGACTACTGGAGACGATGCGGCGGGAATATTTAGAATGGATACAGTCAGAAATACGACAATCAGAGAAACGATGGAGGCTAAAAGAACCATTCTGGAAGAGATTGAGATAAAATGCCTGAAGTGGTATGGACATTTGAAAAGAATGCCTGAAGGAAGACTACCCAAAGAAGTCCACTTAGAGAAAACTAAGGAAAAAAGAAGACAAGGAAGACCAAGGAAGATCTGGGATAACGAAGTGGAGGAATCCATGATGGGTCATTGTCTACGGGATTAATGTACCTAGGATAGGATATTATGGAAAGAAGTCATCCAAGGTTTAGGATAAGGAAACCCACAAGGAAACCCCCAATTACCTTTTATCTTCAATGACCTGTCTAATATGAGTCAGCGTAGTAAATATTTATTCATTTTAATATTTTGAACGAGGGGAGATCGGTGGGGGGGGGGGAGGAGGGAGTAAGATTTGGAGTAAGAGGGTAGTCCGTGGGCCAGATTCCCCTTCCATGTACTCTCCCTCCTCATCACTATAAATTGCATATCGCTGTGCTCCTTGTAACTATATATTAAAAAATATACAATGTTATCACAAACATTATTAGCTGCACTGACCCCCTATCCCAAAATGAAGCTGAATATTTAGAGTATAATAAAACATCTAAAGAATTTAAAAAATAATTGGAATTGGCAATAAAATACCAGTAAAGTCAATTTGTTTCAAGTTGTTCAAACTAAAAATGAAAATCGACAGTAATTTATTATTAAACGACCAAAAATAACAAAAAACGCCCTGAAATAAAACAAATCATCCATAACGACCTTAATGCTTCTTATGTTTCCGATTTGGACCAATCCAGATACCTATCTTTCCATAATAAACTTCAAAACCATCCAAACCATCTAGTTTCTAACCTTGCTCCCTATTCGATCTTAAAACCCATCGAAGCGTCTGAAGAAGATGGCCTCGAGATTTTCTATTGTAAATACATCTTTTTTTTATAGTGCTACCAGTGGGTACTTTCTCAATGAGTGTTTCATTATTTTATATTATCACATTTACTGAATGTGTATTTTTTTCTGAATACAGTTATAAATATCATAAAAAAAAAAATAATATAAATCATTTAGAGAATACATTTAACATTCTAAATCACTGATTAATTTTTAATATATTTGAAACAGTTCTTTAGGAAATGCGTTTAATCGGTGGAAAAGCGGCATTGGGCGTAGGCGCCTACGAAAAAGATCGAACGCAATAAATGACTTAGGTCATTCTAGCTCACTTATTTTATCAAATATTTATAACCATTCCTATATCCATGTATCCTACTCCGTCAAAATAATAACTTAAATAAACGTTTACTTTACTTACTCTTATAAGACAGATTATTGGAAACATAAATATGAAATTTGCTTAACATTTTCAAATTTCGTAAATTTCATTCACTTTCTTTACTATTTTGGTATGTGCTTTGTGTAAATCGTTAAATTTTTTTTTTTAAATTCAATTTCATTTCTGGTTATGAAAAGTGATCTCCCACCAAACCTCCTCTCCCCCTCACCCCTCCTTTAAAATACTTAAAAATAAAACTTCAGTGAATCATATAAGACAGGTTGTTAAAGATATAAAGACAACTGCGTATAATCAAATAGGAAAAATAGCTTAAAATTTGTAAACCTGTATCTCGAAAATTTAATTTACTAGACCTCTTCTGGTGTTAAACTGTAGCATATTTAATCTAGTTAAAAACTGTAAACTGTTTTTTTGGCAAAAACGTGCTTCTTGGTGATCGAAATGGACAAAAAAGTAAGAAAATAATGCAGTTTGGGGGTTTTAAAAAGTGATCCGGGGGGGGGAGGGGCGGCGAGGTTGAAAACTTGGATTTTGCACCTCAGTGACATCCCATACAAGAAAAAAAAAAAAGAAACCTACACCCAATCGACGAAACTTAGACCTCCCTTTTCATGACAAGGCTACTGGGCCACATGCCATCACCTGAGACTTTACGTGATGGCGGACCCTAGAATGAGAGGATACTCATCTAGGAACAAATGTAAGCAAACATATTAAAATACTCTGATTGAGATTAGTGTGGAGCTTTAAAAATCAATATAGGTGGGGTATTTTAAAACAAGGCAGCTCAAAACCCATAGGATTTTTTAAAGTGGCTGTTCTGTGAGAGGGTTTACGAAAATTGGAAGATTGAGATCTCGTTTTGAAGTGGTAGAAAGAAGAACGCAGGGTGAAGAGTTCAAAAATATGGGATGGTTTGTTTGTTCTCAGGGATCGGAATAAGAGCGTGTCAAGAATGTATTGTCCTCAGAAAACAGAACATGAGACATGTGGGAGCGTCTGGGGAACACAGAAAATAAATCTTATAAGACAATTCATTAATATTTTCAGAGTCATCTCGTTCACCAGATAGATCTCCATACACTAGAACTCAACAGGAGTATTAACATATTTATTGAGAGATATTATAATTATAATCTGTCACAATTAAGGACATCTATAATAGTGTTCAAAGAGCACATCCACACTCCATTCACAATGAATAAAAATAAATAATACAGAAAAATAATAATACTAAAAGTAAATGTATATAAACTAAACTTAACAAAAAGAAACAAAGCTAATGAAAATAACTACTCAAGTACATACATGCTTCTATACAATATCTATAAAAAAATCATTTACTCAAGATCTCCGAGCCAAACCTTTCTCTCCACTCGTGGAAGGAAGGAGGCAGGACTTCTAGGAGACCAGTTAAGGCTGAGCAGAGGCGCTATAAGCACTAGAACTAGGTAGTAAAAGTGGAGAGGGGATTAGTGAAGAAAATAAAAAATGATGCTTCGAAGAAACGAATAAGGGAATCACAGGAGATGTTTAATGATTGAGATGAATTTTCGGGAGATTTGGAAATTCGTGTAAACATATCTAATATTCTATAAAAATCTATTACCGAAAAATTGAATTTTTTTATTCTTTATTTTTTTTAACGTTCACCGTGTTAATGTAGAAGAATGCAGATGTGATAATTCAGAAGTTATATTAAACCAACAATAAATTCGGTTGGTAACTTTCAATAAAAGAAATAAATAACAATCCACAGTTTTTTTTTTGTTTTTTCAAGGAACTAAGGTAATTATCAAGAACTGTTGTAGGTGTCAAAAGCAAAGAGACTTGATTGGCCATTACGTGGTATTGAGCCTGAGATGGTGTCAATTGCAGCCTCCACAGATTAGGGGATTGATTGCCAGGTAGGCAGGGAGGGGTTTCCCTTCACCGCATTTTTCTACTTTAAGGATTTAGCGATGGCCGATTAAAGCAGTTTTGAAAAAGAATTGAAGAATGTCATATAGATGAAGACGACCAAAGCCGGAGTATGAAAAAAAAAATAAATAAAACAGAGTAGTTGATTATTGTACCCTTCCGTATTTATTTCATTACATAAAAACATCTTGAAAAATATATAAAAAGTTGAAGTAAAGTTCGGCTGGAGACAAATTCGAAATCACCATTAGCTTACTATAAAAAAAAAAAAAAAAATAAACAAATAAAAAGCTCAAGACCAAACAGAGATTTGTAAAGGTAGAGACTTAAAATTAAAATATCCTATTAAACATGAAATAATATAAAATATATTAGAAGTTACATAATGTAAACAAGATAAAAAAAATATGAAATATTATAATTTTTTTAAAAAATTGTTTACTAATTTGTTTATTTATTGAGTATTACAACAATCTGTTTCTTGGACATTGGTTATAGTGAGGTAGGATAACATTCACACTATAAAAAATGTATTTATAACTATTTTTTTTAATATATGAACTTATTTTGTTATTTGTATGTATTATTAAATCATTGTCTTATTTTAACTCAAGTTAGTCTTAAGCAAAAATATAAAGGATCTTTCTCGTTGAATCGAATTGATTTTTGTTGAAATTTAATTTTTTTTTATTTAACCTTGTGTGTTCCTCTATTAAATAATACTTGATACATAAAATAAACATTTATAATTGATGGGGGATGTTTACTTTTAGAATAGATTTTTATATCACGTACAGTTCTTCGTATAAATAACTTTATTTATTATTAAAAAGGATAAACAGGCAGAAAAAAAAACCGACACCATTTGCAGATAAAACAACTTACAGAGAAAAAAAATATTATATAGAGGAATAATGTTAAAAGAGTAAACTTGGTTCGGTTATGTATATACCAAAGAATCATATATTCTATATAATTACTTAGGTATCTTTATCACCAACTAATTCTGCCTTTTGAAAATCCGTATCACTGAACATCAGGGGCTCTAGATACGAATTATTTGAATATTCGTCACTATATTAAATCTGGCACCTTGTTTTACGTAAATGTGATTCCAATTTTTTCATAAGTAATTTAAATCATAATTTTCATTTCATTTGATGATTTTTTTTAAATATATACCCATCCAATTCATATTTAATTTTTTGTCGTTTGGCGCTACAGACATTGTTGATCTTTGACCGCGAGATGTGGCCTTATAGACCACATTCCGATTCCTGATTTACGTACATGTTGGTTAGGGTCGTCAGTCCTCCGCCCGGTCGGTGTGAGTTGTTTCCAGTAGGCTGACAGGGCTCACAAACCGGATGGGGATCTCGGGCAGGGTGGCTTTCCCTGGTGGACGGTCACCCATCTAAGTGCTAACCACGCTCGGCGTTACTTAACTTTCATATTTGATAGAAATTATAAATAACAGTCTGAAATTGTTCGAAGAAGGTTTCAGTGCTTTCTGTTTAGTTTCTCGCTCGCATTTAACTTAAAATTCAGTCAATTATCATCTCCTGTAGTGTTAATTCCTTATTTTGATTTTCCCTTTTTTATAATTGTTTATAAATTAAACAAAGTATGATTTTTTTTGTGATGGTTTTGATTGATTCATAAATTTAACAACAGTGATATTTTATGGAAAAATAATATTTACAAATTAATATTTATTGACGCTTGATAAAATTAAAAATAAACACACAATTTTAATAAATGCTATTAATATCAATGATTTTTTACTTTCACTTCCCTATATATGAAATAATAGTAAAGAAAATTATTGCGATCGTAAAAATTTTCGATTCTTAGTTTTCAATGGAAATACACGTTTCGAGGTCCCATGAGTCCAAATAACCAAGTCACGCAAAATGGTTTCAGTGTGTGTGTTAGCAGTCTAGGTCAAATATGAAAAGTTATAAGAAAGCGAAATTGCATATTTAAGGTTTTATATGTTTCAGATGTTACAGCAACTTTATCGTCAGAATAGGCTAACCGGAAGTGGCACTTTATATCTTGGACTAAATACATTTTTAAGATTTTATCAAAAACGCCTCTAAAGATTTTGATTGAATTAATAATATAAGTTTAAAATTAAGCAGTTTTAAATATAATGTAGATTTTATTCTCATTTTTAGGAGCGGGGTAGCTCAGTGGTAGGGCACTGAGCTTCCAATGCAAAGGTCCCGAGTTCGAACCCCGACTCATGGCAGAAAATTTATTTATCTGTTTCATTGGCTGTGGGGCGACCTTGGGTCAGGAGTCCCTCCTGGGGCACACCCAGCCTCTATAAAGTGGGTACCCTTAATTAAATAATTAATTAGGGAGGAAAACCTGGCGGTTGAGCGTGTTCTCGGTCAAATCACCTCCTTGCACAACCGTGGACCTAGAAACAGTGCTTTCCCTAAATAGTACTGAACCCCAGAACCTTTATGGGTTGTAGTGGTACAGGTTTTTTTTTTTTTTTTTTATTCTCATTTATGTTCTCTAACAGGGCTTAAATGGCCAATTTTCAATATTAGCTTCACCTAAAGTACCCTTAATTGTCTTTATTTGAAACAATTAGCTATTTCACATTGACCTCTGTAATCAAAATTGTTAAATATAAAATTTTAATGAATTTGATAATTAACTAACAGAGAATAGTTGTAATGGAGTAACCAAAGGAATATGAAGAACAATCTTTCATGTGTAACATGAGCTTAATATAATGAGGACTCCGACAATATTATGTACATATACATATGCAGTATTCATAAATTTCATCGTTGTATTTAATAAATTGTCTTTAATTGTATAGATTTCAGTGATATAAAAATCGAAATGTGTATATATAGGTGTACTTAAACAAATAAAAGTACCCACAATGAAATATAAATAAATATAGCGTCTATAATTTTAACTTTTACTTCCGCTTTGTCTGAAAATACTTATTTCTGCTAAGAAGGGGGTGGTAAGTGAAAGTGTGATGCTCGCACGGCACCAGATTTTTTTTGTTATAAGCAATCACACTTTTTTTATTCAGATTTTAATACTATATGAAATGGTTCTGACAGGACTGTTTCGTATAAAGTGGATCCTAAACTATTCGAAACGCCATCCGGCTTTCAAATGAAACATTCTTAAAACTTGTCATTAAAGCAATTAATTAATATTGTTAACAATCCTGCTCGACACTAGCTTGTGTGCCTGGGGTGTTAGGTGCCTCAATACACCTGGCTAGACCAAGGGAGAATTCTCTTGTTAATGGCTGTCAGTCTGAACTAAATTCTATAACAGTCTCGTGCCTGATAATACAATTCCTACCGGAACAATAGATAACGGACTTGGTAAACTATTGTACAACATGGATGCCAATTTATTAGATCCGTGGAGCTGTAGCCTAGTTTCAGCTGTAAACCTAATTATAGAGATAAGGCACTTTAAATTAGACGTGAGATAAATTTATAAGATTATTTAATGCTGCCTTTGTTTGAAATTATATATTTTTTCAATAATATTCCTCTTCTTCTTCTTCAAAAAAAATCTAATTGTAACCATATAAGGACTATTAAAAGGTATATGTATAAACAACTAGTATATTAATATTAAATTAAATTAATAAATACCTGAACAAAACATCGTATCACTTATGTTTATATCTATAAAAAAATTTACGGTTCAATACAGATATATTTTTACCTATTTACAGTTAAGTAAGAAATTAAAACAAGAGTAAATACCAATTTCTTCCAGTAGGGAACCTATTTTTCTTTTATATTTTATCTTCTTATAGTGAACTTATTACGTAATACTTTTAATAACTGATTTAGTTGCCTGATATTTCTTCCCTTCGTTAAAATAATTATTCCAAGGGTAAAAATCATCGAGTTTCTAAGTGGGAAACCACAAAGCTTAGTTTTCCCAGAAAAGATCAAACATAAAAATATATTATATATAAATATTTATATTCTAGCCTTTATATGTTCATTCTTCACCCCTCAATAAACTGCTGGTGGATTATAGTAGAAAAGGGACACCATTTGTAGTTGTTTTTATCTTTTTTTTTAAGTACAATATCCCTCTCAAAAATGATGATATTTTTTATCCTATAAAGTCAAAATATCCCGGTTTTCAGCTAAAATTACTACAATTAATTGCTGTGAAGCTTGTATTTTCCGTTTTTGCTTGATCTGGCATGTACTATAATAAACCTAATTGCCTCAACACACATTTTATTTTTTAAAAATTTAATTCGAAATTGTTTTGAATAAATTGGTTATAAACGCTGTTTTTCATCTAGATCTCTATTACAGGAATAACTAAGTGCTAAAAATCTATCTCTTATTAAGAATAAAAAGGGCTTAATATAATCTTACAGATTACAGATTTCTATTGAGATAGAATTTACGAAATGCTCAACGACGTCAGATATCTTAAAGACCTCCTTCATGAATATGCGATATCATTTGCACCTTGTAGGGAATACTGTGATCACAAAAGCTATGTCTTGAAGTGTCTAATTTTTTCTCTCTAACTATTCACTTAAATTCCCTAAATAAATAGAAAATTATTTACACGCTCATTCAAGTACATTTTTCTTCTCAGACTAATCGTTAAAACCATAGCTTCTTGGCCTCAATGCATATGCTAATTCTTGTTCCAGAAGCAAGTGTATTCCGCCTGAAGTATAATTATTATTGTTGCTTTTAAACGGGCTATTAAGTTTCAAATATTTTCTAGTTTAACATATTGCTAGACACGAAGATACAACACGTAAGTCCCACACTGGTTCACGTTAACACGTTATCTGTGGTTACGGTCCCCGACTTCCGATATTCGTTTCGGCTGCCAATATGGTTTCGAATTATGCCTGTCTTACGACATCTCTAAAACTTTCATTTTCAAAAATCTATTAATGGGAATTGGATAGTTGTAAAGATACAAACTTAAATAATCGATATATCTTATTTAAAGCCGTAGGACTTAAACCGGGGACCTATTCCGTACGAGACTGATAAAATATGATTCTACTACGGTACCATACCCTGGCTACAGATACATATTTCTGCCGTGACAGGACAGTGCACGTGATTGGTAATTGAGATAATGTTTGGAACGACGGTGGTCGATTCTTGGATCATCTTTAACATGAAATAAAAACCATATCAATTACAAAGTTCCGATCGGT
The DNA here is from genome assembly GCA_928085145.1 of Nezara viridula. Lineage (NCBI taxonomy): Eukaryota > Metazoa > Arthropoda > Insecta > Hemiptera > Pentatomidae > Nezara > Nezara viridula. The sequence goes on from OV725078.1 coordinate 79,123,990, forward strand.
TCTCGCTGGTGAACTCGCAACACAGCGCCTATCACCGTCGCGAATATCTGTGAGTCACTGTGCGTCGTGTCCATTATTTTACTAAGCCTTCAGGTGAGGAAAGAAAACAGCGAAAGCAGTGCAGAGAATGTTACAGAGAACTTAAAAAGACCATAGGAAGTAAGGAGGCAAATATAAAAACACGGAAAGTCACTAATTTCTGTGAGGACTTCGATGGAATCTGTTTTTCGCACTTCGACCAGTACCACAAGCAGTCAGCAACTTAATACTTCACTTTCATTTTTCATTTATCTAAAATAAATTTCAACATAATTGTGAATATCCAAATACCTATATTTTTATTGCATTGCCACAATACTGTAATTATTATGTAACATCGGTTTCTTATATTACATTTTTATCTTGACGTTGAAAAAGTATTACACAAATAATAAATAAATTATATCATGAGCATTATAATTATATGTAATAAATAAACTTTTTCTCATTTCATTTTTCAAATTTAAGATTTATATCCCTAAAAATAATACTTTTTCACTGAAACAAATAGAAATAATTAAAATCTCGCCATACAAACTGTATGGGACGTAGTAGTCCTCTCTTTCGATTGCTGGCCATTAATGAGGACACAATCAACAGAAAGAGACACTGAATAGGAAATTTAGTTCATATTTGTTGTCAAAGTATAGCGATACACGTCGAAGCTAATGTATGTCTTCGCCCGATGCCGTTAGGAACTTCATAACTATTGTCGGTCTCCGGAGACCGATACTGCCGGGGAAGACATTAAAGAGATCAAGCTCAGCAGCTAACGTGTTAAATCTTAGAGACTAAAACGTGGAACAGTTTTTTGTATAGATGAATCACTAGGTTTATTTAAGTATCTTCTTTATGGCGCTACATGGTGAATAAGGAAAAAAAAAAAACTACAACATACTTATATTGTCCACTATATCTCATATGAGAGAGCTGAAAAGTTAGAAGTTAATCAGTTTTTCAATTGTATATTCTCAAACTTCATTTTTGGAATATTTTCCCACTAGATTTTCATTGAGATAGAATTTACGAAATGCTCAACGACGTCAGATATGTTAAAGACATCCTTCATGAATATGCGATATCATTTGCACCTTATATTGCGGATAGTTGGTAATACGTGGCCTTACATAACTAAAGCAACACCCGAGTACCACAACGAATCTGAAATGAAGGTGAAGCATTTTCCATCAATAAGTCTAAATTTTAAAGTAATATATGATGATAAAGCGCGGTGAAAACCATTAGGTTTTTCCGATGACTGTCTTAGAACTGAAGAGAGGGGTAGGAAGACTTACCCCAAGAATCTCTTTGAACGCTATTTTTTTCAATACAGAGGCCACTGAATGCAATTATCAAAACTAGTGGAGGAATCATTAACTACCATCACTCTTACAGAAATATTTTCACATATAACTTGTAATTTTTATGTAAAAATATAAAAATTTCTTTATTTTTCTTTCACTCGTTGCTCATAGGTGTAACAAATTAAACGCTCTTAATTTATGTTTTCTTTATTTAAACGTTTGGGGTATATTATGTCTCCTTCTTTAGCATCTATAATTCTATAGTGTAACAAAAAAAATAAATAATTTCTTTTTCAATATTATTTATTTCAAACAACAATAAAATCTACCGGGTTGGTAAATAAGTCCTTTCGGTTTTTCTGTTTATTTTTATGTCACTATGACACACTTCTTATCTGATGAACTAATCCCTAAGGTGGATTGTTTACCTTGTTTTTAATATGTCAACAACTATATCTGTTAACTCTTATTGAAACTAGCTTAGTATTGTGTTTGGTATTGCTCTGCGAATATGGAAGAAAATATCGTTCATTATCGGCAATTTTATATTACTTTGTTGTATTAATTTATAAGAGGTAAGCAAGCTGCAGAAGCTTGTAGAAAATTTGCAGTGATTATGGGGATGATCCCTTAACCGAACTCACATGTCAAAATTGGTTTGCCAAATTTCATACTGGAAAAGTTGACATCAACGATGCTCAACGATCTGGTCACCCACATGAAATTTGAACGAGCAATGTTAAGACCAATGTTGATCAAAATCCCACCCAATCATTGCGAGAGATTGCAGTGGCCCTTAATGTGTTGCACACAAGCCTAGAAAACCATTTGCACAAGCTCGGTTATGTTTCCAGACTTAATGTTTGGATCCCCCACATGACTTTTTTTTCGAAAATCACAAAAACAAACTTAAATTCGACTTTAGCTATCTACAAGAAATTTATCAGGAATTTGGGGCCACATCAACTACACAAAATGACATTAATAGGACCTTCGTTAAAAAAACTACAATTGGAGATATAAACATCCTGAAGAGTTATGAATGACAAGAAGGGTGTTGTATTCCACGAAGACAACGCTAGGTCCCACACTTCAATGGTCACTGGCAATAAATTATTGAGCCTTGTATCTGAACTTTCGCTCTACCCCCTCTATTTAACAGACCTGTCTCCAAGCGACTACCACTTCTGCCGATCTCTGCAGAACTCCATGAATGGAAAGAAATTCCAAAAGGAAGAGGACATCCATCATAAATCACTTGGATCATTTGTTTAGTAATAAACTCCAGACATTCTATGAACATGGCATTACGCAGTTAGTGGAAAGATGGGAAAAAGTCATATTAAATAACGGTAAATGTATTGTAGATTAAAATAAATTTTATGCCTAACATGCATTGAGTTTTATTTCACCGTGAAAAACCGAAAGGACTTATTTGCCAACCCAATACTTACATAAATATGCACCATTACATTTACACCAATCCTCTTATAATTTTGGTCAACGATAAAACTCTAAATCTTTCAAACTAAAATGACCAATGTATGTTTTGGTTAGGGGAGAGTACGGACTATTTTTTAAAAAATATAATTTAATAAGTTATTTAGATTAAATAATTGTTTTTTATTAATTTAAATAATTGTAAATGGATAGTTTATGATAAAAACTATAATGTGTAGTTCATATCTAAGTGGACGATGCTCTGGGATCCTTAATACGTAATAACAAAGAAAATACTCTAAATTAAGAGAGTTTAATTGGTTAGACTTATGGACAAAAAATCTTCCCCTTATTTTTTTGTAATTATTTTTTTGTGTTCATTTCAAGAAATGCAAAACGTGTTTTTTTTCGTGTATACAGGGTGTCTTGTAAGTAGAGATAATTTTTTATAGCAGTAAAATCAGCTTTCAAGAGATACAAAAAAAGTAAATATAAACAATGGACCAATTTTCAGGAGCTTTCATCAAGCTTTCGTGTTTTTTTAAGTAAGTCAAGCTTTTTATTGAATCGGAAGCGATAACTGAAGACATATTTAATTTAAGTGATTGAAATTGCTGGAGTAGACAAAATTTACTTTAACCGAAAATAGTTTGTCATTGTTAAAACCATTTAAATATTACTTTTCAGCGGCTTAACTATTCCGTTATTATAAGTTCCGTTTTTAAAAAAATCGCAAATTATTTACTTTCATAAATTATTATTTTCTATTGGGCAATTGTTTATTAATTTCTTTTGGAGGCCTTGAGTATATATATATATATATATATATATATATAATATATATATATATATATATATATATATATATATATATATATATATATATATATATATATATATATATATATATATATATATGTATATATATATATATACATTTAAATTAAATTTGTAACAGTATTTCAGTAAAAAGTGATAAAATCGTATTAATTAAGTGATAAACACTTGTAAAAGACAAACTAACTAATTAAAATCAATTTGTACAAATAAACCAACGATTTTTTTTTATTTTTATGATAACTTAATTTAAGAGATGAAATAAATTAGACAGTATTCATCGAAAGCAATTGAAGAAGGAAACCCAATCGCTTTGCTACAACAGCCAGTAATTAAGCCCCGCTACAAATCCTCAATTAACTGTTTGAATTTAGTTAAACCTTGTCCGATTTAGTTGCCTGATATTTCTTCTCTTCGTTACAATAATTATTCCAAGGGTTAAAATCATCGAGCTTCTAAGTGGGAAACCACAAAGCATAGTTTTTCCCAGAAAAGATCAAACATAAAAATATATTATATATGAATATTTATATTCTAGCCTTTATATGTTCATTCTTCACCCCTCAAGAAAATGCTGGTGGATTATATTAGAAAAGGGACACCATGTGTAGTTGTTTTCATCTATTTTTTTTTTAAGTACAATATCCCTCTCAAAAATGATGATATTTTTTATCCTATAAAGTCAAAGTATCCCTGTTTTCAGCTAAAATTAATACAATTAATTGTTGTAAAACTTGTATTTTTTTTGTTTTGGCACGATCTGGGATGTATTATAATAAACCTAATTGCCTAAACCTACATTTTATTTTTTAAAAAATTAATTCGAAAGATACTGACTTTTCAATTACATTTAGAATCAGTTGGTTATAAACGCTGTATTTCACCTAGATCTCTATTACAGGAATTGATCTTTATCTGTGTTTATCTGTACATGACAAAATAAAAGTTTCTTGTCCTAAAACTTTGAGAATAAATCTCAATATTTCATCATAACCTTACAAATAATCCAAATCTTCTTGCACAATCCCTTTCTATCTCAACCCATCCCTACAATCCTCCTCGAAGTTTAATGCGGCAGTGGCCAAGAGGCCCTTTGTGAATAAGCATATATTGGAGTTTTGGCCAGATTCTCCACTCAAGCCATTATGTGTGATTATTTCGCCTCTGCTCAGCCTCTACTGGTCCTTAATACTGATAATGCGACTAAGTAAGAGGCGCTGGGATCTCCTAGAGTCCTGCCTTTCCTTCCACAAGTGTTGGCTATAGAGTTCTCCTGACTGAATGGATTCGGTAAATATTGTATAAAAGTATGCTCGTGTTTCATTTGTTATTTTGATTAGTTTAGTTCTTTTTTTTTATATATAGATTTACTTTTAGTATTATTATTTTTCTGTATTATGTATTATAAATAGAGTGTAAATGAGCTCCCTGAACACTATTATAAATGTTCTTAATTGTGACAGATTGTAATAATTCAGAATAAAAAAGCTCACAAAAAAAAGTCCTAAAATGTATGTAAATAAAAAAACATGTTGATTGCTTCAATTAATTTAATTAATATTAGGATGCTTAACGTTAATATTAGGATCAGAGACTTTTATTCTGTCATTTATAAAAAAGGTTCAATTCCTAAAATAGAGATCTAAAACAGATAAAACACAGTTTATAACCAGTTTACTGTGGGAAAAAAATTTTGAAAAATCAGTATTTTTCAAATCAATTTTTTTATAAATAAAATGTAAAAAATACATTTCAGATTACAGAAAAATAAAAAATAAAAGCTTTGCAACTATTAAATGTAGTAATTTTTTTCTGAAAAGTAGGGTACCTATACTTGACAGGATGAAAAACATCATTATTTTTTAAATAAAATTGAGCTGAATCTCAATTTTTTCCGTAATAAACCTCAAATTATCTAATAGGAACTTTAAACTTATTAAACGAAGATATTTTCGTAAAAGTGGGTTAACTTTCGCATAGAAAACAATGGCGAATAATTTATGATTTTTCTAAAAACATAACTTAGCTTAATTCAGCCGCTGTCTCAAATGTCCTCTGTAAATCGCTTTAACAATGGTAAAATCTATGTTCATTTAAAGTAAATTTAATCTTGTTTACAATGAAGTAATTAATTAATACTTAAATTAAATAGTTAGTTATTGCTTTCGATTCGATAAAAAACGTGACACTTAAAAAACCCACAAAACTTGGATTTGCTACTTTCCTGCTTAAAATTGGCCTATTGTTTATATGAGCTTTTTTGTAGCTCTTGAGATCTGCTATCAGTTCTATAAAGATTTCCTATAATTACGGTACAACCTGTAAAGCTAATAAAATAATAACAATATTTTCTATCAACAACTTTTAGTATTGGAGTAAATATTCTCGAAGAAGCGGAAATGCCCTTCAAGTACTAAATGGATGGTTGGAGAAAGGGCATAAGCAAACATTCCATGTCCTAATACTTCTGTCACTTTCTGTATTCCTTCTGAACCTTTTATCGCAGAAACACATGAGAGAAGTTTGTAGCAGAAGCGGAGGTAGCCAAGACGGGCTTAATCCCGTTGAGCGAGCCCACATCCAACTAGCAAAGGATAAATCTTGTATGAACTAACCCCTTCCTGCTACCCTTATTGGAAAAACAAATCTAGCCGAATTTCCCTTCTACCTTGCATATCAAAGGCGAGAAAAGGAGAATGAAAATCTTTGAATAGTTGTCGATCCGTGGACAAATAAAAATTATAATTATTACTATCAGTTATTTGTACATTTAATTAATACACACACATGCATGTAAACAACTTAGAGCTGGACAAACAGAATGTCATGTACAAGAAATATATGCAGTGTCGGAAAAATATATAGAAGTAACTTCACAAAACTTATAGAACACAATAAAACAGCAAGGAACAAATGTGAAATAAAAAACAACGACTTTATATATTCAAATTATAAGTAAATAATCATACATTTTACTTTAACAATGTAATAATACTAAATCGTGCAGTGTATTTCTGTCGAAAGTCCTCCGAACAATAGTCGATGCTCCGTTCTATCTTCCATTGACCTTAATATTCCATTTTGCCTAGACCTTATCCATGAAAAATTCCCGAAATTCCATCTGAACCTTGCCAATCATCCAGATCCCCTTGCAAAATCCATACCTAGTTCCACTCATCTCTACAATCCTGCTCGAAGGTTGAAGCAGCAGTGGCCACGTGATCTTTTGCAGTATATATCTTGGGGTGCTGGCAATACCCAAATTCTTTTCCAATTAAGACATGAGTGTATGTAGCTAAAGCGCTGTCGCTCAATTTCCACTGAATTCATCTCCAGTGACGCGGTTGAGAGAGTAGCGCAGGGATCTCTTGGAGTCCATCTTTTCCCTCTAGAGCTGGAGGGACAGGCCTGCTGGATTGGGGTTCCCTGCCTGATTGTATATATTCTATATAGGTATGACTGTGTTTTCATGTTTTATTTACTTATCTTTATGTTATTTTATTGTTTATTGTACATAGTTTTTTATTATTATTTTACTTTTCTTAAGTTTATGTTTTCTGTATATATTGTGTGAATGTGTTCATATCTGTGTGAATGTGTGGACAATAATCATACTATGATTATTGTCCACGTGACAGATATTTATATTTCTAAATAATAAAAAATAAAAAATGCAAAATACAAAAAATTTATTTTATTTGAAATACTGCCCATGTCTGTATTACCAACAACATTGATCAGAACTCAAACTCGAAATAGAAGCTCTTAAAAATGAAGTGCCTAACTTCCCTAATAACATAAATACAAATTTAACCCTATTAATAAATTTTCTAGAACAATGCGTAGTTTGAAGTCCTGGAAACTCTCACTGTAAACGAATCCCTATTAATGGGGCGTTAGAAACGGTATGTGTTTAGCACAAACAGAAGTAATTACAATCCCGGACGAATGGTGCGGCACTAGTTAATTTCAGAGGGAAATTGGACTCCATAATGAGAGCTGGCAACTACATCTAGGCAATTCGATGTCAATTAATATAGATTTGTAGAAAAATTATATAAAATGCTTTACATAGCTTGATCTAAAAAAAAAAAATAATAACTGCGTAAGTCCCCAGCCCAAAATAATTGCGTGATGTTTTGGCTAACGAGGATCAACGTCCGATCAGGGAAACCTTTCATCTATCCGGATATATTACCGCCATAAACTGATGACACTAAAGCTAGAACTGATTGATGGTCCCATCAAACCCCTTTATGGAAGGACCCACAGCCCCCCTTCCCCTCACCGAAGAGGAGCCTTATTGAATAATATTAGCTATATAATGAAACCCTCCATCTTACAAAGAGATAGGTTAGGCAATGACAGGACGACAAGAAAATATTGCATAAGTATGCAAAATAATGGAGATATTTTGACAAATAACATCGTATTTGATATATTTAAAAATCAATAAACTTTTTCGTGTAACCCGCGTAGAGTAATAAAATCTAAATTAATAAAATAAAGATTTTTAGTGAAACATTAAGAGATCTCAGTGCCATATTCTTTTCATACGCCTCGGAGGGTTATAAGGAATTGAAGAGTGAGAAAGATTAGAGACGAGATAATTGGGATGGTTCTGGAGTTTATTGTGGAAGATTAGGTATCTGAATTGGGTCAAATCTGATAAATTGAAGTAATCATGGATGCTTTTATTTCTAACAAAGTAAGGAGAATTGAGGATTTTACAAAGGATTTTGGATTGTAAGGATTGGATACGAGAGGAATTCGATGGTTTAGTGGTCTTATAGGTCTTATTATTCTCATGTATATTAGTCTTTTGTAATTATTTGGAAGTTTAGAGCGTTTGTCAAATAAGTGCTGAAGTAATTGGAAAAGTTGAGCGGTTTCTTGTCGTTGCAGTATGGTATGAAAATATGACTCAAAAACTTATAATGGCTACAGCGACTTTGTACACTACAGTGTACTTTTCAATTGATTATATGTAAAAAAACGAATATCAACTTTGCATCTAATTTGAAAAATAAAACGTCATGTGTGTACTGTGGCTGTAGAACCATTATTCAACCTCAATAATTTAATAATATTGATATAGTTGAGAGAAAAATTGCTGGGATCTTCTGGATCTTTGCTTATCTCTCTACGAGTGGAAGGACGAGACTGGTTCGTAAATTCTCCTGAAGAATGGAAATTCTCCTGGGTGATAATAAATAGCATATATAAATATACCTGTGTATACGAGGTTTATTTTATTTTTTAAAGTACATGTTATTTTTTCTTATTTACTTTATTAACTCACACTGCATGAACATTTTTTTTTTAAGATTTTTTTTATTGAAAAATAAGATATTTTTCCACACTCAAGGGCAGTAAGTAGAATAGCTGAGTGAGGCACATTCATACCACATGTTCAATACAATAAAAACAAATAGATAAGAATAAATAAATAAGACATATATATTTACATTACTAATGCAAAAACTATATTAAAACCAAATAAATAAATACCTAAATTTTTCATTAAACTCAATGGCAAAATATGACAATTATAAGGTCAAAGGCTCACTTAGGCATAATCTAAATTATTTAACTCCCTTTCCTGGTATAACAATTAAATATCGATACGCCATCAAGTATTCCGTTTCGAATGGATGACCAGTTACTAAAACATTCCATTGTTCAGACATTTCTTTAGTAAATTCTCAACTACATAGTTAACAAAGTACAATTAATTCCTATTCAATCATGGTGCAAGTTTGAGTTCGGTCCAAGTTTCTCAAGGAACTGAATTAGGAGAACTTGTTACAATGAAAGAGTATACTAGAGCTGATACAAAGCAATACTAAAACTTTAAAATTGGGAAAAATAGTATGATCAAACTCAGCAATTGTTGAGGTTAGGCTTTATGGTCACTTCACTACAGATATAAAGAATATATAATATTTAATTATATGAAATTTTATCTCGTTTTAGAAATATTGTACAATTTTCAAAAGTCATTTTCACGTCATATTACTCATATTCGAAATATTTAATCAGTTACAGCATATTCAATCGATGTAATTTTTCGAGGTTGAAAATCGGAACATGAATTCTTTTCTTTTCATCTAATTTTAAGTGGAAGAGGAAGGGTTTTCAGTTAAGAGTGCAGTTTCATTGCTCATTATCATCACTGTTGTTATTTACGAAACTTTTTTTTTTTTTTTATTTTAATGAAATTTACAACTGTATTAAATGAAAAATATAACAAGTAAATGTGACATTGGTAACATGGAATGTACAACATGAAGAGAAACTACCCATTGGTGAGACTCAAATTAAAGTTCTATATTAGAAGGTCCCGAGGCCATCTTCTTTTCAGACGCCTCGGAGGGTTATCAGGGATCGAGGAGGAAGCAAGGTTTGAAACGAGAGGGTTCGGATGGTTCTGCAGTTTGTTATGGAAGGATAGGTATCTGGATTGGACCAGATCTGAAACATAGGAACATTAAGGTCGTTATGGATGATTTTATTTGTGACAAAGTAAGGAGCATTGAGGATTTTACGAAGGATTTTGGATTGTAAGGATTGGATACGAGAGGAATTCGATGGTTTAGTGGAGCCCCAAAGCTCAATTCCGTAAGTCCAAATAGGTCTTATTATTGTCATATATATATATATATATATATATATATATATATATATATATATATATATATATATATATATATATATATATACGTTTGTAATTGATTGAAAGCTTAGAGCGTTTGTCTAGTAAGTGCTGCAGTAGTCGAAAACGTCGAGCGGTTTCTACTGGTATGGGGGTTCCAAGTGAGTCGTTTGTCCAGAAGGAGTCCTAGGTATCGGATTTGTTCGACAGGGATAAGAGGGCTATTGTTGAAGGATACTGTAGGGCAGGAAGTCATAGGTTTACGACGAAGAGTGAAGGTAATTTCATGGGATTTATTGGAATTTATTTTAATCCTCCAGTTTTGACACCATTTTTCAAGACTTGTGATGTGTGATTGAAGAGTTCGGGATGCAATAGATCGATCGATATTAACTGATAGTATACACTTGTAATCGCCATAGGTGGTGATAACAGTGTTGGACGAAACTTTTAAATGTATAATTGTGTGTTAAATATATAAACCATAGCAAAATAAATAGCCCAAGATAGACAGAGACAAAGAGAGCTGGTTAAGAGTAACTATGACTGAAAAAAACGAGACTTACGAAACAATATAAAAATCATTGTTTAAATCTTGTTACGAATAAAAATATTTTATTTACACGTCTTGATAATTTATATGAGCTCATGACGTCGATAAAAAAATATTAAATGTTCGTTCAGAATTACAGGCAGTTTTAAATAGTTATTATACATCGATAGATATAGCTAACCATAAATATAATAATTTTTTATATTTTAATAGCGTTAGTTCAAACTTTAAAATTTATTGAGTTAATTACATCAATTTTGTTTTATTATATGATTAAAATTGTAACCAAGCATGTAAAAGAAATGTGCAATGAAGCTGATTTATTTTATTTTTTTAATGTTTTAAAATCTATTTATTGAATAATAATACAATCAGCCACTGCCAGATTTATTTTAGTTCATATTGATCGGTATTAATTTTTTTATATACGTTTTTGAATATAATGCAATGCGTGTAATACATAATCCTCGAAAAGAAACAGAAGTAATAAAATGGAAGACAATTTCGGCTGTTTCGACTCTATTTGTGAAAAAAAAAATATAGTCTAAATCTGCATTCACCGCCGTATTTGTCTCGGAAACAATTCACCTATAGAGGGGTGAAATCCCACTTAATTCATCTCTTTCATTGTTTTTTCTTTCTCTATTGTTAAAACGTTTTGATCCCTCTTTTTTTCCTTTTCTTTTTTTCTTCGCTGAACTGAATTTATAATATTCGGTTTAAAATGTTCTGGTTTATCTTTCCACAAAGTAATCTCTCACGGCTTGCGGATCCATTGTCCTCATGAATACACGCGAAAGCGCGATATTGTTAGATAATGGAAACATTTAATAACCGTTGTGTCTTATTTGAAATTAGTACCTAGCCGTTACGATAATTGACATTCTGAACGTAAAAGATTAGTAGAACACAAAATATAAATAATAATAATAATTTTTGGACGATTTAACCACTTTATGAAGTTATTATTTGTATACGAAATAATTTAATTGTATTAAAATACACTTGACAGAAATGATATCAATGAAGTTAATAAAAATGAATGAAATTCTGAAGTATATTTTACTTAATTCACATGAGATTAATTATAAAAAGCTAATCACCCATCCTTGAAAGTATTTACTTGTATCAGTTTAATATTTTTAAAAAATCAATTTTTAAAACCCAAGAAGAAAATTTATTTTAAGCAAAATGATATATTATGAAAAATAGCACCATGGTATTAAAAAAAATTACAGAAATAATAATAAATGCTCCATAATATCGATCCTGAGATATTTTAATAATTCTTGTAACTCTACAATTATAATCAAAGGTAGGTCAGTCATTAATTATTTTATTAATTATGTTATATTTATATTTATCAATTATATTAACTTTATTAACATTCATTTATAAAATAATAAATCATTTTAACCAACATTTTCAATCTTTTAGTTCATATATATACAAATAGAAATAGAAATAAAAAATAAACTTTATCCTGGGACCATGTGCTCTTACAATAACAATAATAAACAGTTACAAAAGAAAAAAATACATATCTAGCCAAAAACTAACTTAATAAAGATATGTTATACAATACACAATGGTATTGTAAACTATAAACAAAAACGGATATTAAGATAGGAAAAGATATATACATATATAAAATGAGGAATGTAAAATATACAAAAACTTGTAGATGGAATATATATATATATATATATATATATATATATATATATATATATTATTTATTTAGATATATTTATTATTACCAGTGATGCGGCTGAACGAGAGCCGCTGGGATCGCCAAGAGTCGTACCTTTCCTTCCACGAATGGAAATCTTGAGTGAATTAATTTTCTAAATATTTTATAAACGCATGGATGTATTTAAGTAGTTTTTTTTTATTAGTTTAGTTTATTTTAATTTATATACATATACTTTTAGTATTTTTATGTTGCTGTTTATTTATTATACATAGTGTAAATGAACTACTCTTTATCACTATTACTTTAGTCCTTAGATGTGACAGATTGTAATATATCTCAATAATTTTCGAAAAAAACAAAAAAACTTTCCTTGCCTATATATTTCATACATAAGTGAGTGAAAGTAAAAATAATTTAAATTAAATTATTAATATAAATTTTTATTATTATTTATTTATATGATATTTACAACTGTATACAAAAAATACATCTGGTAAATTCGCACATTGGTATAAAGACATAGAGCACATGTTGAGAAACTACCCATTGGTAGCACTCTAATGATATGTCTATATTAGAAGATCACGTGTCCATCTTCTTTTCAGACGACTCGGAGGGTTATCAGGAATCGAATAGGAAGCAAGGTTAGAGACAAGAGGGTTGGGATGGTTATGAAGTTTATTATGGAAGGACAGATATCTGGATTGGGCCAAATCTGATACATAAGGAACATTAAGGTCATTATGGATAATTTTATTTGTAACAAAGTAAGGAGCATTGAGGATTTTACGAAGGATTTTGGATTGTAAAGATTGTATGCGAGAGGAATTTGAAGGTTTGGTGAAGCCCCATAGCTCAATTAATATAAATTAAAATTATTTCTGGACATCAGGTCGGTTACATGATGAGAAATTAAAATAAATATCTAAGTATGTTCATAAATATCAGTTTTACTATTAATCACTATTACTATTGTCCTTAGATTTGACAGATTGTAATATATCTCAATAAAGAATTATATATAAAAAAATATATTTTGGTACCAGGTGCAATTTTATAAGTTAGTGTCACCTTATTTGAATTTAATTACAATATGTTTCTAAAGATTGTGTTTTTTTAGGTGTAATTGTGTTATTAAGATATGTCTACAATGATTATTTGTTACAGAATCATATGTTAGTTCTTATTTATATTGCGAGTATGTTTATGTTTTTATTAATTGTGTTGTTCAAGAAACTGGAGCAAAATCTTCAAGGTTTCTAGTTGTAGGGCTTGTTCTATATCCTCGGAGGCGATACGAGGTCCTTGATTGATCCAAGTTCGAACCATGTTCTAAGATGTGTCGCGTTGTTATAAGCGTGTTACAGCAGCTTGGTTGAATTCACGTCGAGCAATTCTCCATGAGTGAGCCTGGTGTTGTTTGAAATATTACATTAATTGTGGACGTTGAATGAAATGATTATCATTAAAATCGCAATTCCAAAATATATATTTATAAACATTTTATTCATACTCGTATAAAACAAAACATATAAGTATAGAATGTACACGCTTTATTTGACGATTTCAAAGCAGCCTATGTTCTCATGAATAGAGACTGTCTCTGGAAGATGGAAACCTAACCAAACCCGGAACGAAAAACTGAAAGAGTAAAATGCAAAAGTATCTTGGTTCTGCGAAATATTTGCATACAAAAAAAAAAAACCTGTACCACTACAACCATAAAGGGTCTTGGGTTCAGTGGTATTTAGAAAAGGTACTGTTTCTTGGTCAACGGTTGTACAAGGAGGTGATTTGACCGAGATCACTCTCAACCGCCAGGTTTTCCCCTCAATCAATTATTTAATGAAGGGTACCCACTTTATAGAGGCTGGGTGTGCTCCAGGAGGGTCTTCCCACCCCATGGTCGCCCCACTGCCATTGAAACAAAATAAATAAATTTTCTGCCATGAGCCGGGGTTCGAACCTGGGACTTTTAGCATTGGAAGCTCAGTACCCTACCACTGAGCTACCCTCCAGCAAGCAGCTAAGCAAAACCTCCAGAAAAGAAAAAATATCAATCTTTGCATATACTAACTAAAATTGTCTAGCATTAGTAACTATTTTACTATTTTAACACTATGTATTATTAGAGAGCGGGGTAGCTCAGGTTCGAATACCGACTCATGGCAGAAAATTTATTTATTTTGTTTCAATGGCAGTGGAGCGACCATGGGGTGGGAAGAGCCTCCTGGGGCACCCACAGCCTCTACAAAGTGGGTACGCTTAATTAAATAATTGATTAAGGTGGAAAACCTGGCGGGTGAGCGTGATCCTGACCCGATCTCCTTTCTGCACAACCTTAGCCATGAAACAGTACTTTCCCTAAATAGTGCTGAACCCAAGACTCTTCATGGGTTGTAGTGGTACAGGTTTTTTTCTAAGTATTATTATTTTGCTGTTGCTCCATTTAATTTATTTTTATTTTTTTACATATGTTGTGAATGAACTCCTATATCATTAACTATAATCTCATTAGTTGTGACGAAATGTAATATTATTCAATAAAGAAATGTGTTAAAAAAAAAATTCAATGTGTATATGAGCTAATAACGTCGATAGGAAAATTCCATTGAAATGTTAATTCTAAATTATATCTTATTCAAGTTATTATACATTGAGAGATATTGTTAATAAAGGTTAAAATAATCATGATGTACATTAGTAATATTGACTTAATTTTTATATTATTAAAAAAAAGCTTAAAAATAATTGTATATGATTTTCATTGTTTCCACTTTATATTTAATCGATAATAACGAACAAATCAATTATTTGTTTGAACTGTGGAGGGAGGTTTGAGGGTAGGAAGAAAGAGGAAAGTTATATAACTGGACAATTCATTTCTTCATTTATTTTTCTATTGACCAATAAATACCACATCGTCTTGTTAACGGAGTATTCGAAGGGAAGCCCTTCTCGTGTGTGAATGAAAATTATAAATTTTTTATGAAACAATTTGACGTAAGCAGATGACATTTTTTTTTTTTTAATAGCTTATTTATTGAAATATATTACAATCTGTCTCAGGGACATTAATAATAGTGTTCACAGATCACATTCACACTCTATATACAGTAAATAAAATAAATTATACAGAAAAATAATATATATACAATAAACAAGAATAAAATAACCTAAAAATAAATAAATAAAAACAACACATGCACACCTACATACAATATTTACAACTTGGCGAGAGAACTCCAAGCCAGACTTGTCCCTCCAACTGTGGAGGGAAAAGTATGACTCCAGGAGTTCCCTGCACTCCTCTCTCAACCGCGTCACTAGGGCTAAACCCAGTGGAGATTGAGCAAGAGTGCTTTAGCCACATACACTCATGTCGTGAGTGGAGAATCTGGCCATTGCCAGAACTCCAATATTTACAAACTATAAAAGATCGCGGGGCCACTGCCGTTTTAACCTCCTTGGAGGATTATATGGATGGGTGGTGCTGGATAGAGATTTTGCAAAGGGATTTGGATGATGGGTAAGGTTCTGGTGGAATTTGGAGAATTTTGCTGGGATAAGGTCTAGGACAAATGGGATATAAAGGTCATGGTGTAGGGTTTTGTTGGTTACATAGAAAGGAGCATTGGCTATTGTTCGAAGGACTTTTGATTGGAAGGATTGGATGCGTTTGATGTTAGTAAATTTTGCTGTTCCCCACAGTTCAAGTCCGTAAGTCCAGATAGGTTTCAGTATTGTCTTGTAGATCAGTAACTTGTTTTCAATGGAAAGTTTTGATTTTCTGTTTAGTAGCCGGTATAGTTGTCCGTATCGTCGGTTTAGTTCCTGTCTTTTAAGTCTAGTATGAGGGTTCCACGTTAGTCGTCTGTCTAAGAGAAAGCCAAGGTACCGGACTGTGTCCGAAAAAGGAAGCTGAATGGAATTAAAGTGTACTGGTGGACAGGAACTGCGTCGGAGCGTGAAGGTGATGTGTTGGCATTTGGATTCGTTTACTTTAATTCGCCATTTATTACACCAGTGTTCAATCAGGGAGAGATGTCTTTGAAGGTTTAAGGATGCTATATCAGGATCTGAGTCGGATGATAGAATGGCGGTGTCATCAGCAAAAGTTGCCAGGAAGGTATCGGGATGGACAGGGATATCAGCGGTAAAGAGGATGTAAAGGACGGGACCCAATACGCTACCTTGAGGAACACCTGCCTCAATTGGATAGCAATTCGATAATTCACTACCGCAGCGAACTCGGAAGGTACGATCTGAGAGGTAGGAACGGAGGACAAGGTACAAGGACTGAGGAAGATAGGTTTTCAGCTTGGAAAGAAGCCCGGCGTGCCATACCCGGTCAAAAGCTTGAGCTATGTCCAGAAATGCACCCGAGCAATATTGCTTGCTTTCCAATGCTGCGGAAATATGATCGACCACTCGGAGTCCTTGTTGG